>CM059425.1:130970286-131360286 GCA_030390025.1 Squalus acanthias | reverse complement strand
ACACACATGTACACTCATACACATACACCCATATTTACACACACACACACACACATGCATACACACACACATATATGCACACACCTATACACACATGTACACACACATACAAACACACACATATACACACATGTACAAACATACACACACGTACACATACACCCATATGTACATACACATATACACATTACACATGTACACGCATGTACACACACACGCACATGTATATACACACACACTTATACACATGCACGCATAGATACACACATACACACATACACACACACACACGTACACACAGATACACACATATGTGCACACACAGATATATACACATACACACATAAACACACACATGCATACACACGCATATATACACACACATACACACACATATACACACATGTACGCACACATATACAAAGACACATGCATATATACAAACATATATACACATGTACACACACATATACACACATGTACGCACACACATACAAACACACACATGCACACATATATATATAAACATATATACACACACACAAATATACACACATGCACCCACACATATACATACACACACATATATATATATATATATATATACACACACATGCATTTGCACACACATGTACACATACATATACAAACACAGACACACATATATACACACATGCACACACCTATGTACACAACACATATACACACATGTACCTACACATACACACACATACATATATATATACACACATGTGTACACACATACATACACACATGTACACACATACACACATTTTACACACATACACACGCACATGTACACACACACATACACACACATATATACACCTACACACACATATATATGCACAGAAAATAAAATACTGGTACCACTGCCTTTTTTGGCACCATGTTCAAAAAGTAATCAGATAGGCTAATGAGATTTTGGCATTTATCTCAAGGGGTTTGGAATTCAAAAGTTTTGCTTAAGTTCCACAGAGACTTGGTTAGACCCCATGTGCAGTACTGTGTTCAGTTCTGGGCACCAAACCTCAGGAAAGATATATTGAGACACAGCGCAGATTCACCAGAATGATACCATGGCTCAAAGGGATAGACTCTGAGGACAGGCTGCATAGACTAGGCTTGTATTCTCTTGAGTTTAGAAGGTTGAGGGGTGATCTGATCTTAAAATGATAAAGGGATTTGATAGGGTAGCTACAGATAAACTATTTCCTCTGGCAGGAGAGTCCAGAACAAGGGAGCATAATCTTAAAAATTAGAGCTAAGCAATTTAGAAGTGCAATCAGGAAGCACTTTTTCACATAAAGGGTAGTGGAAATCTGGAACTCACTCCCACAAAGTGCTGTGGCTGCTGGGGATCAATTGAAATGTTCAAGATTGAGATCAATAGATTTTTGTTGAGTAAGGATATCAAGGGATTATGGAACAAAGATGGTTAAATGGAGTTGAGGTACAGATCAGTCATGATCTAATAGAATGGTGGAACAGGTTCGAGGGGCTGAATGGCCTCCTCCTGTTCCTATGATCCTATCTGCTCTGCCATTTATAACTAATCTTTTCTGAAGGCTACTAGAGCAAAGTTATTGTGGAAATCTAGTCCCTGCTTTAACGTTAATCAAGCATTGGAATGTCTCAACTCTACAACAGCAACAACTTGCATTTCTACAGCGCCTTTCATGTAGTAAAACGTCCCAAGCCGCTTCACAGGAGTTTTATCAAACAAAATTTGATACCGAGCCACAAAAGGAGATATCAGGACAGGCGACCAAAAGCTTGGGCAAAGAGGTAGGTTTTAAGGAGCGTCTTAAAGGAGGAGAGAGAGATGGAGAGGTGGAGAGGTTAAGGGAGGGAATTCCAAACTTGGGACCGAGGAAGCTGAAGGCACGGCCGGCAATGGTGAAACGATGGAAATCGGAGGTGCAGAAGTGGCCAGAGTTGGAGGAGCGCAGAGATCTCGGAGGGTTGTAGGGCTGGAGGAGGTTACAGAGATAGGGAGGGGCCAGAATACGGAGGAATATGAACACAAGGATGAGAATTTTAAAACTCTAATGAGCTACTATGGACCAATAGCTAATATTATGCATTAATAATATTTTCCTCCATTATCTTTCACCCCATTCAAAACATTTATTAAGTGGTGAGAATCTTTATGTATGCCATTCATTTCTATTAAAGAGATGCACTTGACCTAAGAGTTATGACAAAGATGAATAATGGGCTTGATTTACCAGTTACAAAATCTCATTTGTTTTTAATCAACCGTGAACCAAGTCAAAACAAAGAAAAAACATAGGTGCTGGAAATGTGAAATAAGAGCAGAAGATGCTGGGAAACACATCCATCATGCATCAGTGTTCAAGTGCATCCTTTCATTAGAACAGCCAAGGTTAGGTAGGGGAAACCCAACTTAAGGCTCGATTCTATCACAGACCTTTCCCATTTCATAGAATCATACAGCACAGAAGAAGGCCATTCCGCCCATCGTGCCTGTGCCGGTTCTTTGAAAGAGCTATCCAATTAGTCCCAGCCCCCTGTCCTTTCCTCATAGCCCCTATAAATTATTCAATTTTTAAGGGGGCTAAATTCGGTTGATTTGCGCTAATGGGGCGCAAATCATCTAGCGCTTGGGCGCGGCGCCACTAACGCCCCCCGTGAAATTCAGCGGGAGGTTAGCGGTGGCGCTAACCATTAGTGCCGCGTGGCGCTGCGCCGTCGGCAATGACATCATCGCTGTGCGCAGTGCCCCGCTCACGCCCCAGCTGTAATATTAGGTGGCGTCTCCCGACTTACCGCCAGACGCTATGTCCGCCGGGGTCAGGGGGGCCTACCTGTGGCCGGGACGGCGCTAGTTAAAGGGGAGGTGGCGGGCGGCCATTTTTGTTGCTGGCCGCCTGCCAGCACCTGCCCCCGTTGCTGTCCCCGGCCCCCGTGAAGCCCCCCCGTGATACCCCCCCCCCCCGACGTGCCGTGATAGTGGCTCGCAGTGCCCCAAGAGGGACGCGGGGTGTTTCCAGTAGCGCCCTCCTCCCTCTCGGGGCGCTACCTGGGAAAATCGGACGCGGGGGCGCTAACTTTTTCGGGGCGCTGGCGAAGGCAGTGCCGGGCGCTACCCAATTTTTACCCCTACGTATTTATCCAATTCACTTTTGAAAGTTATTATTGAATCTGCTTGCACCACCCTTTCAGGCAGCGCATTCCCGATCACAACAACTTGCTGAGTAAAACATTCTCCTCATCTCCCCTCTGGTTCTTTTGCCAATTATTTTAAATCTGTGTCCTCTGGTTACTGACCCTTCTGCCAGTGGAAACAGTTTCTCATTATTTACTCTATCAAATCCCCTCATGATTTTGAACACTTCTATTAAATCTCCCCTTAACCTTCTCTGCTTGAAGGAGAACAATTCCAGCTTCTCTAGTCGCTCCGCATAACTGAATCGTGGGATGGTGTGGGGGAGGGAGGTTGGGAGGGGTGGGGAAGGGGCGGGGGGAGGGGGCGGGGGAGGAGGTGGGGGAGGGAGCAGGGAATGAGCAGGGGAGTGGGTGGGAGCGGGGGAGGGGACGGGGTGGTAGTGGGGGAGGGGGCGGGGAGGGGCAGAGCGGGGGAGGAGTGGGAGTGGGGGAGGGGGCGGGGAGAGAGCGGGGAGGGGGCGGGGAGGGGCAGAGTGGGGGAGTGGTGGGAGTGGAGGAGGGGGCGGGGAGAGAGCGGGGAGGGGGGCAGGGAGGGGCAGAGTGGGGGAGTGGTGGGAGTGGAGGAGGGGGCGGGGAGAGAGCGGGGAGGGGGGCGGGGAGGGGGGGGGGGAGGGGCAGAGCAGGGGAGGAGTGGGAGTGGGGAAGGGGGATGGAGCGGGAGCTCGGGAGGGAGCCGGAGGGGGAGGAGGGAGGAGTGGCGGAGGGGGTGGTGCAGGGAGCCGGGGAGGGGGCGGGGTGGGGACGGAGACGCGGAGGTCCTGCCGAATTTAACGGCAGTACCTCATTAACATTTTTCAATTCCATTTCCCCGGCAGCCGGACAGATTAACAGGCAGGAAAACCAGCGTTAGGAGGCCGCAACCAGAGACTATTGGGGATGATCCCTGGCAATTGGCGGGGGGGTGGTGGGTGGCCAGGCTGCAGATCGGGGCTGGAGAAGGGGGTTGATGATCGCGGTGGGAGGCAGGCCAAAGGCTTTCTTGAGGGGCCAGGGAAGGTGGGTAAGGAACACACCTGCTGCTCCTGGCCCACAAGGAATGCTGGAAAAGGCCCTTACCTTCTGGAGCCGGCAGCTCCCGCCTCCCTTTCACTGCCGGGTTTCCCGAGTCCAGGGAAACCCGGGTAGCAACTGTTAAATTTAAATCATTCTCCCAACTGCACTGCGGGAGCCTGATATGTTAATGAAGCAACCCGTCCCATGATGTGACACTCGCACGACTCACTACCCACAGCGGTAGAAATGGCAGCATGCGCATGCACGGTAGGTTGGGGACGCATTTCGCATTTCGCATTTTTTTCAGTGTTTAACCCCCCCCCCCACCTGCCGTGGTGGGGTGGGGTCAGTGGGCAGGGGGGGTGGTGTTAATAGCAAAGGCCTTTATCTCTTTTTCTCTCTCCGCAGACACTGCCTGACCTGCTGACTGCTTTTCCAGCATTTTGTGCTTTTATTTCAGATTTCCAGTGCCCGCAGCACCTTGTTATTTGACATAGTTTCGCGAAACCATCGGAATACCCAGAAGATTTCTGGATTTGGCGTCAGAAGTTGTGCCAGTTTCAAATACATAGCGTTAGATCCAAGCGTTGAAAGTTTTGCCAACAAAGTGAGCAAAATTGCATCTTGCCTTCACTCGGTTGCAGCTGATCTCCAGAATACAAGAAGCAAAAATTTCTACACTAATTTCCTTTGCAGTGTGCACTTAATCACTATCTCTTTGCGGAACCCATCCTATATAATGATGCTACTAATATGACTAAGCATATGTTCTCTAGTCTCTTTTCAGAACATGTAGTACTGTTAATTGTGACGCTTTTCTACTCTACCAGCAGTAATAAGGATCTGAAGATACGATTGTTTCTGCTAAATGACTGCTTGTATCTGCATTAACTCCCAATTACATCCGAGACATTTAATCCTCCTTATCTTCGACTAGTAGTTATCTCCCCTACATTTATCCTAACTATACATCTGAATCACAAGAGTGGCACCTGCTGCATGAATATGTTAGTAAGATAAAGTTTTCTGAGTAGTTTGCCTAGTTAGATGCTAAATTTAAGGCTGTTGTGGCTCACGTTGATGGTGCATTTAATTAAGATCAATGCAATTCAACTCAATATTTACCATATAGAGCTGTGAATGAAACAAACCTCCCATTCCCTCAGGGCTGGACTTAAACCAGGGCTTAAATGTCACCAAAAACAATTTTATCTTAGGCGCTAAATTGGCCTAGTTTTATCTTATCTAGTTGGATGTTTGAGTTTTGACAATAGACAACCCATGTTTGGTTTGTCAAAGGCTTTAATTGGAATAGCTCTCCTCCTTCAAAGAATTTTCATTCAGATCAAGAATAATTGGTGTTCTCAGTTACAAAGGATGCACTGGCTCCCTGCACTGGGTCTGTGCACTGCTCCCAGCACTGGCTCCCTGCACTGGGTCTGTGCGCTGCTCCCAGCACTGGCTCCCTGCACTGGGTCTGTGCACTGCTCCCAGCACTGGCTCCCTGCACTGGGTCTGTGCGCTGCTCCCAGCACTGGCTCCCTGCACTGGGTCTGTGCACTGCTCCCAGCACTGGCTCCCTGCACTGGGTCTGTGCGCTGCTCCCAGCACTGGCTCCCTGCACTGGGTCTGTGCGCTGCTCCCAGCACTGGCTCCCTGCACTGGGTCTGTGCACTGCTCCCAGCACTGGCTCCCTGCACTGGGTCTGTGCGCTGCTCCCAGCACTGGCTCCCTGCACTGGGTCTGTGCGCTGCTCCCAGCACTGGCTCCCTGCACTGGGTCTGTGCGCTGCTCCCAGCACTGGCTCCCTGCACTGGGTCTATGCGCTGTTCTCAGCACTGGCTCCCTGCACTGGGTCTGTGCGCTGCTCCCAGCACTGGCTCCCTGCACTGGGTCTGTGCGCTGCTCCCAGCACTGGCTCCCTGCACTGGGTCTATGCGCTGTTCTCAGCACTGGCTCCCTGCACTGGGTCTGTGCGCTGCTCCCAGCACTGGCTCCCTGCACTGGGTCTATGCGCTGTTCTCAGCACTGGCTCCCATCAAAGGCTCCCTGGCTGCGTCCCTGCACTGGGTCCATGTGCTACACCCCTGCACTGGGTCCCTGCACTGGCTCCCTGTGCTGCACCCCTGTACTGGCTCTCTGGAATGGTTCCGTGGACTGACTCCCTACAGTGACTCCCTACACTGACTCCCTACACTGACTCCCTACACTGACTCCCTACACTGACTCCCTACACTGACTCCCTACACTGACTCCCTACACTGACTCCCTACACTGACTCCCTGCCCTGGGTCTGTGCTGGGAGCCAAATTCAGCAGCAAGGCTCATCTCCATTGAAACGGCAAGCAGTGGGCCCCAATCGGGCATCAGGAAGCAAGTTGGCGGGTTCCACCTGCAGTAATTTGGCTCAGCTGTGACACTGACAGTGGTCCTTAGGTAGGTGCTGGGAGAGGGGGTGGGGGCAGGAGTGCCGGGGGGAAGGAGACGATCTTGAGAGGGGCAAGCCTGGGCTAGCAGTGGTCCTTAGGTAGGTTCTGGGAGGGGGGACAGAGATGATCCCATGAGGGGGTGAGCCCAGGCAGTCAGCGGCCGGCAGTCCTTTTGGGGAACCAGGAAGAACACTCCTGCCCCTTTCCGGCTCAATAAAAAGATTTAGGGGTCCATGTACAGAAATCACTAAAAGCTAGTGGACAGGTAGAAACAGTAATGAAAAGGGCTAATGGAATGTTGGCTTTATCTCAAGGGGACTGGAATACAAAGGGGTGGAAATTATGCTACAGTTGTATAAAGCTCTGGTTCGACCCCATCTGGAGTAATACATTCAGTTCTGGGCACCGCACCTCAGGAAGGATATATTGGCCTTGGAGGGGGTGCAGCGCAGATTCACTAGAATGATACCGGGGCTTAGTGGGTTAAATTATGAGGGCAAGTTGCATAAACTTGGCTTGTCTTCCCTTGAATCGCAGTCAATTGCAGATAAGGCCATCTCTGACCACTTCCTCATATCTCTCTCCACCCACAGCCCCCTTCCCCTCCCCTCACAACCCTACTTCCTTCTGTGTCTGCCCCTGGAAAAAATCTTTCCCAACTCTCTTACAACTGCACTTACGAAATTCCAACTGTCCAGTCTTTGGCCCTCCATTCACCACGACATTTCTGCAGCTGCCAATCTGCTCAACTACACCCTCACCACCACCATTGATGCCCTAGTCCCTATTAAAACCATTACTCTCTCACTTTCGCGGGCTTTTTTGCAGAGGCCAGTGTCGGGAGCGGAGAGAGCAGCAGCACAGTGAGTATTTAAACTCACTTTCGCGGGCTTTTTTGCAGAGGCCAGTGTCGGGAGCGGAGAGAGCAGCAGCACAGTGAGTATTTAAACTCACTTTCGCGGGCTTTTTTGCAGAGGCCAGTGTCGGGAGCGGAGAGAGCAGCAGCACAGTGAGTATTTAAACTCACTTTCGCGGGCTTTTTTGCAGAGGCCAGTGTCGGGAGCGGAGAGAGCAGCAGCACAGTGAGTATTTAAACTCACTTTCGCGGGCTTTTTTGCAGAGGCCAGTGTCGGGAGCGGAGAGAGCAGCAGCACAGTGAGTATTTAAACTCACTTTCGCGGGCTTTTTTGCAGAGGCCAGTGTCGGGAGCGGAGAGAGCAGCAGCACAGTGAGTATTTAAACTCACTTTCGCGGGCTTTTCTTTCACAGGCTGTTGTCGGGAGAGACGAGACCGGAAGCGGACCAGGTGGGAAGCACCCAGGTGAACAGCATTTAAAGAGGGTGGTGGCTTAAACCCGAGTTCCTACAGAGTAGGAACCCCCACCCGCCCTCCTCTAACCTACTAGTCTTTTAGCAGTCTAAAAACAGAGGTCACAAATTTTTTGGTCTCAGTTTCTTTTCAGCAGGGCAGGAACCGGGAGGAGCGGGAAGTCGGCGTAGGACCAAGGGGACACAAGACCGGGAAGTCAGCGAAAGACCAGGGAGGTAAGACTAACTGGTAAGTACTTTCCTCAAACCTTCCTAGAAAGTAAAACTAAAACTAGTGGGATTTGGTTAGTTTAAAAAGGAATAAGAGGAGTACAGTATACATTGGTCTAAGTAAGCTTCGGGAAAACAAAAGTCAATAAATAAACTAAAACTAGAAAATTAAAAAGTAATATAAGGGTTAAGTCATGGCAGTAGAGCTCGGACCTGTGTCATGCTCCTCCTGTAACATGTGGGAAATCAGGGACGCTTCCTGTGTCCCTGACAACCATGTGTGCGGGAAGTGTGTCCAGCTGCAGCTCATGTGGGACCGCATGACGGCCCTTGAGCTGCGGATGGACTCACTTTGGAGCATCCACGATTCTGAGAGGGTTGTGGATAACACATTTAGTGAGTTGGTCACACCGCAGGTTAAGGCCAGCGTAGATAGTACATGGGTGACCAAAAGGCAGAGCAAGGGCAGGAAGGTAGTGCAGAAATCCCCTGGGGTTGTCTCCCTTAGCAACAGGTTCACCGCCTTAGGTGCTGTTGTCGGGGGGGATGACTCATCGGGGGAAGGCACCAGCAGCCAGGCTCATGGCACCATGACTGGCTCTGTTGCAAAGAAGGGAGGGAAAAAGAGTGGCAGGGCTATAGTAATAGGGGATTCGATTGTAAGGGGAATAGATAGGGGTTTCTGTGGTCGCGACCGAGACTCCAGGATGGTATGTTGCCTCCCTGGTGCAAGGGTCAAGGATGTCTCGGCGCGGGTGCAGAACATTCTGGAGGGGGAGGGGGAACAGCCAGTTGTCGTGATACATGTTGGTACCAACGACGTAGCTAAAAAAAGGGAAGAGGTCCTACAAGTAGAATTTAGGGAGTTAGGAGCCAAGCTAAAAAGTAGGACCTCGATGGTAGTAATCTCTGGATTACTACCAGTGCCACGTGCTAGTAAGAGTACAGAGAACAGGATAGTTAGGCTAAATACGTGGCTTGAGCATTGGTGTAAGAGGGAGGGTTTTAAATTTTTGAGGCATTGGAACCAGTTTTGTGGTAGGTGTGACCTATACAAAAGGGACGGTCTACACCTGTGCAAAGATGGAACTGATGTTCTCGGGGTAATTTTTGATAAAGCAGTTCGGGAGCATTTAAACTAGTATGGCAGGGGGCTAGAAACCTATGTAGTGAAATAGAGGAAAGTGAAAGGCAGACAGAAATAAATGGTAAAAGGGTGAGGAACAAAAAACAAAGGGCCAAACTAATTCATAAAAAATGTGAGCATAAAAAAAGCCTGAGGGTTTTATACCTTAATGCAAGAAGCATCAGGAACAAGGTAGATGAATTAGCTGTGGAAATAGAGGTTAATAATTATGATCTAATTGGGATTACGGAAACATGGTTGCAGGGTGAGCAGGGCTGGGAGCTTAACATACAGGGGTATTCAGTATTTAGGAAGGATCGACAAAAAAGAAAGGGAGGAGGGGTAGCATTGCTGGTAAAAGAAGGGATAAATGCAATTGAAAGGAAGGATATTAACTCAGTTAATACAGAATCTATATGGGTGGAGCTAAGAAATAGCGAGGGGCGAAAAACATTAATAGGAGTGGTATATAGGCCTCCAAATAGTAAAATAGAGGTTGGGGAGGGCATCACGAGGGAAATTAGAGAAGCGTGCAATAAGAGCACAGCTGTCATCATAGGTGACTTTAACTTACATATAGATTGGAATAGCCTAATCAGTAAAAATAATGAGGAGGAGGAATTCCTTGAGTGTTTAAGGGATGGTTATCTGGATCAATATGTCGAGGAACCAACTCGGGAACAGGCTATATTGGACTGGGTACTGTGCAATGAGAAGGGACTAATTAGTAATCTTGTTGTACGGGGACCCTTGGGTCAGAGCGATCATAACATGATCGATTTCTCACTCGAAATGGAGAGCGAAGAAATTGACTCAGATACTAAGGTCCTGAATTTAAACAAGGGGAATTATGATGCCATTAGACGGGAACTGAGTAGGTCTGATTGGACAACGTTCCTGGGAGGACTGGAGGTAGATAAACAATGGCAAGCATTTAAAGATAGAATGACAAAATTGCAAAAATTGTTTATACCAATCTGGCATAAAAGGAAATCTAAAAAGGTGACTCAACCGTGGATAACAGGGGAAATTAGAGACAGCATAAAATCCAAAGATAGGGCGTATAAAATAGCCAAAAAAAGCGCCAGAGCGGAAGATTGGGAACAGTTTAAGATAGAGCAAAGGAGGACAAAGGGCTTAATCAAGAGGGGCAAAATAGCTTACGAAAGCAAGCTGGCGGAAAATATAAAAACTAACTCCAAAAGCTTTTATAAGTATATCAAGAGGAAAAGACTGGTGAAAACCAAAGTTGGCCCATTGCAGTCAGATACGGGGGAATATATAACGGGAAATAAGGAAATGGCAGACCAACTAAATGCATACTTTGGGTCAGTCTTTACGAAGGAAGACACAAAAAACCTCCCTGGGATATCGGGAAAAATAGGGACATTTGCAAAGGAGGAACTGACGCAAATCAATATCTCTAAGGATATGGTGTTAAGGAAGCTAAAGGGATTGAAGGCGGACAAATCCCCAGGGCCTGATAACATGCATCCTAGGGTGCTGAAGGAGGTGGCCCTAGAGATAGCGGATGCACTAAGTATGATTTTTCAGAATTCATTAGACTCGGGAACAGTGCCCATGGATTGGAGGGTAGCTAACGTTACCCCACTATTCAAAAAGGGGGGTAGGGAAAAAGCAGGTAATTACAGACCTGTAAGCCTTACATCAGTTGTGGGCAAAATGCTGGAGTCCATCATTAAGGATGAAATAGCGGAGCACTTAGCAAATGGGGACAGGATAGGACAGAGTCAACATGGATTTACAAAGGGTAAATTGTGCTTGACTAATCTATTGGAATTTTTTGAGGGAGTAACTGGTAAAATAGATGGGGGAGAGCCAGTAGATGTGGTGTACCTGGACTTCCAAAAGGCCTTCGATAAGGTCCCACATAAAAGATTAGCAGAGAAAATTGAAGCTCATGGGATAAAGGGGAAAGTATTGACGTGGATAGAGAACTGGCTGTCAGATAGAAAACAGAGAGTTGGAATAAACGGCTCATTTTCTGAATGGCAGGCAGTAACAAGTGGGGTACCACAGGGATCTGTCCTGGGTCCCCAGCTGTTCACAATTTACATTAATGACCTGGATCAGGGAGTCGGATGCAGCATTTCCAAATTTGCAGACGACACTAAACTAGGAGGGGGGGTGGGCTCAGAGGAGGAGACCAGGAAGCTCCAGAGCGATTTGGACAGACTGGGTGATTGGGCGGATAAATGGCAGATGCACTATAATGTGGACAAGTGCGAAGTTATCCACCTTGGGTGCAGGAACGGGAGGGCAAATTATTATTTAAATGGCAATAAATTGGGAGAGGGGGAAGTACAGAGAGACCTGGGTGTTCTTGTACACCAGTCACTGAAGGCGAGCATGCAGGTGCAACAGGCGGTCAAGAAGGCAAACGGTATGCTGGCCTTCATAGCAAAAGGGTTGGAATACAGGAACAGGGATACCTTGCTGCAGCTGTACAGGGCACTGGTGAGACCACACCTCGAGTACTGTGTACAGTTTTGGTCGCCTCATCTGAGGAAAGATGTTCTTGCCATGGAGGGGGTGCAGCGGCGATTCACCAGGCTGATACCAGGAATGGCGGGATTGACCTATGAGGAGAGACTATGTAGTTTAGGGATGTACACACTGGAGTTTAGAAGATTGAGAGGGGACCTCATAGAAGTGTATAAAATTCTGACAGGTCTAGACAGGCTAGATGCAGAAGGAATGTTTCCCTTGGCAGGTGAGAACAGAACTAGAGGACATAATTTAAGGATAAGGGCTAAACCATTTAGGACAGAAATGAGGGGGAATTTCTTCACTCAGAGGGTGGTGAACCTGTGGAACTCATTGCCACAGAGGGCAGTGTACGCCAGCTCATTAAATATATTTAAGAGGGAATTAGATATATTTCTACAGGCAAAAGGGGTTAAGGGTTACGGAGAGAAGGCGGGGATGGGATACTGAATTGGAGGATCAGCCATGATCTCATTAAATGGCGGAGCAGGCTCGAAGGGCCGGATGGCCTACTCCTGCTCCTATCATCTATGTATCTATGTATCTATGTATCTCACCCTGGCTGTTCCCCCGGTATGGCCCTCATCTTCACTCTCTTAAGTCCAAGCGATGCAGACTTGAATGGATATGGCAAACAACTGGTTTAGCCATTCACCGCCAGATCTGGCTGGACCGCATAAAGCATTATCGGGTCCTGCTCTCGTCTGCCAAAATTGCTCACTATTCCAGAATCATTCTGGAATGCAAAGATAAATCCCGACTTCTATTCTCCACTGCTAACCATCTTCTTAAACCTCTCTCCCCTGTCTCCTCCACCCTCACCTCCGATAACAAGTGTGAGGAGCTCATGGACTTCTTTGTCTCTAAGATTGAGACCATTCGTTCAGCTGCCTCTGTACTTCCCTTCCTTCCACTAGCCCACCGGGCCAAACTTCATCTAAGGTTCCGCCCTGCCCTAGCCCTGAACTCACATCTTTCTCCAGTTTCTCTCCGATCTCCCCTCATGACCTCTCCGTGCTCATCTTGTCCATGAGACCCACTTCCTGCTCCCTCGACCCTATTCCCACCAAAATGCTGACCACCCAACTTCCTTTTCTGGCTCCCATGTTAGCTGACATTGTTAATAGTTCTCTCTCCTCAGGTACTGTACCCCTCTCCCTCAAATCTGACGTCATCACCCCTCTCCTCAAAAAAACAACTCTTGACCCCTCCATCCTTGCAAACTACTGCCCTATCTCAAATCTCCCTTTCCTCTCCAAAGTCCTTGAATGTGTTGTCGCCTCCCAAATCTGTGCCCATCTTTGCCGCAACTCCATGTTTGAATCCCTCCAATCAGGTTTCCGCCCTTGCCACAGTACCAAAACAGCTCTCATCAAAGTCACAAATGACGTCCTTTGTGACTGTGACAAAGGTAAACTATCCCTCCTCATCCTTCTCGACTTGTCTGCAGCCTTTGACATGGTTGACCGCTCCATCCTCCTCCAATGCCTCTCCACCGTCATCCAGCTGGGTGGGACTGCACTCTCCTGGTTCCATTCTTAGCTATCTAATCATAACCAGAGAATCACCTGCAATGGCTTCTCTTCCCGCTCCTGCATCGTTACCTCTGGTGTTCCCCAAGGGTCTATCCTTGGCCCCCTCCTATTTCTCATCTACATGCTGCCCCTTAGCAAAATCATCCAAAAATACAGCGCCAGTTTCCACATTTACGCTAACACCCAGCTCTACCTCACCACCACTTCTCTCGACCCCGCCATGGTCTCTAAATTGTCAGACTGTTTGTCCAATGAACATCAATGTTCTCCAATTAAATATCGGGAAGACCGAAGCCATTGTTTTCGGTCCCCGCCACAAACTCCGTTCCCTAGCCACTGACTCCATCCCTCTCCCTAACATCTATCTGAAGCTGAACCACACTGTTCGCAACCTTGGTGTCATATTTGACCCTGAAATTAGCTTCCGACCACATATCCGCAGCATAACTAAGACCGCCTACTTCCACCTCCGTAACATCGCCCGACTCCACCCTTGCCTCAGCTCATCCGCTGCTGAAACTCTCATCCATGCCTTTGTTACCTCTAGACTTGACTATTCCAACACACTCCTGCCTGGCCTCCCACGTTCAACCCTACGTAAACTTGAGCTCATTGGATTTTTTGAAGAGGTAACAGAGAGAGTAGACAATGGTAATGCAGTAGATGTAAGTTATCTGGATTTTCAAAAGGCCTTCGATAAGGTACCCCATAATAGACTGATGAACAAGGTCAGAGAATGCAGAGTCAG
Source organism: Squalus acanthias (assembly GCA_030390025.1). Lineage (NCBI taxonomy): Eukaryota > Metazoa > Chordata > Chondrichthyes > Squaliformes > Squalidae > Squalus > Squalus acanthias. The sequence goes on along the minus strand of CM059425.1, from coordinate 131,346,195 downwards.
GGGACAAGTAGCAGAATGGATAGCTAGCTGGCTTCAAGAGAGAAAGCAGAGAGTAGGGGTAAAGGGTAGCTATTCACAGTGGCAGAAGGTGGGTAGTGGTGTTCCACAAGGATCAGTGCTGGTATCACTGTTGTTCACAATTTATATTAATGATTTAGACTTTGGAATCAAAAACATAATTTCTAAATTTGCGGGTGGGATAATTAATACTGAGGAGGACTGCAACAAATTACAGGAGGACATTAATAAACTTGCAGAATGGGCATATAATTGGCAAATGAAGTTCAACACAGATAAATGTGAGGTATTACATTTTGGTAGGAAGAATAGGGAGGTCACTTATTACTTGGAGGGTGTGATTCTAGGTGGGGTAGAGGAACAAAGGGCTCTCGGAGTACAAATACACAAATCACTAAAAGTTACGACACAGGTTAGCAAGGCCATAAAAAAAGCAAACCAAACACTAGGGTTTATTTCTAGAAGGATAGAATTGAAAAGTAGGGAAGTTATGCTAAACCTGTATCGAACCTTGGTTAGACCACACTTAGAGTACAGCGTACAGTTCTGGTTGCCATATTATAAAAAGGATATAGAGGAACTGGAGAGGTTGCAGCGAAGATTTACAAGGATGATACCAGAAATGCGAGGGTATACATATCAGGAAAGGATGAACAGGCTGAGTCTCTTTTCTCTTGATAAAATAAGGCTGAGGGGTGACCTAATAGAGGGCTTTAAAATTATGAAAGGTTTTGATAGAGTGGATACAGAGAGAATGTTTTCACTTGTGGGGAAGAGCAAAACTAGAGGCCATCAATATAAGATAGTCACCAAGAAATCCAATAGGGAATTCAGAAGAAACTTCTTTACCCAAAGAGTGGTGAGAACATGGAACTCGCTACCGCAGGGAGCGGTTGAAGCGAATAGTATAGATGCATTTAAGGGGAGGCTAGACAAGCATATGAGGGGGAAGGGAATAGAGGGTTACGCTGATAGATTTAGATGAGGAAAGATGGGAGGAGGCTCGAGTGGAGCATAAACATCAGCATGGACTGGTTGGGCCGAATGGCTTGTTTCTGTGCCGTATATCCTATGTAATCCAATGTAAAACTCAGCTGCCCGTGTCCTAACTCGCACCAAGTCCCGTTCACCCATCAGCCCTGTGCTCGCTGACCTACATTGGCTCCCGGTTAAGCAACACCTCAATTTCAAAATTCTCATCCTTGTTTTCAAATCCCTCCATGGCCTCACCCTCTCTATCTCTGTAATCTCCTCCAGCCCCACAGCCCCCTGAGATATCTGCGCTCCTCTAATTCTGCAATCTTGAGCATCCCTGATTATAATCGCTCAACCATTGGTGGCCGTGCTTTCTATTGCCTAGGCCCTAAGCTCTGGAATTCCTTGCCTAAACCTCTCCGCCTCACTACCTCTCATTCCTCCTTAAAACCTATCTCTTTAACCAAGCTTTTAGGTCATCTGCCCTAATTTCTCCTTATGTGGCTCGGTGTCAAATATTTTGTCTTATTATACACCTGTGAAGCACCTTGGGATGTTTTACTACGTTAAAGGCGCTATATAAATACAAGCTGTTGTTGTTGAATATAGAAGATTGATGGGTGATCTAATTAAGGTGGATTTGATAGGGTAGATAGAGAGAAACTATTTCCTCTGGTGGGGGAGTCCAGAACAAAGGGTAATAACCTTAAAATTAGAGCTAGGCCGTTCAGGGGTGATATTAGGAAGTGCTTCTTCACACAAAGCGTAGTGCAAATTTGGAACCCATCCCCCAAAAAGCTGTTGTAGCTGGGGGTCAATTAAACACTTAAAAACTGAGATTGATAGATTTTTGTTATGCAAGGGGTATTAAGGATTACAGAACCAAGGCAGGTAAATGGAATCAAGATACAGATCAGCCATGATCTAATTGAATGGCGGAACAGGCTTGAGAGGTTGAATGGCCTCCTCCTTTTCCTATGTTTTTTTTTCCCTTCCCAAAAAACTAAAATTTTCACAATTTTGGGGTTGTTTCTCAACGGCCTTGAGCAGTACTGTTAAAGACCTCGAGTAAGGCCCTTAAAACCGGGTACAAATGAGTAGAGTTTGTGTGGCATTGGCTCCACCCATTTTAGACTCCCAATTTTGCAAACAGGTTCTACAAATTCTGATTGTTTATGCAAATTGGGGTCCACACGGACGCCCGGATGACTAAATGTCACCCGATTTAAATGGCGGCCACCGAATATTGAGTGTGGTTCAGGCGCGGGTGATCACGATTCGATTTTGGTAACTTCCCCCCGCCCCCACCCCCCCCCCGAAAAACGAGTGTAGCGAGGTTGAATTTCTCCCCGAATCAATGTTCCAGACTAATTACAAGGTTGGTACAAGATCTTTTTTCTTAGAATCATGGAAATGCCTAGAAATTGGACCACTTTCCGGCACCTGTTTGCAGCGCTGTCCTGGCAAAAAATAGTGCCCTTCTCTGGCATGGGACTCGGCGGCCGTCATTTTGGTGAGCTGCCAATAGCAGCTCTGGACATTTAAATGAAGAGATGGTGACATCAGTCGGCATGAACTTCGACCTTAGCGCTGAGTTCAACGCTGGGTCCTAAGCTCGCTCTGAAAACAGCATTCAGCAGACTGACAGAGACGCTGCTAGCACCTCTTAAAGGGACACACACATCTTTCAGGTCAGGTTCTGATGAAGGATCTTCGACCTGAAACGTTAACTCTGTTTCTCTCTCCACGGATGTTGCCTGGCCTGCTGAGTTTTTCCAGCGATTTCTGTTGTTGTTTCATCTTTCAGGTAAGTTTGGTTTAAGCTTTTGGACTGTTTTTTTAATTTCATTGAAGTAGTGGCTTAGTGCAATACATGTTAAAAAAGTTTTTCAAGTGTGTAGGGAGAGCAGGGAGTGCTGCCTGACGCTTTCAAGGCCTTGGATGGTAAAGGAAGGCATCTGAGAAGACAGAAAATGCTGGAAATACTCAGCAGGTCAGGCAACATCCGTGGAGAGCGAAACAGAATTCAAGTCTCAGATCGAGTTGCTGCCTGTCCTGCTGAGTATTTCCAGCATTTTATGCTTTTATTTTAGATTTACAGCATCTGCTCGCAGAGGGAAGAGGAAGATGCAGAAGAGGAGGAAGCAGAAGAGGAGGAAGCAGAAGAAAGGATGCAACCCAGACAGCCCCTTTCTGGCTGGGATATCTGGGATGGAATCATCCACCTGCGGTACCAGTAACCACAACCCCAATTCCCCTTTCAACATTTGTCCCATACCTTACCTTCCCTCTGTTACTGACCATCATAGCATCCTCTTGGCCACAATGTTGAAATAAAAGCAACCACAAAGCAAACTTTCCAATCCAACTTTATACATCTATACATCAAGAAATCAACTCATCACCCTTATGCATTCCCTTAGTGACTGTCTTGTGTTTGCCTTTGCCTATCCTACTGATGTCACGCAGTGCTACCCCAGTGGTTGCAGCATGGCTGGTGGAAGGCTGCTGACTTTCATTGGGGGACACTGAAAATGGACTTGCTGGTCGACCTTGAGGAGCTGGTGGCTGGGAGTGTGAAATCTCCCTCTTCTTGGTCAACCACTGGTGGGTGTTTGTTGGGTGTATGAAATGAGGAAGGCACAAAGGTAGAGTTGTGGTGAGGGGAGGGCAGGAAAGCAAGAAGCGCATGCCAGAAGGAGTATAACGTATGAGAATACCAGCATCTTGTATCCTTTCAGTCCCGCCACTGGCCAAGGGCTCAGCCATGCCCCTGCCAAGAATGGCCAGCACCGTCTCCTCCAAGGGGGTGAGGTGAAGCTAGGAATGAGAGGTATGCCTCGTGTTTGGTACAGGTTGTTGGTAGATGAGTGATTAGTGCGGGGGGCGGGGGGAGTCGTGCATTGAGAAATGTGTGAGGCTAGTGGTGCAGTTGGTAGGAGACGGCTTTTGAAGATACATTCACTGACCTTGACCACTGGTCTGAGGTCATGAAGCTTCTTTGGGCACTGGAGCCAGGTGGTGGGGATGACACTGCTGGCAGTGACGACCTCGGTGATCTGGTCCCACATCTTTCTTTCTCTAGGGCCTTCCGGCCCCTGTGGATAAAGGGCCTCTCTTGCAGTGTTGACCCCCTGCACAATGCTGGAGTGCTGTGTGCGAGACCCTGGGTGCCCCTTCCCTGGCTTGCTGAGCCATTTGTTGGTGCTGAAGCACTTTTCCCATTTTTTAAGGTACGGAAGGAAATTCAGCTTTAAGAGCTGAAGATTCCCATTTGGGAATTCTTTGTAATGTTAATTTTTTTTCAGAAGGTAGTTGAGCTGTAAAGGCTAAAAACTGCATATTTTTACATGATTTTTATTTTTTTCATTTCAGAAGGCATTGCCCCTTTAAGAAACCGACAATGCTTTCTGAAATGACAGCCTTGCTTTCTGAGCAGGCGGTTCTAGCTGCAATGATACTTCGGCCACGCTACATTGAGGCCTCCTGCCGGGACCAACACTACCAGGACGGTATTGCACGGTGAGTTTAGTCTGGGCTAATGTTAATTAGTCCCCAGCGCCAATTTTTTGGTTCTGCTAGCGCCACCATTTTCGGCGCCCGTTAACACCCACTGGCAGTTTTTGTGGCGTTCACGAATTTCTAAGCCATAGAATCATAGAATAGTACAGCACAGAAGGAGGCCATTCTGCCCATTGAGTCTGCGTCAGCTCTTTCGAAGAGCAATCCAGTTAGTCCCACTCTCCGTTCTTTCCCCATATCCCTGCATTTTTTTCTCCTTCAAGTATTTATCCAATTCCCTTTTGAAGGCTACTATTGACTTTGTATCCACCACCCTATCAGGCAGTGCATTCCAAATCCTAACCACTCGTGTAAAAAAGTTTTTCCTCATGTCGCCTCTGGTTCTTTTGCCAATCACCTTAAATCTGTGTCCTCTGGTTATCGCCCCTTCAGCCATTGGAAACAGTTTCTCTGTATTTACTCTATCTAAACCCTTCATGATTTTAAACAACCCCAGCTTCTCTAGTCTTTCCACGTAACTGTATTCCCTCATCCCTGGAATCATTCCAGTAAATCTCTTCCGTACCCTCTCCAAAGCCTTCATGTCCTTCCTAAATTATTTTCTAATTTCCTTTCGCCTCCCACCCTGAAAGAGCGGTGATTCATGGTGAAGTATGTTTCCATGGGCAGCCATCTGGGCACCTTACTGAAGGAGCTATTATTCATAGGCTAGCCTTGACAATGTGTATAAATGGGCTTTTTTATCCATGGGCCATCAGAGCAAACTCCAACCATCCCCTACTTGATATCAACATGTGCACATTTCAAATAAGGTTGTTGGATTATGATCAGGAGTGGGAATTTTTCCCCTCCCTAGCCCAGTTAATTCAAGGCCAATTAAAGCGAGCAAATGCAGAACAAGATTGAAACTGGGATCTCACGTGCTATATTTACTTACTGAAGCCACTAGAGGAAGTGCTGCTGTCAAATGATAGTAACATACAGGAGGAGGCCATTCAGCCCCTCGAGCCTGTTCCGCCATTCAATTAGATCATGGGGGATCGTGGGACTAATTGGAAAGCTCTTTCAAAGAGCCAGCACAGACATGATGGGCCCAATGGCCTCTTTGTGTTCTGTACGATTCTATGGGGGAAAAATTCGGGAACGCCCATTTTGAGGCGCCACACCTGCACAGTGTTAATAGCACGTGCTCAAATGGGGAGGTCCGAGGAGCCCTGGATTTTGGGTTTGGACCTCATCATAACATAGATGGTGCTGCAGGAGGAGCTGCACAGGTTAGTGCTCGAAGTCCCAGGTAAGTGATGGGGAGTCGGATCGCGGGGGGTCTGGAGGAGGAACGGGTGGGCCTTGGAGTCCGTGATTGGAGTGCCGCGGGGGGGCGCTAGGAGGTCGGGGCCGGGGGGTGAAATCGGGGGGGTGGTGAGATCGGGAGGGGGTCTGGAGGTCAGGAGTCCTGTCGGTGGGGGGCTAGGAGGTTGGGGTCGGGGGGAGGTCGGTGGGAGGTCGGGGTTGGGGTCGGGGGGGAGATCCGGTGGGGTGCCTGGAGTTCGGGATCGGGAGTGAGGTCAGAGATCTTGGGACTGGGAGCGGTGGTGATTGTGGTAAGTACTTACCTTTTTTTTAATTTACGTGGTGTTTAGCGTTGGTTTTCCCGGAGGCGACCAGCACTGGCACTGGCTGCCTCGGGGCAAACCAAAGTTGCAGCGGAGACCAGAAGTAAGCGTTAGGCCAATTATTTGCATATGTAAATGCACTAATGCCCGCTTCAGACGTGGGTAAATGACGCCTCTTGTTTAACAAGGTGGCGTCCTGCGCAATTCCCATCGGAAACATGTGTGTGCATCTCGGACCACATTTTTGATCCTTATGTGGGCGTGTAGCGCCGAAAAAATGGTCCAATTTAGCCCCCTATAAGTTTGTTCTGTTGAAGAATAATGAGAAGAAGAGAGTGTTTCTGATCTCATTTAACGACACAGATTTAAGAATCACAAGAGTCAGGGTTTCAATCTGGTGCTCCACTTCAGAACACAACCCGTATCTCCAGGAAAGATGAAGAGGAAGCGGAAAATTACCATTGTTGCTCGGGCCACTTTGGAGGGTTTGAATTTGTTTTCTCCTTTCCAAACTTTACAATTACTTGAGCTATCATAAGGGAAAGAAGATAGGGCAAAACCAAATGTTTGTCCCTCAAACTTTCTAGAGATAGTGACAACTGAATGGAGTTCCCATTCATGAGGTTGAACTTTATGTTGACAGATAGTCTATACACCAAATGTTTTTTAGTCTTGGAAATATCCATTACCAACAGGAATAGCATGTCAAGTCCCTCTGTTTGTTGAGATAATGGGGGAGCAATTCAGTATCGCCCCGTTTGCAGCGCAATTATCGGCTGGGCGCAAAGTTTAGCGCCTGCCACTAATTATCGCCTCCAACTGCAAACTTGGCTTTTATCGTCACTGGAGGTGATTGGAGTGCTAAATCAGGCGCTTCACATCTGTCTTAAGGTGCAAAGGCCGAGGAGCGAGGCGCTAACTCAGAGCGCAGGGCGCAGCGCAGGTGATGTCAGTTAGCGATGGAACACAGACACACTGGCGCCGGCCAGTTCTTAAAGGGGAGGGTCGATCTTGCTCTCCAGCCACAACCTGCTCATTGGAGCCTTGAATCTCAGCTTGGAGAGACCTGTGACTACATTTTCCAGCCAAGGACTATGGAGAGGGTGAGAGAACGAGCTCAGCGCTTCAGCGAGTGTGCCTTGGAGGCTCTGGTTGGCACGGTGGAGTGCAGAAGATCTATACTCTACCCTGAGAGTGGCAGGAGGCCTTTGCCGCGCGACTACCAAAGAGTATGGAGTGAGGTGGCTCAGCACGTCTCCTCCAGGAACATGGTGCCCAGGACCTATACTCAAAGTCACAAAAAGTTCAATGACCTCACTCGAGTCGTCAGGGTGAGTGGCTTTTTTTCAATACCTCTCCATCCCTCAATTTCAACCTCACTCTATGGCCAGAGGGTCTTAAAACCCCAATGCCCAACACTCATTAAACACCTGTGGCCCTCTCATGAAACACACATGCACATTCCACACCTTGCATACAGTAAGGGCTATTCAACTATGGGAGGCACATCAGGCAAGACCATGGCTGCATACAGTAAGGACTATTCAATTATGGGAGGCACATCAGGCAAGACCATGGTTTCACATATTAAGGGCTATTCAATTATGTGAGGCACATCAGGCAAGACCATGACTGCATACAGTAAGGGCTATTCAATTATGGGAGGCACATCAGGCAAGACCATGTCTGTATATTTACTCAGACACCGTCCTTTTTCTTGCAGGCCAAGCTATCTCATAACAGGAGACAGCAGCAACGGACGGGTGGAGGGTCGCCTCAGCTGCAACCCCTCAGCGATCTTGAGGCACGCGTCCACAGGATTGTGGCAAGCCAGGTGATCAGTCCCGTTGCCCCTGGAGAGGTCGAACCCGTTTGGGACAGCAATGGTAAGGTCATCAGCTTTCTCTCCTCTCTCATCCCACTTGTCCCTCACAACACCAGCCTTTGACACTTTCAATCCAACTTACTAAATCGCTCCACTCCTTCCTCCCTTACTGCCCCCCTGTCCTGACGCTAAAGCCACTCTTGTACCTCCCTGCTTTCAGATGGTGATTCACCAACTGAGGAGACAGGCCCCCAAGCTGCCAGTGGGAGCGAAGCCGCAGGCGAGGAGGAAGAGGAAGCCGGAGCATCAGCGCCACCCTCTCCCGAGGAAGCCCATGCCCACACTGGGATCACGTCTCCCCTGGAGGGGAGCAGGGGGAAAACATAGAAACATAGAAGATAGGAGCAGGAGTAGGCCATTCGGCCCCTCTAGCCTGCTCCGCCATTCAATGCGATCATGGCTGATCATCCAAATTCAGAACCCTGTCCCTGCTTTCTCCCCATATCCCTTGATCCCTTTAGCCTTAAGAAATATATCCAACTCCTTCTTGAATATATTTAATGAATTGGCCTCAACTGCCTTCTGTGGTAGAGAATTCCACAGGTTCACCACCCTCTGGGTGAAGAAATTCCTCCTCATTTCTGTCCTAAATGGCTTACCCCTTATCCTTAGACTGTGACCCCTGATTCTGGACTCCCCGACCATCGGGAACATCCTTCCTGCATCTAGTCTGTCCAGTCCTGTCAGAATTTTATAAGTTTCAATGAGATCCCCTCTCATTCTTCTAAACTCTAGTGAATATAAGCCTAATCGACCCAATCTCTCCTCATATGTCATTCCTGCCATCCCAGGTATCAGCCTGGTGAATCTTCGCTGAACTCCTTCCATGGCAAGAACCTCCTTCCTCAGATAAGGCGACCAAAACTGCACACAATACTCAAGATGTGGTCTCACCAAGGCCCTGTACAACTGCAGCAAGACATCCTTGTTCCTGTACTCAAACCCTCTCGCTACGAAGGCCAACATACCATTTGCCTTCTTAACCGCCTGCTGCACCTGCTTGCTTACCTTCAGCGACTGGTGCACAAGGACACCCAGGTCTCATTGCACTTCCCCTTCTCCCAATCTATTGCCATTCAGATAATAATCTGTCTTCCTGTTTTTGCCACCAAAGTGGATAACTTCGCATTTATGCACGTTATATTGCATCTGCCATGCTTCTGCCCAATCACCCAACCTGTCCAAATCATCCTGGAGTTTCTCGGCATCCTCCTCACAGCACACACACACACCCAGCTTTGTGTCGTCTGTAAACTTGGAGATATTACATCTAGTTCCCTTGTCTAGATCATTAATATATATTGTGAATAGCTGGGGTCCAAGGACCGATCCCTGCGGTAGCCCACTAGTCACTGCCTGCCACTTGGAAAAAGACTCGTTTATTCCAACTCTTTGCTTTCTGTCTGCCAACCAGTTCTCTATCCAAGTCAATACCTTGCCCCCAATCCCATGTGCCTTAACTTTACACGCTAATCTCTTATGCGGGACCTTATCGAAAGCCTTTTGAAAGTCCAAATACACCACATCCACTGGTTCTCCCTTATCTATTTTACCAGTTACATCCTCAAAAAATTCCAGTAGATTAGTCAAGCACGATTTACCTTTTGTAAATCCATGTTGACTTTGTCCGATCCTGTCACTGTTTTCCAAGTGCTCTGCTATTACATCTTTTATAATGGACTCTAGCATTTTCCCCACTACCGATGTCAGGCTTACCGGTCTATAATTCCCCGTTTTCTCTCTACCACCTTTTTTCAATAGTGGGGTAACATTAGCTACCCTCCAATCCATGGGTATTGTTCCAGATTCCATCGAATGTTGAAAGATGATCAGCAATGCATCTACTATTTCTAGGGCCACTTCCTCAAGTACCCTAGGATGTAGATTATCAGGCCCTGGGGATTTATCGGCCTTCAATCCTGTCAATTTTCCTAACACCATTTCCCTACAAATACTGATTTCTTTCAGTTCCTCCCTTTCATCAGAGCCTATGTTCCCCGACATCTCTGGGAGGTTATTTGTGTCCTCCTTTGTAAAGACAGAACCAAAATATGTATTTAATTGGTCTGCCATTTCTTTGTTCCCCATTATAAGTTCCCCTGATTCTGACTGCAAAGGACCTATGCTTGACTTCACCAATCTTTTTCTCTTCACATATCTATAAAAGCTTTTACAGTCAGTTTTTATGTTCCCTGCAAGCTTCCTCTCATATTCTATTTTCCCCTTCTTAATTAATCCCTTTGTCCTCCTTTGTTGAATCCTAAACTGCGCCCAATCCTTGGGTTTACTGCTTTTTCTGGCCAATTTATATGTCCTCTCCTTGGATCTTATGCTATCCCTAATTTCCCTTGTTAGCCACGGTTGAGTCACCTTTTTTGTTTTATTCTTATGCCAAACTGGGATGAACAAATTCTGTAGTTCATCCATGCGGTCTTTGAATGTTTGCCATTGCCTATCCACTGTCAACCCTTTGAGTGACATTCCCCAATCAATCCTACCCAACTCGCGCCTCATACCATCGTAGTTTCCTTTATTTAAATTCAGGACCCTGGTCTCTGAGTCAACTACTTCACTCTCCATCTTAATGAAGAATTCTATCATATTATGATCACTCCGACCCAAGGGGCCTCGTACAACAAGATTGCTGATGAATCCTTTCTCATTACATAATACCCAGTCTAAGATGGCCTGATCTCTGGTTGGTTCCTCGACATATTGGTCCAGGGAAGGGTCTGATGAGGGTGAAGCTCCAGCACCCAGCGGGCTGCAGCAACGCGATGTGGCTAGGGAAGCTGGGGGCCTTCTCCCCAGAGGGAGAGTAGTCCAATGAGTCCTGCTGTACTGGACGCAGAGTAGGAGCGGCTCATCGCTGAAATGAACACCCAGGCGGTGGACATGCACACTCAGCTCATGGGTGCAGTGGGAAGGGTGCCCGAATGCATTGATGGACTGGCAAGGAGTGTGGAGCACTACGCTGCAGCACAGGCGGATGCCACGGAAATGCTTAGTGCTGCAATTCAGTCAGTGGCTGCCGTGATCCAATCTCAGACTGGTCTCATGCAGACTCAGATTGAGGCCACGCAAGCACTGACTGCTGCCATTGTCGCTGGTTCAGACACATTTCCCTGGGGCTCTCACCGTGCCGCAGCAGGCCAGCAATCTGTGCTCCAGCAGATTGCTCTGGATGCTGATGTGCTGCCCCGTGGGAGTGCCAGTGTGTCGGTTGAGCAGGGAGTTGCTGTCCTCTCTCAAGATGACAGCATTCCTGCTGCCACCACTGTCTCTTCCCTATTGCACTTGCCACCGCCAGTAGCCCAGACTGCTGCCGCCCATGCAGAGTTGGTGCAGTCTGCAGCCGGGCCCTCCAGGCCCAGAGCTGGTCGAGGCCATCCTTCAAGAGCATCTGCAGTCTCAGGTTCTGACAATCAGCAGCCTTCCACCAGCCTTGCTGCAGCCACTGGGGCCCCATTACAGAGGAGCCGTAGGGTGGGAAGGGGGGAAGTGCGCAAGGGAAGGAGATCACCCTTGAAGGGCAAAAAGTAGAAGGTGTGGCAAAATGTTGGAAATGTTTTTATTGAAGGCCAAGGTTCGTGTTCAAACATTTGTTTAGTGTTTTGGACATTATCTCCAGGTTGTGAGAACCAGTTGTATTAATTAATGATTTTTTGTGTTTGTTTCTATTAGTTTGTCATGAAGAAATGACACACACAGAGTTTGCAAAATAAAAAAGTTTTTGTATTCAAAATGTACAGGTTTGGCCTTTGGAATCATTGCTGCCTTGGCCGGCTTTGGGGTTGCGGGTTGCTTTCATTCATGTTGTTCTCCATACCAGAAGCCATTTCCTCAGTAGGGGCCTAGAAGCGGCTTGTTATGAGTCGTTAACAGATGACCCTTGCAGTTTCAACATTGTGGGCCTCCCTCCCGCCTTGGTGCTGCTGCTGATCATCCTCCTCCTCTTCCGTCTCCTCCTCCGGTGGTGCTCCAAGGCCTGGTGGCATTGGCTGGGTCCTGATGATTGCCAGGTTATGAAGAATGCAGCACACAACTATGAAGAGGGAGACTCGCTCAGGCGAGTACTGCAGGGCTCCTCTGAGTGGTCCAGACAGCGGAACCCATTGCTTGAGCACGCTGATCATCTGCTCAATAATGTTCCTGGTGGCGAGATGGCTCTCATTGTACCGCAGCTCAGCGGGGGTGTTGGGGTTACGGAGCGGTGTCATCAGCCAGGTGCTGAGTGGATAACCCTTGTCCCCGAGGAGCCAACCACTTGGCTGATGCAGTGCCTGGAAAAGTTCTGGCACAGCAGTCTGGCGCAGGATGAAAGCATCGTGGCTGCTGCCAGGATAGCGGGCATTGACAGCAAGTATCAGCTGTCTGTGGTCACAGACCAACTGAACGTTGAAGGACTGGAACCCCTTGCGGTTTCGGAAAACCTCTGCATTCTCATGCAGTGCCCGTAATGTCATATGCGTGCAGTCAATGGCGCCCTGCACCATGGGGAAGCCCGCTATCCTGGCAAAGCCCAATGTGCGTTCATGCTGTTTGGCCCGGGTCATCGGGAAAGAGATGTACTGGCGTCTCCTTTTATAGAGGGCATTTGTGACCTGACGGATACAGCAATGGACCGCGAACTGGGAGACATTGGCAATGTGCCCAGTAGCTGCTTGAAAGGAGCCGGTGGCATAAAAATTCAGAGCCACTGTAACCTTCACTGCCACCGACCGAGATGTCCTGGTCCTCAGTTGAGGCTGCAGATCTGGCTGCAGCAGATGGCAGAGATCAGTGACCACCTCCTTGCTGAAGCGCAGCCTGCGCAAATACTGCTCCTCAGACAAATTAATATAGGAGAATTGTTCCCGGAATACCCTTGGAGGGTAAGGTCTCCTGTACAGAGGCCTGTTGGCCCTCCTCCGTCTGGCCATGATTGCCACTCTCTCTCTGCATCTCTGTTGCCTCCGATTCTGCAGGCGCAGGACGACGCCCCGAATCACTGCAGCCCCCCCCTAGTCTCTTGGCAATCGAAGTAATGAAGGTCAAATCCAAAAGTACCTGCAAAGTGATGCTCAGTAGCCAAAACTACTTCACACAGCATTGACTTGATGCAGAAGTCTCTCCTCTCTCTCAGAATCTCTTTCTCTGTCAGAATGAGTGGTGCAAAAATGTCTACCACAGAAAAAGCCAGGAAGAGGGCGCCTTTAAATAGCCCCCCCCCCCAGCCTCTCACCGACTGGGAAACATTCCAGTCTCCCTGTCATTGCTTGCGCCAGGCGGAATGGAGGGGGACGCCACTCAATATCCGGTCCAGGGCACCACCAGGGCGTTGCACGCTCGACTGATGTCACAATCTGCGTGCGCAGCGGATCGGGACGGTAAACTTTTGCGCCGCCGCAAAAACTCTAGTCAATTTCGGGAGCGGCGCAAACATCGTCGCGCCCAGGCGCTAGTTGCTTTGCGCCCCATTAGCGCCCTCTTAGGGCGCTAACGGGAGGCGCAAGCCAACCGAATTTTTCCCCCAATGTACTGTAAGTGTTGTCCAACCTTCTCTGCCAGAAACTTCTGAGGCCCAAATAGTTCTGGATAGCGAGGAGTTTCAATGAGTTGGTGTAGTGAGTATGTTCATATGAGCTCATCCAAAACTCTGCTGGCTGTATCCTAACAAGAACCAAATCCCATTCACCCATCACCCCTGTGCTCGCTGACCTACATTGGCTCCCAGTTCAGCAACAACTCGAACTTAAAATTCTCATCCTTATGGTCAAATCCTTCCATGGCCTCGCCCCCTCCCTATCTCTGTAACCTCCTCCAGCCCTACAAAATCTCTGCGCTCCTCCAATTCTGGCCTTTTGCGCATCCCCAATTTTCATCGCTCCACCATTGGCGGCCGTGCCTTCAGCTGAATAGGCCCTCAGCTCTGGAATTCCCTCCCTAAACCTCTCCACCTTTAAGACGCTCCTTAAAACCTGCCTCTTTGAGCAATGTTTTGCTCACCTGTCCTAAAGATCCTTATGTGTCTCCGTATCAAATTCTTTTTGATAACACTCTTGGGAAGCACCTTGAGATGTTTTACTATGTTAAAGGCACTATATAAATGCACGTTGTTGTTGATGTTGTTCTCCAGTTGAGCGCCTGGGGATGATTGACAGTAAGAAGGAACACCTCCAAATATTAGTTAGGTTAGTCGTCCATGATAATTTTTTTATTTATTCAATCATGGAGTGTGGCCATCACTGGCAAGGCCAGCATTTATTGCCCATTCCTAATTGCCCTTGAGAAGCCACCTTACAGAACTGAGCAGCTTACTAGGCCATTTCAGAGGGCAGTTAAGAGTCAACCACATTGCTGTTGATCTGGTGTCACATATTGGCCAGACCAGGTAAGGCCAGCAGATTTCCTTCCCTAAACAACATTAGTGAACCAGATAGGTTTTTACAACAACACAGTAGTTTTATGGTCACCATTACTGATACTAGATTTATTTAATTAACTGAATTTAAATTCCACAGCTGCTGTGCTGGGATTTGAACGCATATCTCCGGATCATTAGTCCAAGCCTCGGGATTACTAGCCCAGTAGCATAACCACTATGCTACCGTATCCCTATAACTAACTGCAATGGTCCTGCTTGGCTGAGACATTTTGCTCCAAGATTGACCAATGAGGAGACCACCTAGATATTGGGCCAGAAATTCGGCTCTTGTCGGGTGAGTACGCGCTGTGTACTCACCCGTAAGGCCACCTGAAGTGCCGGTTTCCTGCATGCACTGCGCATGCGTGGGAAACCGGAACTTCCTTTCCCCTGAAGGAAGGGGTTCAGAAGTCAAACGCGTGCACGGGAGAGGCTGTGCGCACGCAGCGAACTTCGTTTTTTTTTTCAGGTTTCTCTGGGAGGGTAAGTATGGAGAAGCTGCGTGGGGAAAAAGGAGGCGCAAGGCCTGTTTTTAACAAGGTAAGTGGTTAATTAAGTACAATTTAAGCATTTTTTCAACAGGTTTATCTTTTTTAGATACTTTAAAGAAAGGTAAGTTTATTTTTAGCACCGTTAAAAAGTATAATTAATTTTTTCAAAAATTTAAATTTTTGTTTAAAGTAGTTAATTTATGTAACTTATAGTTATTTTAAAAATGTGATGTTTTTTAAAATTTATTTGAAGTTTAAGTGTGGTTTTGGGGCCGATCTCTATTCATAGATTTGACAGGTCTTCCTGTCAAATCTATGAATGAAAATGCCCTGTTAGGATTGGCTCTCCATGGCCCACGTGATCCCAGGGGACGCTACGAACTAACTGCGCCCCTGGGATACGCAAGCACTGCGCGCCGGCAGCTGGAGGAGGCCCAGGAGCCGAAGTCCTCGTGGGCCTAAAGCACAACAGCAGGCGCGGTAGGTAAGTACGCGCGCGATGCTTGCACCCGCGGGAAGCCGGAAAGCCGAATTTCTGGCCCATTAAGTAGATTTGGCTGTCTCAGAAGATGAGCTAGGTGCACAGCACCATGAATGCAGAGCTACTAGCAATCCCAATATCTCTATGATGAAACAAGTCTCTAAACTTTCTTCTTAGATGAAGACCTAATGGTTCCGATGGGTTGAGGAGATCAGTGCCATTCTAAAAAAGAAGACAATTCCTTAGAAGAAGATAAAGAAAAGTCTCTTGGTGACTAGGACCCACTAATTGAAATTTTGTTTCGAGCAGCATTTGGTGGCTGACTTGAATAATTGAAGCCTCTCCATTCCTGCCAAAAGGATAATGATCCCAGTTGTTGAGAGGGTGAAGACACCCTGGATCTCAGTTCTAGTCCTTGAGGAGAAGCTCAATTCAACATTAAAAAAAACACACACAGAATCTGCTTCAATATAGCCACAAAATCTTTTGGAATCTTCTCATTGAACCCTTTGCAACTTCATATGGGTCCAGGTGACAGATGTCTGAGCAGATGGCAGCTTTCCCTCTTTTAATATTAGATGATATAACAGGATGCAACCAAAGTCAATTAAAACAAGGTCAGATGTCCCACAGATTTGGTTCTGATGCTTCTTGAGAGGATAGAAAGGCTCGTGGGTTGAAAAGCACTGAGCAACATTAGTAACAAACACATTGGTATGAAATTCCTCAGCTGTTTTGACAAAGATGCTAAAGTATTTAAATTTAATAGTTTGGTTAGAAAAAACAGATAAAGGAATTCCACACGATGAATAAGTATATTTATTACTAAAATTACAGAGAGAAATTTTAAACTTTTGGAGAATTGTACTCAGGCACTAACAGCTAATAAACAGGTTTTTCATAGCTTAACGCATGGTCCAGCAACCTTCAGATGATCAAGTGGTAAGTACTTTAGGAAGGATCTCAAGGCCTTGGAGAGGGTGCAGAAGAGATTTACTAGAATGGTACCAGCGATGAGGGTTATGTGGAGAGACTGGAGAAGCTGGGGTTGTTTTCCTTAGAGCAGAGAAGTTTAAGGGGAGATTTGATAGAGGTGTTCAAAATCACTGCTTGAAAGGGTGGTGGAAGCAGTTTCAGTAGCAATTTTCAAAAGGGGTACGGTAACATAGTGTTTATGTTACTGGACTAGTAATCCAGAGGCCTGGACTAATGAGCTGGTAGAATGTGAGTTCAAATCCCAGCTGGGGAATTTGAATTTAAATTTAAATAAATCTGGAATAATAAGCTAGTATCAGTAATGGTGACCATGAAACTACTGGATTGTTGTGAAAACCCATCTGGTTCACTAATGTCCTTTAAAGAAGGAAATCTGCTGTCCTCACCTGGAATGCCCTCTGTTGCACAAAACTGCTACAACAAGTATACTAAGATGACCTAGGCACCAGACACCAAGCTCAAGTCAACCCTGTAAAGTCCTCCTCACTAACATCTGGGAACTTGTGCCAAAATTGGGAGAGCTGGCCCACCAAGCAACAGCCTGACATAGTCATACTCATAGAATCATACCTTTCAGCTAACGTCCCAGACTCCTCCATCAACATCTCTGGGTACGTCCTGTCCCACCGGCATACAGTCGGGAGGAGGTGGCCCTGGGAGTCCCCAACATTGACTCCGGACCCCATGAAGTTCTCATGGCATCAGGTCAAACATGGGCAAGGAAACCTCCTGCTGATCATCAGCTAATGAATCAGTACTCCTCCATGTTGAAGCACTGAGGGTAGCAAGAGCACTGAACATATGCTGGGTGGGGGACTTCAAGAGTGGCTCGTTAACACCACGGCTGACTGCGTCCTAAAGGCAGGTGGGGACAGAAACAAGACGAGAAAAAAAACTATTTGACCTCGTTCTCACCAAGCAAGGCAGCATTTGGCCGAGTGTGCCATCAAGGAGCCCTAGTAAAATTGAAGTCAATGGGAATCAGGGAAAACTCTCCACTGGCTGGAGTCATATCTAGCACAAAGGAAGATGGTTGCGGTTGTTGGAGTCCAATCATCTCAGTTGCAGGAGTTACTCAGGGCAGTGCCCTAGGCCCCATCAATGACCTTCCCTTCATCATAAGGTCAGAAGTGGGGATGTTCGTTGATGATTGCACAGTGTTCAGTTCCATTTGCAACTCCTCAGATAATGAAGCAGTCTGTGCCCACATGCAGCAAGACCTGGACAACATTCAGGCTTGGGCTGATAAGTGGCAAGTAACATTCATGCCAGGCAATGACTATCTCCAACAAGAGATAGTCTAACCACTGCCCCTTAAAATTCAACGACATTACCATTGTCGAATCCCCCACCATCAACATCCTGGGAGTCACCATTGATCAGAAACTTAACTGGACCAGCTGCATAAATACTGTGGCTAAAAAGCAGATCAGAGGCTGGGTATTCTGTGGCGAATGTCTCACCTCCTGACTCCCCAAAGCCTTTCCACCATCTACAAGGCACAAGTCAGGAGTGTGATGGAATGCTATCCACTTGCTTGGATAAGTGCAGTTCTGACAACACTCAAGAAGCTTGACACCATCCAGGACAAAGCAGCCCGCTTGATCGGCACCCCATCCACCACCTTAAACATTCACATAATAGCAATTGGATGAATACTTGAAGGGAAAACATTTACAAGGCTAACAGGAAAGAGCAGGGGACTGGGACTAATTGGATAGTTCTACCAAAGAGCCGGCACAGGATCGATGGGCCTCCTTCTGTGCTGTATCATTTTATGATTCTATGCTACCTTGGTATAAAAAATCTTGTATTTAAAATTCTCATCCTTGTGTTCAAATCCCCCCATGGCCTCGTTCCTCCCTATCTCTGTAACCCCTTCCAGTCCTACAGCCCTCCAAGATCTCTGCGTTCCTCCAGTTCTTGCACATCACTGATTTTCATCGCTCCACCATTGGTGGCCGTGCCTTCAGCTACCTAGGCCCCCCCAGCTCTGGATTTCTCTCCCTAAACTACTCCGCCTCTCTCTCCTCTTTTAAGATGCTCCTTAAAACCTGCCTCTTTGAACAAGCTTTTGGTCACTTGTCCTAATATCTCCTTATGTGGCTAGGTGTCAAATTTTGTCTGATAACACTCCTGTGAAGCGCTGTGGAAATTTTACTATGTTAAAGGCGCTATATAAATGCAAGCTGTTGTAGTTGTAGAAGAAGTGCATAATGTGTGACAATCTGCCAGGCTAAAATGAGTAAAGCCTAAAATATTTGTTAACGTTGCAACAAACTTTGCACCTTTGGCTTTTGGCAGTAAGCGTCTAGGCCAACATTTATCCCTTAACCAACACCACAAAAGCAGAATATCAAGCCATTTATCTTATTTATGGTTTGTGGGACCTTGCTGTGCGCAAATTGGCTGTCACGTTTGCCTACAAAGCAACAGTAACTATACTTCATAAATGAATTCATTGGCTGTGAAGCTCTTTTGGGCTGTCCTGGTGATGTGAAAAGGTTTAGAGGAAGTTATTTTGGTTTCCGGTGGAATTATTGCCACACTGCAGGTTGCTACTAAAGACCTCACAGAGTTGCGAGGATTGCCACAGTTGAACTTAAAATAATTAGAAGTCGCACAACACCAGGTTATAGTCCAACAGTTTTATTTGAAATCACGAGCTTTCAGAGCGCTGCTCCTTCGTCAGGTAAAGTGACTTCACCTGACGAAGGAGCAGCAGCTCCGAAAGCTCGTGATTTCAAATAAAACTGTTGGACTATAACCTGGTGTTGTGCGACTTCTCATTTTTGTCCACCCCAGTCCAACACCGGCATCTCCGCATCATGGCCATTAAAATAATTAAGCTAATTATTAGAGAGGGGATCTCATGTAAATGAGCTAATCTTCCATTTTCTTATTTAAAGACACTTACTTCGCCATCATCATTAGTTCAATTCCAACCAAGTTTAACACTTCCCAGTGTGCTAATCCAATACCTTGACAGATGCATCCTAAGTACCATGCGCTGTTTATATTAATGCCTTAATGTCTTATAGTTATAGGATTTCAAATATAACTGGTTTTTATACATTACTTCAAAATATATTAGTGCAATCAAACTATGATTATATTACATTAATTTTCTTTTAAAGAAACATCACCAAATGATGACATCACTCGTCTAGCGAGCATAAGGTAAGAACATCGGAACATATGGAATTGATGGGCAGGAAAGACCAGCTGGTGAATCAAGCCTGTCCCACACCATGATGGCCAGAGCATCACGACTAGACACTTCCGTACACCCCCATCCCACCTCCCTGCCCCCCAACCCCCATCTCCCACCCTCTCCCCCCCTACCCCTCCGCCCCCCCACACCCGCAGTCATGTAATCTCCCGGGAGAGGCAAAAAAAATACAGAGAAAAATCCCAGGGCCAGTAAGGGAAAAAATCCTCTGGAAAAAATCCTCTCTGACCCCCTCAGGCGATCAAAACCAGTCCAGGAGATCACACGGACCAAGTGTTCTCGGGCGGTGGTGCAAAATGGGCGGTGTCGGATTTTTTTTTTATATTCGTTCATGAGATGTGGGCGTCGCTGGCAATGCCAGCAGTTATTGCCCATCCCTAGTTGCCCTTGAGAAGGTGGCGGTGAGCCGCCTCTTGAACCGCTGCAGTCCGTGTGGTGAAGGTACTCCCACAGTGCTGTTAGGGAGGGAGTTCCAGGATTTTGACCCAGCGACGATGAAGGATCGGTGATATACTTCTAAGTCAGGATGGTGTGTGACTTGGAGGGGAGCTTGGAGGTGGTGGTGTTCCCATGCGCCTGCTGCCCTTGTCCTTCTAGGTGGAAGAGGTCGCGGGTTTGAGAGGTGCTGCCGAAGAAGCCTTGGCGAACTGCTGCAGTGCCGGATCGGCCGCCTGTTATACGCAGCACCTCATATTCAGTTCCACTGCAGTCAACAACACTGAAGATCAGGCGCTGTGTATAACGGGCAGCCGATCCGATACCGTCCGTTTTGGGCCCCGCTGAGTCGACTTTCTAGGCCACTTACCTTCGATATGATGCCTGAAAGGTCCAGACACCCTGAACAGGTATAAAAAAAGAACTCAGGTTCAAGATTCAACAATTTGCCTTTATAGCGTGTTCCTGGTATCAAAAGATGCCTTTGGAGAGTTTACGGTGTAAAGAAGAAAAAAATCCAGAACATTAATAACAATTGCCTAATAACAAATGTCACTGTACTTCAAAGTAATTAATTCTGTGAAATGCCCACAGATAGTAATAAGGTGTTTTATAAATTCAAGTATTATTATGTAATTCTTGTAAAAGTCAATCACATGTTCCAGAACATTCCACAATGTGAAAGAAAGGCAGAGGGGTCAACATTGCAGTTCAAGCATCCCCATTGCAGTCCGAGTACCACCATTGCAGTCAGAGTACCACCATTGCAGTCAGAGTACCACCATTGCAGTCCGAGTACCACCATTGCAGTCCGAGTACCACCATTGCAGTCAGAGTACCACCATTGCAGTCCGAGTACCACCATTGCAGTCTGAGTACCACCATTGCAGTCTGAGTACCACCATTGCAGTCCTAATATCCTTAGGGCCTCTTTGAGACGAGATTGTCAATT
Source organism: Squalus acanthias (assembly GCA_030390025.1). NCBI lineage: Eukaryota > Metazoa > Chordata > Chondrichthyes > Squaliformes > Squalidae > Squalus > Squalus acanthias. Next base: position 131,325,189 of record CM059425.1, on the reverse strand, counting down.
TAGTACCAGTTAATGCTGAATTATGGGCCTTCTACACGAACGCCCACTTAAGTACTTAATTTACACCGGTACATTAAACTGCTTGCTGAGATTAACCTATGAACTTGTTTTGAGATTCTTAGTCCTTTCAGCATGCATTAAACCGAGGTTTGATGAAACAAAACATGGCTTGAGGTGCCAAAGGTTCCGTTCCCACTGCACTCACTCAGAAGTGCAGTTTCCAAGTGAACTAAAGAACCAGAGAAGGGGTTGTCATATTTATTCCTGGGGTCAGGCAGCTTTGGGCTGCTGAAGCATCAATCAAAAGCAGAACAAGAGGCACAATGATAGCATACATATTAATGAGCAATGACACCCAGGGCCTGCGATAGCACGAACTGTTAAATCAGACACAGCGTGCACCTGCCGTACCCCTACAAAACACATCCGGGCTCATTTTGCCAGCCTCTGTTCCTGTATTGCCTTTTCTAAACAAACCTATTAAAATAAAGTGGTTGCCTCAATGCCATCTAGCAAAAACAAACAAAAAGTGCCCCCTTTTTAGAGGGGCAAAACTAATAAGGAACTAAATCATTAAAAAATACTTTTAGAAAATTCAATATTAATATTATTATTGGTCTCTAAGCTTTGGAATTCCCTCCCTAAACCTCTCCGCCTCTCTCTCCTCCTTTAAGACGCCCCTTAAAACCTACCTCTTTGAGCAAGCTTTAGGTCACCTGACCTAATATCTCCTTATGTGGCTCGGTGTCAAATTTTGTTTGATAATCGCTCCTGTGAAGCGCCTTGGGACATTTTACTACGTTAAAGGAGCTATATAAATGCACGTTGTTGTTGTTGTTGACAGACCCACACAAAACTACTGCTGGTAGCGCCTTACCTGCTCACTTACCAGATTGGTTAACCTGGGCTGCACTCTTGCAGACAGCCTGATCCTGTTCTGCCTGACCTTGAGAGAAAAAGTAGCGTTCATTTTCAAAGTGGCCAGTTAATTGCATTTCATTCTTTATATATAGAATCATAGGATGATACAGCACAGAAGGAGGCCATTCAGCCCATCGTGCCTGTGCGGGCTCTTTCGTAGAGCTATCCAATTAGTCCCACTCCCCTGCTCTTTCCCCATAGCCCTGTAAATGTTTTCCCTTCAGGTATTTAATCCATTTCCCTTTTGAAAGTTACTATTGAAACTGCTTCCACCGCCCTTTCAGGCAGTGCGTTCCAGATCATAACAACTGGCTGCATAAAAAACATGTTTCCTCATGTCGTCTATAGTTCTTTTGCCAATTACCTTAAATGCCACAATCTAGTGATTCAAAACAGGATGGACCTCACTCTGTCACAATGATCAAGCATTCCACAACAGCTTTCGGCTATAATCTTGTGGAGGTGCCATCTATGGACAGTAACCAGCTGGGACTGAATAATGTCGATTCTAATGTTGGACTGATCTTCTGGAGTTCTTGTTTGATGGCTGTTGGATTTTAGAAACTTTTTTGGAGGTTTTACTTTTGATTCAGGAAATTAAACGAGGGAGTATTTGTGGCAATGCAAACTACATCTGGTTTGTGAGAAGGAATGGGCTCAAACGGCCAAATGGCTTTTCTTCCTTATATGATTTTCATGCATCCAGAACATCTATATTTAACATTTGCCTTAATCTTGTAGTGGCACAAGCTGTATCATTATAACAGACCAGCTGACCACACATGGTCCAGATTCCAATATTTTCTCTGCATCTCCATTCCTTCGCTAATTGCACTTATATTAAAATTCCATGACTATGCAATCTCTGGGAATGAGCCTTTGGCTTACTGGTAGCATTCCTGCCTCCGAGTCAGGAGGTGAGGGGTTCGAGCCCCACTCCAGACAACCCCGGGGAGTGTAGACTAGAATCTGGTCTCTAAATACTGGGTTGACATCCAGCGGGCGACTCGCGTCTGGACGGAGTGACCACAGGCTCAGGGGTAGTATTCCCGCCTCTGAGTCAGAAGGGTTGGGTTCGAGCACCCACTCCAGACAGTCCCGGGGAGTGGAGACCAGAATGCCGGATCTGAATATGGGATTGACGTCCAGTGGGGGTACTTGCGTCTGATGGGGGCGGGTAGCATCATAAAGGGTGGGTGGAGCTTTCTGGCCTAGGTTGCTGTCCACCTAGGGGAAGGTCTGCCAAAGATAAATAACATGAGAAAGACAACGGGAAACCATCTCAGCTGCTTTTCCCTAGTGAGAGGCTCAAGTACCTCATGTGTGAGACTTGAGCTAGGACTCAATAGACAGATGGAATCTACGCAGGAAGGGAAGAGACTTATGGGTTTTGTCCTTAAGGATTCCTCAAAGGTCTGTTGCAGTGTCAGTATTTGATTTTCAGTACACGGCCGGTGGGGTGGAGGAGGAGTGGGCTGGTGCTGGGGGAGGTGTGGGCAGGGGGTGGGATTGGGGGAGGTGTGGACATGGGGGTGTGGGCAGGGGGTGGGGAAGGTATGGGGGTGTGGGCGGGAGGTGTGGGCAGGGGGTGGTGTGGGCAGGGGGTGGGGAAGGTATGGGGGTGTGGGCAGGGGGTGGGGAAGCTATGGGGGTGTGGGCAGGGGGTGGTGTGGGCAGGGGGTGGGGAAGGTATGGGGGTGTGGGCAGGGGGTGGTGTGGGCAGGGGGTGGGGAAGTTATGGGCTGGGGTGGGGGTGGGGTTGGGGGAGGTGTGGACAGGGGGAGGTGTGGACAGGGGGTGGTGTGGGGTGGGGAAGTTATGGGCTGGGGTGGGGGTGGGGGCATGGGCAGGGGGTGGGGGTGTTGGAAGTGTGGGCTGGTACTGGGACTGGGCCAGCGGGGTGGTCCACATCCCTGGGGTCTGCCCACCTTTCTCTGCCACATTCATGAGCCACGGGAGCCTTCACCTCTATGCCATATTTTCCATGCTTCTCTCCCCCTCTGGTATTCTGCTTTTGCCATCTACACCTCCTCTGGACCCATCTTTTGTTTCTTTACTTCTCCCATTACCACTCTCTTTTGCCTCATCACCATCATCCCTTTTGTCATTTAATCACTCCTGCCCTCCAGCCTATCACAGACCTTCCCTTTTGTTCTTTCCTATCCCACTCCCACTATTTTCCTTGGCTCTGAACTTGCTTAATCTCTAACATCTTCCAGTTCTGATGAAAGGTCATCGACCTGAAACTCTGTTTCTATCTCCACAGATGCTGCCTGATCTGCTGTGTGTTTTCCAGCAGTTTTGCTTTTAATTTTGATTTTACGGCAGGTTAATGGCCAGTATTGTTTTGGCCGTTGGGCAGAGGTCACTGTGTAGCTGGTCTGTTAGGGTCATCACCGTCCGATGGGACAGTTTTAGGGTCACTGTGTGACTGTCCTCTGGAGTATTGCATTCACTAATTTCTCTAATCTGTGGCTGACCCCATCTTGAACTCCATTCCTCTCAAAAACAATCAATTCCTTTCCCAAGTTGCATTGCTTTATTTACTTTAATCAGTCTCCTCACAACCCCTCATCACTTCCTATTTGTCTGATTACTGCTAATTATCCATGACTTGAAAATAGATATAATCTTATTTAATCTGTACAGGGGATGAGCTTTATAAAATGGGAGTTTTCAAATCCTTCAATTCAAATCCCTCCATGGCCTCGCCCCTCCCTATCTCTGTAACCTTCTCCAGCCCTACAACCTTCCAAGATCTCTGTGTTCCTCCAATTCTAGCCTCTTGCGCATCTCTGATTTTAATCGTTCCACCATTGGCGGCCGTGCCTTCAGCTGCCGAGGCCCCAAGCTCTGGAATTCCCTCCCTAAACCTCTCCGCCTCGCTACCTCTCTCTCCTCCTTTAAGATGCTCCTTAAAACCTACCTCTTTGAGCAAGCTTTTGGTCACCTGTCCTAATATCTCCTTATGTGGCTCAATGTCAAATTTTGTCTGATTACGCTCCTGTGAAGTGCCTTGGGATGTTTTACTATGTTAAAGGTGCTATATAAATGCAAGTAGTTGTTGTTGTCTTTATGGGGTGAGGGAGGGGGAGCTGACTCATGCGGGTTAAAAATCCACTTGGTTGCGCCTCCCGTTAGCGCCTTAAGAGGGCGCTAATGGGGCGTTAAGCCGCTAACGCCCGGGCGCAGCGCTGTTTGCGCCGCTCGAGAACTTAACTTGAGATTGTGCGGCGGCGCTAAAACTTACCGCTGCGACCACCTGCGCGCGCAGATTGTGACGTCATTCCATGGTGCAACGCCCTTGGGGCGCCCCGGAGCGGAAATTGAGTGGCGCCCCCTGCCTTACCGCCTGGCGCTTCCAACGACCGGAAGACTGGAACGTTATCAATCGGTGTGGGGCTGGGGGGGGGCGCTATTTAAAGGGGGCCTCTTCCTGTCTTTTTCTGTGGTCGACATTTATGCACCACTCATTCTGAGAGAGAGAGAGAGATTCGGAGAGAGAGAGAGAGAGACTTCTACATTGACTCAACGCTTTGTGAGGTAGTTTTGCCTATTCATCCTAACTTTGTTGCTACTTTAGTTGCTGTACCTCATTACTTTTCTGGCAAAGAGAATATGGGGGCTGCAATGATTGGGGGCGTCGTCCTGCTCCAGCTGAATCGGAGGATACAGAGACGCAGACAGAGAGTGGCAATGATGGCCAGACGGAGGAGGACCATCAGGCGCATGTACAGGAGAGCTTACCCTCCCAGGGTATATCGTGAACAGCTCTCCTACATCCATATGCCCGAGGAGCTGTGTTTGCGGAGGCTGCGATTCAGCAAGGAGGTGGTCACTGAGCTCTGCCACCTGCTGCAGCCAGATCTGCAGCCTCAGCTGAGGTCCAGGACGTCTCTGTCGGTGGCAGTGAAGGTCACAGTGGCTTTGAACTTCTACGCCACTGGCTCATTCCAAGCTGCTGCTGGGGACCTCGCCAATATCTCCCAGTTTGCGGTGCATCGCTGCATCCATCAGGTTACCAATGCCCTCTTCAGAAGGAGACGAGACTTCATCTCTTTCCCTATGACCCCAGACAAGCAGCGTGACCGTGCTCTGGGCTTTGCGAGGGTAGCGGGCTTCCCCATGGTGCAGGGCGCCATTGACTGCACGCATGTGGCTTTGCGTGCTCCGCGAGAGAATGCAGAGGAATTCAGGAACAGAAAGGGGTTCCATTCCTTGAATGTGCAGTTGGTCTGTGACCACAGACAGGTGATACTCGCTGTCAATGCCCACTATCCGGGCAGCTGCCATGATGCTTTCATCCTGCGCCAGACTACTGTGGCAGAAGTTTTCGAGGCACCGCATCAGCCAGTTGGTTGGCTTCTGGGGGACAAGGGGTACGCATTGAGCACCTGGCTGATGACACCGCTCCGTACGCCAAACACCCCTGCTGAGCTGCACAATCGGCGTGCTGAAACAACGGTTCCGCTGTCTGGACCATTCCGGAGGAGCCCTGCAGTACTCGCCTGAGCAAGTTTCGAACTTCGTAGTCGTGTGCTGCATGTTGCACAACATGGCAATCCTCAGGACCCAGCCAATGCCACCAGGCCTTGTAGCACCACCAGAGGAGGAGGAGGAAGAGGAGGAAGAGGACGAGGACGATGATCATCAGCAGCACCAAGGCGGGAGGGCGGCCCACAATGGTCAAACTGCAAGGGCCGTCCGTCAACGACTAATAGCAAGCCGCTTCTAGGGCCCCTGCCATTGCTACAAACACTAATCAACCCAGCACGCAACCCCTAAGCCGGCCAAGGCACCAATAATTCCAAGCACCAGCCATGTATATTTTGAAAACAGAAACTTATTTATTTTACAAACTCTGTGTGTGTCAATTCCTCATGACAAACTCATAGAAATAAACACAAAAAAACAGTCAATAACATAACTGGTTCTCACAACCTGGAGATAATGTCCAAAACACTAAACAAAAGTTGGACCACGACCCTCGGCCTTTAATAAAAAAATGACCAGCATTTTGGCACACCTCCTACTTTTTGCCCTTCGAGGGTGATCTCCTTCCCTTGCGCACTTCCCCCCTTCCAACCCTACTGCTCCTCCGTAATGGGACCTCAGTGGCTGCAGCAAGGCTGGTGGAAGGCTGCTGCTCATCAGACCCTGACACTGCAGATGCCCCTGAAGGACGGCCTCGACCACTTCTGGGCCTGGAGGGCCCGGCTGCAGACTGCACCAACTCTGCATGGGCGGCAGCAGTCTGTCCTACAGGCGGTGGCAAGTGCAGTGGAGAAGTGACAGTGTTGGCAGCAGGAATGCTGTCATCGTGAGAGAGGACAGCAACTCCCTGCTCGCCCGACACACTGGCACTCCCACGGGGCAGCACTTCAGCATCCGGAGCAATCTGCCGGAGAACAGATTGCTGGCCTGCTGCGGCGCGGTGACAGCCCCGGGGACATGTGCACGAACCATCGAGGTTGGCAGCAGTCTGTGCTCGCGTGGCCTCCATCTGAGTCTGTATGAGAGCAGTCAGAGGTGGGATCACGGCAGCCAGTGACTGAATTGCAGCACTAAGCGTTAGTGTGGCATCCGCCTGTGCTTCAGCGAAGTGCTCCACACGCCTTGCCAGTGACTCAATGCATTCGGGCACCCTTCCCACTGCACCCATGAGCTCAGTGTGCATGCCCACCGCCTGGCTGTTCATTTCTGCAATCAGCCGCTCCTCCTCTGCGTCCATTGCAGTAGGAGTGTCTGGCATACTCTCCCTCTGGGGAGAAGGCCCCCGTTCTTCCCTACCCCCCCCATGGCGTTGCTGCAGCCCGCTGGGTCCTGGAGCTTCACCATCATCAGCCCCTTCCCCCCTGCTCCCCTCCGGGAAAGGCGTGTTCCCAGTGTGGGCATGGGCTTCCTCGGGAGAGGGTGGCACTGATGCTCCGGCTTCCTCTTCCTCCTCGGCTGCAGCATCACTCCCAGTGGCAGCTTGAGGGCCCGTCTCCTCAGCTGGTGAATCACCATCTGAAAGCAGGGAGGTACAAGAGTGGCTTTAGCGTGAGGACAGGGTGGCAGTAAGGGAGGAATAAGTGCAGCGAGTTAGCAAGTTGGATTGAAAGTGTCAAAGGCTGGTATTGTGAGGGACAAGTGGAAGGACAGAGGACAAAAAGGTGATGACCTTACCATTGCTGTCCACAACGGGGTCGGCGTCTCCAGTGGCGACGGGACCGATCACCCGGCTTGCCACAATCCTGTGGACGCGCTCCTCCAGATCGCTGAGGGGTTGCAGCTGAAGCCGCCCTCCAGCCGTCCGTTGCTGCTGTCTCCGATTATGAGCCAGCTTAGCCTGCAAGAAAAAGGACAGCATCTGAGTAAATATACAGCCATGGTCTTGCCTGATGTGCCTCCCATAGGTGAATAGCCCTTACAATATACAGCCATGGTCTTGCCTGATGTGCCTCCCATAGGTGAATAGCCCTTACTGTATGCAAAGTGTAGAATGTGTGTGTGTGTTTGATGAAAGGGCCATAGGTGTTGGATGAGTGTTGTGCATTGGGGTTTTATGACCCTCTGGCCATAGAGTGAGGTTGAGATGGAGGGATGGAGAGGTATTGAGAAAAAGCCACTCACCCTGACGACCCGAGTGAGGTCGTTGAACTTTTTGTGGCATTGAACATGGGTCCTGGGCACCATGCTCCTGGAGGAGACGCTCTGAGCCACCTCCCTCCACACTCTTCTGAACTCGCGTGGCAAAGGCCTCCTGCCACTCTCCGGGAACAGCATGCATCGTCTGCGCTCCACTGCGTCAACCAGAGCATCCAAGGCCCGCTCGGTGAAGCGATGAGCGCGTTCTCTCACCCTCTCCATGCTTGGCAGCAAAATGGATTACAGGTCTCTCCAGGCTGAGATTCAAGGCTGCAATGAGCAGGGTGTGGCTGGGGAGCAAGTGGCCCCCCCCCGCTTTAAGAAGTGGCCGGCGCCAGTGTGTCTGTGTTCCCTCGCTAACTGGCAGCAGCTGCGCTGCGCTCGTGCGCTGAGTTAGCGCCTCACTCCTTGGCCTTTGCGCCTTAAGACAGGTATGCCACGCCTGCTTTAGTGCTCCACTCACCTCCCGGGGCGGTAAAAGTGAAGTTTCCTGTCAGTGCCGATAATTAGCGCCAGGCGCTAATATTTGCGTCCGGACGATATTTGCGCCCCAAATGGGGCGCGACCTAATTTCTACCCCATGGAGTCTTATGAGTGGATTTTATTGGGTGCTGTGGGTTAGGTGGTGTTATTTCAGGCCACTAATAGGACAAATAGCGCGTTGGAGCCAAATGGACAGGGACAGACCTCAGATGTTCAAAGAATAGATCATTGGATGGCCTTAAATGTTCAGCGGTCAGCACAGCAGATGGGCCAAGACATTCAAAGGAGGGAAGGTAGGTTGGGGAAGATCACAACAACAACTTGTATTTATATAGCGCCTTTAATGTAGTAAAATGTTCCAAAGCGTTTCACAGGAGCGTTATCAGACAAAATTTGATCCCGAGCCACGTAAAGATATATTAGGGTTTAGACAGCTGAAGGCGACCCTCCTGCCAGTGGAAACAATTTCTCCCTATTTATTCTATCAAAACCCCCCATGATTTTGAATACCTCTATTAAATCCCCCCTTAATCTTCTCTGCTCTAAGGAGAACAATCCCAGCTTCTGTAGTCTCTCCACGTAACTGAAGTCCCTCATCCCTAGTACCATTCATATGTTTAATTTTTAAAGATGTTACTCAGCACAAAATTAACTGCTTTTGACAGGAAGCTGTTCCAAATATTCACTATTGAAACTGAAAATATCTGGGAGATTTTGAAAGCCAGAACCTACAAATTAGTAAATGCAACATGGCCACCCTGAGAAGATTATTTTGCAATTGAGGAGTAAACCACAGCCTTGTTGTCAGGCCGTGGCTCAGTGGGTAGCACTCTCATGCTCCGAGTCAGAAGATTGTGGGTTCAAGTCCCACTCCAGAGACTTGAGCACAAAAATCTAGGCTGGCACTCTCAGTGCTGTACTGAGGGAGTGCTGCACTGTCGGAGGTGCCCAAGTGGACGTAAAGGATCCCACGGCCACTATTTGGAAAAGAAAGAACGACTTACATTTATATAAAGCCTTTCAAGACCTCAGGATGTCCCAAAGCACTTTACAACCAATCCAATACTTTTGAAGAGTAATCACTGTTGTAATGTAGGAAAGAAGAAGAGCAGGGGAGATCTCCCTGGTGTCCTGGCCTATATTTATCCCTCAACTAATGTCACTAAAAACACATGGCAGTTTGTGGGACCTTGCTGTGCGCAAATTGGCTGCCGCGTGTCCTACATTACAACAGTTACCACAGCCTGGATATTAACAAGGGTGGGTTATGTAGGCGGGGGCGGAGTTTCGGACGGGAAACCCGGAAGTTCCCCGCATGCTGTGGTGTTTTAACTCCACAGTGTGCGTCTTTTCTCCTTGACAGGTTCCCTGCCCAGAACTCAGCTTGATTGACAGGCTTGGCTCCCAAACGGGGGGCGGGGGGGGGGGGGGGAGGCGGGGTGACTCCAGAGCAGGCCGCAGGAGCAGGTAAGTCCGATCCATGACCCCGGAGGGGGGTTCCGATCCATGACCCCGTGGGTCTGATTCCCAACTTTGTATGAGGGGTGGTCTTCGTATAGTGAGGGGGAGCATCAAAAACCGGGGTAGGGGGTGCGGGGAAGCACTCCTGCTCCTCCTGGCCCACAAGCAGTGCTGAAAAGGCACTCACCTTCTCCCCGAAGCTGTCCTCGCCTCGCTTCAGCTGCCGGGTTTCCCGAGGCCTGGGATACTCGGCCCGCCCACTGTAAAACCTGCAAAGCAGGTTAAATCAGAGGCTGGCAACCTCATTAACATAGTTAAATTGCCAACCCGCCACCTGGGAGCGGGTTGGTTGCCCACCCCTTGTCCCGTCATCGTTAAACCCAGAAGTGGGCGGGTTGGAGGCAGGTTGGGGTTGGGTTTGCAGATTTTTAAAATGTTAACATTAGACCCGACCCCTACCCACCCGTTTTTGGGTGTTAAAATTCACCCCTGCATTTCAAAAGTGATTACACTTCAAAAATACATAATTGCCTGTGAAGCCCTTTGGGACATCCTGAGGTGGTGAAAGGCGCTATAGAAATGCAAGTTCTTTCTTTCTTTGTGCCCACAGGTGAAGAGCACAGGACCAGGGAATGCCATGGCTAATGTCACTCAGCAGATTCTACAACAGTTAGCAGAGTGGCAGTGTAAGGGTAGAAAAATTAAATACAATTAGCTGGAAGCAGAGCAGTATTAGAAAAAAAAATTCCACTATTGCTTTCTAACTGATCCGAATAGGAAATAGATATCCCACTAACATCAGCAGGAAATAGAACAAAATCTGCCTACCTGCTGATACTGTACAGCAGATCCTGTGGAATACATAAGTACTTACCAAAACTAAGTAAAGCTTTGCGTGTTTTTTATTTAATTTAACCCAAGGGAATAATAAACCGAGTGCTGTTTGTAATCTATAATTTGCTGTAATTGCTAAAATTATTGTACCAGGGATTACGGAATTGATCACTGGTGTTCATTAATGAATAGTGTTGCATGATACGTTCCCTGTCTTGTCTACAGGCCTTGGGGCAATAGTTTACCATAATGGGTGTCAAATACCTTTAATGCTTGTAGCATGATGTAAAGCAAAATTTCCAAGGAAACTTATTGTATTGTAATAAATAAACCACACAAATATGGAGAGACAATGAAGGAGCAATTTCCCAGATAGTACAGTTCGAATTCATTTCCTGATAGAGACATTATATGGGATTATTAATTGGGCCATCCATCATCTCAAATTTAGTTTCAATTGGGATTCGTAGCTATCTCTAGTGTATACCTTTTCTTGCATTCTTATTTTAGCTCATCTTGGCCAACAGCATATAAGAAAGAAACTTAGAAACATAGAAACATAGAAAAATAGGAGCAGGAGTAGGCCATTTGACCCTTCGAGCCTGCTCCGCCATTCAATATAATCATGGCTGATCCTCTATCTCAATACCATATTCCCGCTCTCTTCCCATACCCCTTGATGCCTTTTGTGTCTAGAAATCTATCTATCTCCTTCTTAAATATATTCAGTGACTTGGCCTCCACAGTTGTCTGTGGTAGAGAATTCCACAGGTTCACCACCCTCTGAGTGAAGAAATTTCTCCTCATCTCAGTCCTAAATGAACTACCCCGTATCCTGAGACTGTGACCCCTCATTCAAGACCTCCCAGCCAGGGGAAACATCCTCCCTGCATCCAGTCTGTCTAGCACTGTCAGAATTTTATATGTTTCAATGAAATCCCCTCTCATTCTTCTAAACTCTAGTGAATACAGGCCTAGTCAACCCAATCTCTCCTCATACGACAGTCCTGTCATCCCAGGAATCAGCCTGGTGAACCTTCGCTGCACTCCCTCTATGGCAAATATATCTTTTCTTAGGTAAGGAGACCAAAATTGCACACAGTACTCCAGGTGTGGTCTCACCAAGGCCCTGTATAACTGTAGTAAGACATCCTTGCTCCTGTACTCAAATCCTCTTGCAATGAAGGCCAACATACCATTTGCCTTCCTAACTATTTGCTGCACCTGCATGTTTGCTTTCAGTGACTGGTGTACAAGGACACCCAGGTCCCTTTGTACATCAACATTTCCCAATCTATCACCATTTAAATAATACTCTGCCTTTCTGTTTTTCCTACCAAAGTGGATAACTTCACATTTATCCACGTTATACTGCATCTGCCATGTATTTGCCCACTCACTCAACTTGTCTAAATCGCCTTGAAGCCTCTTTGCATCCTCCTCACAACTCACAATCCCACCTAGTTTTGTGTCGTCAGCAAACTTGGAAATATTACATTTGGTTCCCTCATCCAAATCATTGATATATATTGTGAATAGCTGGGGCCCAAGCACTGATCCCTGCGGTACCACACTTGTCACTGCCTGCCACCCCGAAAAAGACCCATTTATTCCTACTCTCTGTTTTCTGTCTGTTAACCAATTTTCAATCCATGCCAGTATATTACCCCCAATCCCATGTGCTTTAATTTTGCACACTAACCTCTTATGTGGGACTTTATCAAAGGCCTTCTGAAAATCCAAATACACCATATCCACTGATTCTCCCTTATCTATTCTACCAGTTACATCCTCAAAAAACTCCAGTAGGTTTGTCAAACACAATTTCCCTTTCACAAATCCATGTTGACTTTGTCTAATCCCATTGATATTTTCTAGCATTTTCCCTACTGCTGATGTTAGGCTAACCGGTCTGTAGTTCCCTGTTTTCTCTCTCCCTCCTTTTTTAAATAGTAGGGTTACATTTGCCACCCTCCAATCTGCAGGAACTGTTTCATAATCTATAGTATTTTGGAAGATGACAACCAATGCATCCACTATTTCCATGGCTACCTATTTTAGTACTCTGGGATGCAGATTATCAGGCCCTGGGGATTTATCGGCTTTCAGTCCCATTAATTTCTCCAACACTTTTTTTACTAATACTAATTTCCTTTAATTCCTCCTTTTCACTAGACCCTTGGTTCCCTAGCATTACTGAGAAGTTATTTGTGTCCTCTTCCGTGAAGACAGAACCAAAGTATTTGTTTAATTGCTCAGCCATTTCCTTGTTCCCCATTATAAATTCTCCCGTTTCTGACTGTAAGGGACCTACATTTGTCTTCGCTAATCTTTTTCTTTTTACATACTTGTAGAAGCTTTTACAGTCCGCTTTTATGTTTCTTGCAAATTTACTCTCATACTCAATTTTTCCCCTCTTAATCAATCTCTTGGTCCTTTTTTGCTGAACTCTAAACTGCTCCCAATTCTCAGGCTTGCTACTTTTTCTGGCAACTTTATATGACTCCTCTTTGGATCTAATACTATCCTTAATTTCTTTTGTTAGCCATGGTTGGGCCGCTTTTCCTTTTGTGTTTTTGCGCCAGAAAGGAATGTATAACTGTTGCAATTCATGCATTCGTTCCTTAATTGTTAGCCATTGCCTATCCACTGTCATGCCTTTTAATGAAGCTCCCCAATCTATCATAGCCAACTCACTCCTCATACCTTCGTAGTTTCCTTTGTTTAGATTTAGGACCCTAGTTTCAGATTGGACTTCTTCACTTTCCATCTTAATGAAGAATTCTATCATGTTATGGTCACTCTTCCCTAAAGGACCCCGCACAACAAGATTATTAATTAACCCCTTCTCATTACACAATACCCAATCTAGGATAGCCTGTTCTCTAGTCGGCTCCTCAACATACTGGTCTAAAAAACCATCTCGTACACACTCCAGGAATTCATCCTCCACAGTATTATTGTTAATTTGGTTTGGCCAGTCTATATGTAGATTAAAGTCACCCATGATTACTGTAGTACCCTTGTTACATGCACCTCTAATTTCCTGTTTGATGCCATCCCTACATTACCACTACTGTTTGGAGGCCTATTGACAACTCCTACCAATGTTTTCTGCCCCTTGGTGCGTCTTAGCTCCACTCAGACTTGCATTTCTATAGCACCTTTCTTGACCTCAGAACGTCCCAAAGCGCTTCACAACCAATGAAATACTTTTGAAGTGTAGTCACTGTTGCAATGTAGGAAACGTGGCAGCCAAATTGCGCACAGCAAAGTCCCACAAACAGCAATGTGATAATGACCAGATCATCTGTTTTAATGATGTTGGTTGAGGGATAAATATTTACCAGGACACAGGGGAGAACGCCCCTGCTCTACTTCAAAATAGTGTCTCAGGGATCTTTTATGGCCACCTGAAAGTGCAGACGGGGCCTCGGTTTAACATCTCTTATGAAAGACAGCAGCTCCGGCAGTGCAGCACTCCCTCTGTACTGCACTGAGAGTGTCGGTCTAGATTTTGTGCTCAAATCTTTGGAATGGGGCTTGAACCCACAACCTTCTCACTCAGAGGCAAGAGTGCTACCCCCTGTGCTGCTGAAACCAACTGGAAGTGCTGCTTGCAGACATCTGTGGACATTTAAGTAACGACCGTGAAACTTAATTTTTCGGCTCTTAACCATAGCACACTTGGACAGGCATTCCCTTAACGTGCATAATTTATATTCATCTAATGAGCATAGTATAATCATTCATATAATCCTATGACAGATGTCTGATCATGACATTAGAATACATAACTCCGTTTATGTAACACAAGGATCAAAACTTTGACTTCAATGAATAGCTCACTACATTGAGGCATTTTTACACCTGAACAAGTAGTTTGTGGGTAAGAGACTCACCTGAACTGGATAAATGCTCAGTTTTTAAAATGGCGATGACCTGTTTTGCATGATTGCTCGCGTGCAAATCTCAAATTTCCAGTGCAGTGCATAGGTTTATGCTTTCAAAATGCTGAACTTGCTTCTTGTGTCGCATTTAAGAGAATAACAATTTCCATCCCTCATTTTTATATTCACCATCTCTTTATAAGCTGCCCAGTGCTGTATGTTGGTGTACTGGTGAGTAGTTGGTGAAGTCCAACACCGCCTTCAGTGTGCCAGTGCAGCCTTCGGTCGCCTGAGGAAGAGAGTGTTTGAAGACCAGAATCTCAAACCCGTCACTAAGCTCATGGTCTACAGAGCAGCAGTGATACCCGCCCTGCTGTATGCCTCAGAGACATGGACCATGTACAACAGGCACATCAAAGCACTGGAGAGGTACCACCAACGCTGCCTCCGCAAGATCCTGCAAATCCATTGGCAGGATAGTCGCACCAACGTCAGTGTTCTCGCTTAGGCCAACATCCCCAGCATCGAAGCTTTGACCACGCTCGATCAGCTCCAATGAACGGGTCACATCGTCCGCATGTCCGATACGAGACTCCCAAAACAAGCGCTCTCCTCGGAGCTCCGACACGGCAAGAGAGCCCCAGGTGGGCAGAGGAAACGCTTCAAGGACACCCTCAAAGCCTCCTTGAAAAAGTGCAACATCCCCACCGACACCTGGGAATCCCTGGCCCAAGACCGCACAAAGTGGAGGAGAAGCATCCGGGAGGGCACCGAACACCTCGAGTCTCTTTGCCGGGAGCAAGCGGAAGCCAAGCGCAAGCAGCACAAGGAGCGCACGTCAACCCAAGCACCCCACCCACCCGTCCCTTCAACCACCGTCTGCCCCACCTGTGACAGAGACTGTAGGTCCCACATTGGACTGATCAGTCACCTGAGAACTCATTTTTAGTGTGGAAGCAAGTCATCCTCGGTTCCGAGGGACTGCCTAAGAAGAAGAGAAGGAGAGGATAAAGATGGCAAGTGATTCATTTGCCCCATTCCCAAGCTTTTCTGCTGCTTCCAGGTGTTATACAATAGTATCCCGGGCTATCTCATCCTGTAGTTTTGCCTCACTCCCTGTATCAAAGCACCTGGACTTCACTAAATACCTTTTTCTGAGGGCAAGGTAGAAAGTAGGAGCAAGTACAAATTAAAGTCAACAACAACTTACATTTATAGAGCGCCTTTATCATAGTAAAATGTTTTCACAGGAGCGTTATAAAATGAAATTTGATACCGAGCCACATAAGGAGATATTAGGACCGGTGACCAAAAGCTTAGTCAAAGAGGTAGATTTTAAGGAGCATCTTAAAGGAGGAAAAAAAGGTAGAGAGGCGGTGTGGTTTAGGGAGGGAATTTCAGTGCTTAGGACGTGGCAGCTGAAGGCACGGCCACCAATGATGAGGCGATGAAAATCGGGGATGCGCAAGAGGCCAGAATTGGAGGAGCGCAGAGATCTCGGAGGGTTGTAGGAGGTTACAGAGATAGAGAGGGGTGAGGAGGCCATGGAGGGATTTGAACACGAGGATGAGAATTTCAAATTTGAGGAATTTCTGGCATTTTCCTATCATTATGTGATCCAGCACATTGGACCGCCCAGCACTGCAGCCTTCGTTGCACATCACACTTATGCACTGCAAGTGCTAGAGTTCTGACTGCAAGTCAATGCAGCCAATGCGCCCTAAATCCCGGCAGAGCTATTTTCAATACAGATTTGATTCAGAAACCAGAGCTGCCATAGCGATCACAATTTTAGCAAGTGGAGTAGTTCAGCAGGATATGCAACAACTGCTCATGTTCTATCAATGGTTGAGGCCTGGGAGCAGTTTTGGACATGTATGGTCAATAAACTCAGGGGGGATCAGCTGATGGAAGGGAGGTGTTCAGGGTGCGGGGGAGGGGGGGTGCGGGTGTGGTGTCAGGAAGTCGATTAGGAAAGGAGCAGCCATAACGAGCACTGGCCTACTTGCGAGAGCTGGACTTGTTTCTGGCTGGGACGGAGATCACCTTGTACAAAAGGTACAAAACTGCAAGGCATTATTAGGGCCATAGTGAGCTCTTGAACTAGATTTGATCGCCTGGAGGATCGGAGAGGAATTTCCCAGATTTTTCACCCCCAAATTGGCCTGGGTTTTTAATCTGGTTTTTCACCTCTCCCAGATAGTTTTGGGTGGAGTGGAGAGTGTATATATTGTGACGCACAAGGCATCACAATTATGTAGGACAGGCTGGATGGACCAAAGCATATTTGCGTGTTTGTCGTTGTCTGTATTTGCTTCTTCATATGAGCATGTCCATAGGCAACTTTTATTTCTTTTATGCAAATACAAAACCCATCTCAATTTCCAGCATCATACAACATTCATAATGATGTCAGCATTCCATCAGTATGTGTTGACCATTTATCCCACATTATCCCACATTTGTGGGCAAATATCACTCATTACAGGCAATGAAGTAAATGGAAATGAAAATGGAGAGAGATGTAAAACGGGCTGGCGATTCGCTATCGCCTGTTTTACATTCTCGCCCAAAGTCAAAATTACTCCCATCAGATTAATTACTTAAATCTTCTTATCAAAGCAGAAAGCTTTTTAAGCGGGCGAACTTTAACCTTTCTTTTTTTGACTTTTCTGACTGAACTGCAACGTGCATCTGGTGAAAAAATTAAAATTGTATTGTTTCATCAGCTGTATCTTGGTCAATATTTTATAACGAAGCAAAAATTTGGTGAATTTTAAGCGATACAGGGAAATGTTGCTTTAAATTTGGCTACAATTCAACAGGGAATACACTTCAAAAGTATTTCAGTGACTGTGAAGCGCTTTGAGACGTCCTGAGTTTGTGAAAGACGCTGTATAAATGCAAGTTCATTCTTTCTTTTGAAGGATCGAATAGTAAGGTTTTGTATTCCATACAACATTACATTTTAGATGTATTCCTTGTTCATTGTCAAAAAATTGATGTCCTATGTCATGCGATGCTATGTGACTTCGAATAGATTATGTTGAAACATAGGAACTGACAATATATTGCATACATATCCAGCCGATCAATGTCTGGCATAGAATCATAGAATCATACAGCACAGACGGAGGCCAGTCGGCCCATCGGCCCATCGGCCCATCGTGCTTGTGCCGGCTCTTTGAAAGAGCTCTCCAATTAGTCCCACTCCCCCTGCTCTTTCCCCATAGCCCTGCGATTTTCTCCCCTTCAAGTATTTATCCAATTCCCTTTTGAAAGTTTCCATTGAAACTGCTTTCACTGTCCTTTCAGGCAGCGCATTCCAGATCATAACAACTTGGTGCGTAAAAAAAATAATTCTCCTCATCTCCCCCTTTGGTTCTTTTGTCAATTACCTTAAATCTGTGTCCCCTGGTTACTGACCCTCCTGCCAGTGGAAGCAGTTTCTCCTTATTTACTCTGTCAATATTCATTCTGAAACGTTTCAAAGTTAGCTTTCCACTACTTAGTGGTGAAAAATCAACGTTTTGTTTGGAACTGCACCACTGAAATCAGACTGTTGCCCATAGCCCATGCATTTATTTTTGGTTGCAGTTTTTTAGAACCATGGCACTAATATTCTGGTTCTGCAACTGTTTAACTCTAGGTGCTCAGGTGCTCACTGGAAGGATTTTGGCCGTATGGGCGTTGTGTCTTTCTCTTGTGTGTCAGTCTGCTGTTTCACCTTACGGTGAGTTGGGACCCTTTATGCTCCTTTATTGATTTTGGTCACATGGCCCACCTGATATACATGGGTTTCTTTGAAACTGATTTCAATAAAATAATTTTATTAAATAAAAACAGAAAGTGCTGGAAAAACACTCAGCAGGTCAGGCAGCATCTGTGAAGCGAGAAACAGAGTTAACGACTGCGATTTTATCGATCGATGCGGCTTGGGAGCGGGTCAGCTGGTTTCCGGCTTCCAGTCCCGCCCCCAACTTCATCCGGCCCACGGACGTGATTTTACTTCAATTGGTCTTGTTAAGCCCACCCTGCGGTCTTGCCGGCCAATTAAGAAGAAGCCGGTCAGATGACATCATTTGATGACGCGTCATCTGCCAGTTTTCTTAAAGGGACCACACACAATTTTTCTTTGACAGCTCATTTCTCAGTGTTTGACAGCATTGAGGTGCTGCAAACACTGACAATGACTGTTCACAGGTGAGCTCTTGCACCCAGGTGCTCCAGTGACTCCCTCCTTAGGCTAGAACAGATGGCAGCTGCAGGTGAGGTTACAGAAGCGATCTGTCACTGGTGAGAGAGGTTCTCCCAATGAGGTGGGACTACACATACAATTCAAAACTTGTTACCTACAGAAAAGTCTAAATGCATTAAAAATTAATTTCCCAATATTTTCTTACCTCTGAAACTCACCAGTCCACCATTGGATCCTTCACACCACTTCTGCAGCTGTCACCAATGCAGAAACATTACAGCAGACTCACAACACGCCACACTTACCTGGCGTGGTGTCCGGACATTGGGAAACCCGAAGTAGAAGTGTCAAAATTGCAAAAAAGCCAACCTTTAACAGGCAGTTAAGTGGCTATAATCCTCTTCCCGCCGCTAGGTGTCAGGTCCATGCACAAATCGGGGACCCGACACTTGGGAAGATTGAGTGGAGGCGGGTTGACAGCGGGTTTCCTGCCCGCTGTCAATCTTTGCGATTTTGCCGGATGGCCCGCCTCCAAACCCACCCCCTGAGCACCGGCAAAATTCTGGCCAACGTTTCAAGTCGATGACCTTTCATCAAAAACTGGAAAAAGTTAGCGATTTAACAGTTTTTAAGCAAGTACAGAGGCAGGGGAAAAGGGGGTGAAAAGAGCAAAAGGGGAAGACATGTAATAGTGATCTGAAACGTGCTGCGTAATCCTGGTTGCTGACAATGCCTAGTGGCATTCCAATTTAAGGAGGTGAACTTACTTATGTGACGGGATTTAGGGACCAACTTCTTGACCTTTGCCTCAGGGAATATCCATGTTCGTGGCCTGAGACAGGAAATTGCAGTGTGCTGCTCCTGCCCAGCAGTGGAGTGGGGAGGGGTGAGTGAGGGAAAAAAGATAATCACCCCCACAATGTGTTGTGAAAGATTATAATGTGGAAATGACTGGTTCTTTTGCCAATTACCTTAAATCTGTGTCCTCTGATTACCGACCCACTTGCCAGTGGAAACAGTTTCTACGTACTTGCTCTATCAAAACGCTTCATGATTTTGAACAGCTCTATCAAATCTCCCCTCAATATTTTCTGCTCTAAGGGGAACAACCCCTGTACTGTCTACAGTATTCACTACCAAGCTTACTTTGACAGTACCTCCCAGCCCTGTGATCTCTTTGTTAGTTATGTCCTCTCTTGCTACTGCCATTTCTGATTAACACAGCTTCCCCACCATGAAGGATAGCGGCAGCAATATCATGGAACCACCATCGGCTCCAATTCCACTCCACATCACACCCCAACATAACTTGGACATACACTGTCTTTCCTTCATCGTCGCTGGATCAAAATCCTGGCATTCCCTACCTAACTCCATCATAGGTGCACCATCAGCACAAGGAGTGCAGCAGTTCAAGAAGGTCCACCACCACCACGTTCTCAGGACATTTAGAGCTGGGCAATAAATGTGGCCTTGTCAATATTGCACACCTCTCAAAGGCAAATAAAAAAACCCACACTGCTCCGATTTTTGCCATCCATACAAAATTAGGGCTGCTGTTTACAACAACAACAACACTTGCATTTATAAAGCACCTTTAACCTTGTAAAATGTCCCAAGGTGCTTCACAGGAGCGATTGTCAGACAAGAATTTGAGACCGAGCCACATAAGGAGCTATTAGGACAGGACTTGGTCAAAGAGGTAGGTTTTAAGGAGCATCTTAAAGGAGGAGAGAGAGGCGGAGAGGTTTAGGGAGCAAAATCCAGAGCTTAGGGCCTAGGCAGCTGAAGGCACAGCTGCCAAGTCTGTGTAACACTTCGAACAGGCTTATTTCATTGACCAATGTCTTTGACCTATATAGGATGTTGTCCAGCTTGATACAAACGGTTCCCTTAAATGAAACAGCTGGCAATCAGATATTCCTTCAGCTCCACATCCAATAGGATGACAGTGCCCACAGGTTCAAATCTCAGTGCTTTTTAAAGCTTTTAAGGAACTGCTAGTGTAGACAGAGAGAAACTATTTCCACTGGTTGGGGAGTCCAGGACTAGAGGACATAGCCTAAAAGTTAGAGCCAGACCTTTCAGGAGTGAAGTTAGGAAACACTTCTACACGCAAAAGATGGTAGACGTTTGGAACTCTCGCAAACGGCAGTTGATGCTAGATCAATTGTTCATTTTAAATCTGAGATTGATAGACTTTTGTTAACCAAAGGTATGAAGGGATATGGGACAAAGGCGGGTATATGGAGTTAGGTCACAGATCAACCATGGTTTTATTGAATGGCGGAACAGGCTCGAGGGGCTAAATGGCCTCCTCCTGTTCCTATGCTGTTGGATTTCCCTCCTTTGCGACTTTGACCCTCTTGGTGATAGATCTGAGCTGACTCAGGAAACAACAGATCTGTAAACCCCTTGGGGTGTGTGGAAACTACAACGTGGCCCTCTTCATTGGATCAACAACCTCAGTTAATGACTTTAACTGGTGGTTTCCTGATACCTTTGCCAAGTCATTTCCAGTGTCGGAAACAGGTACTGGAAACTTGTAGCCTCTGTCCCCAGTGACCTATGCAGAATGACAGATTCCAATGTGTCATTCTCCTTTCAGGAAAACTTTCAGCGTCCTGGCTATCGCCCCCTGGTTCCTTACAATGTACTCTTACCTCAGTCTCCTATTACTGAAGTTTTTGGAGTTAGTCCATAAAACGGTCCAGTCACAAGAGGTGATTTCAGTGATGCAATTAAAAACAAAATGCTGATTTTCACCACAAAGTAGTGGAAAGCTAACTCTGAAACGTTTCAGTACGAATATTGACAGAGTAAATAAGGAGAAACTGCTTCCAGTGACAGGAGGGTCAGCAACCAGAGGACATAGATTTAAGATAATTGGCAGAAGAATCAGAGGGGAGATGAGGAAACTGTTTTTATGTAGCGGGTTGTTATGATCTGGAATGCACTGCCTGAAAGGGTGGAGGAAGCAGTTTCAATAGTAATTTTCAAAAGAGAATTGGATAAATACTCGAAGGGGAGAAATTTGCAGGGCTATGGGGAAAGAGCAGAGGGGAGTGGGACTAATTGGAGAGCTCTTTCAAAGAGCCGGCACAGGCATGATGGGCCGAATAGCCTCCTTCTGTGCTGTAAGATTCTATAATTCTATGAATAGAGTCATAGAGTCATAGGGGGAGAAATTCAGTGTCGCCCCATTTGGGGCGCAATTATCGGCCGGGCGCAAAGATTAGCGCCTGGCGCTAATTATCGCCACCGACTACAAACTTGACTTTTATCGCCCCTGGAGGTGATTGGAGCGCTAAATCAGGCGCTTCACACCTGTCTTAAGGCGCAAAGGCCGAGGAGCGAGGCACTAACTCAGAGCGCTGGCGAAGCTCATGTAATGTCAGTCAGCAATGGAACACACACACAATGGCACGGGCCAGTTCTTAAAGGGGTTGGTTAATCTTGCTTTCCATCCACATCCTGCTCATTGCAGCCTTGAATATCTGCCTGGAGAGACTTGCACATCAAATATGCTGGAAAGAACAATGGAGAGTACCAGGCAAAGAGCTCAGAGTGCAGGACCAAAGTCTCTTCTAAATCGATACAAGGAATGGCAAATCAAAATGAACCTGCAAAGTGCTGCTCAGTACCCAAAACTCCTTCACACAAAGTTGAATCTCTCCAGAAGTCTCTCTCTCTCTCTCTCAGAATGCATAGTTCAAAAATGGCACCAACAATAAAAGGCAGGAAGCGGTCACCTTTAAATAGCGCTCCCCCTTTCCCTTCATGACTGCAGAACACTCCCCTCAACCTGTCGTTGCTAGCGTCAGGCGGTAAGGCAGGGGGCGCCACTCAATATCCGCTCCGGGGCGATACCGGGGCGTTGCGCACTCGAGTGACGTCATGATCTGCCGGCGCAGGAGATCGTGGTGGTAGTGTTTAGCGCCGCCGCAAAATGTCTAGTTAATTTCGCGAGCGGCGCAAACTTCGCCGCACCTGGGCGCCAGATACTTTGCGCCCCATTAGCGCCCTCTTAAGGCGCTAACAGGAGGCGCAACCAACTGAATTTTTCCCCCATAGAGTTATACAGCACAGAAAGAGGCCCTTCGGCCCATCGTGTCCGCGCCGGCCATCAAGCCCTGTCTATTCTAATCCCATTTTCCAGCACTTGGTCCGTAGCCTTGTATGCTATGGCGTTTCAAGTGCTCATCTAAATGCTTCTTGAATGTTGTGAGGGTTCCTGCCTCTACCACCCTTTCAGGCAGTGAGTTCCAGATTCCAACCACCCTCTGGGTGAAAAAGTTTTTCCTCAAATCCCCTCAAAACCTCTTGCCCCTTACCTTGAAACTATGCCCCCTGGTTATTGATCCCTTTACTAAGGGGAAAAGTTCTTTTTTATCTATCCTATCTATGCCCATCATAATTTTGTACACCTCAATCAGGTCCCCCCTCAGCCTTCTCTGCTCTAAGGAAAACAACCCCAGCCTGTCCAGTCTCTCTTCATAGCTGAAGCGCTCCAGCCCAAGTAACATCCTGGTGAATCTCCTCTGCACCCTCTCCAATGCAATCACATCCTTCCAATAGTGTGGTGACCAGAACTGCACACAGTATTCCAGCTGTGGCCTAACTAGCGTTTTGTACAGCTCCATCATAACCTCCCTGCTCTTATATTCTATGCCTCGGCTAATGAAGGCAAGTATCCCATATGCCTTTTTAACCACCTTATCTACCTGGCCTGCTGCCTTCAGGGATCTATGTACATGCACACCAAGGTCCCTCTGATCCTCTGTCCTTCCTAGGATCCTACCATTAATTGTGTATTACCTTGCCTTGTTATCCTCCCAAAATGCATCACCTCACACTTTTCAGGGTTAAATTCCATTTGCCACTGTTCTGACCATCTGACCAACCTGTCTATATTGTCCTGTAGCCTGAGGCTTCCCTCCTCGCTATTTACGACTCCACCAATTTTCGTGTCATCTGCGAACTTACTGATCATACCTCCTACATTCATATCTAAATCATGAATGTACACTACAAACAGCAAGGGACCCAGCATCGATCCCTGCGGTACACCACTGGACACAGGCTTCCAGTCACAAAAACAACCTTCGACCATCACCCTCTGCCTCCTGCCACTAAGCCAATTTTGGATCCAATGTGCCAAATTGCTCTGGATCCCATGGGCTCTTACCTTCTTGACCAGCCTCCCATGCGGGACTTTGTCAAAAGCCTTACTGAAGTCCATGTAGACTACATCAACTGCACTATCCTCATCCACACACCTAATCACCCCCTTGAAATATTCAATCAAATTGGTTAGACATGATCTCCCCCTGACAAAGCCATACTGACTATCCTTGATTAATCCTTGCCTCTCCAAGTGGAGACTAATTCTCTCCCTCAGAATTTTTTCCAATAATTTCCCTACCACTGATGTTAGGCTCACTGGCCTGTAATTTCCTGGTTTATCCCTACTACCCTTCTTGAATAATGATACTACGTTAGCTGTCCTCCAGTCCTCTGGCACCTCCCCTGTGGCCAGAGAGGTTCTGAAAATTTGTGTCAGAGCCCCTGCAATCTCCTCCCTTGCCTCACACAGCAGCCTGGGATACATCTCGTCTGGGCCTGGGGATTTATCCACTTTTAAGCCCGCTAAAACCGCTAGTATCTCCTCCCTCTCAATACTAATTTGTTCAAGTATATGACAATCCACCTGCCTGATTTCTATGCTTGCATCGTCCTTCTCCATAGTGAACACAAATGCAAAATATTCATTTAAAACCTCACCTAAATCTTCCGGCTCTGCACACAGATTGTCACTTTGATCCCTAATGGGCCCTACTCTTTCCCTGGTTATCCTCTTGCCCTTAATATACTTATAAAACACCTTGGGATTTTCCTTTATTTTGTCCGCCAGTGTTTTTTCATGCTTCGCTCTCCTAATTTATTTTTTAAGTATCCCCCTGCACTTTCTATACTCCTCTAGGGCTTCCACTGTTTTTAGTCCTTTGTATCTGCCAAAAGCCTCCCTTTTTTTCCTAATCCATTCTTGTATATCACTTAACATCCAGGGTTCCCTGGACTTGTTGGTCCCACCCTTGACCTTTACGGGAACGTGTTGGCGCTGTACTCTCTCTATTTCCTTTCTGAATGACTCCCACTGCTCTGATGTGGATTTTCCTACAAGTAGCTGATCCCAGTCCACTTTGGCCAGATCCTGCCTTATCATATTAAAATCGGCCTGCCCCCAATTTAGAACCTTTATTTCCGGTCCATCTTTGTCCTTTTCCATGACTACCTTAAATCTCACCGAATTATGGTCACTGTCACCAAAATGCTCTCCTACTGACACTTCTACCACTTGCCCGGCTACATTCCCCAGAATTAGATCTAGTACCGCCCCCTCTCTTATAGGACTTTCTACATGCTGGCTCAAAAAGATCTCCTGGATGCACTTTAAGAATTCCGCACCCTCTAAGCCTTTCACCCTCTGACTATCCCAGTTAATATTGGGGAAGTTGAAATCCCCTACTATTATTACCCTATTATTTCTACACTTCTCTGAGATTTGCCTACATATCTGTTCCTCTATCTCCCCCTGACTGTTTGGGGGCCTATAGTACACTCCCAGCAAAGTGCTTGCCTCCTTTTTGTTTTTAAGTTCTACCCATATGGCCTCATTAGAGGAACCTGCTAAGATATCATCCCTCCTTACAGCAGTAATTGACTCCTTGATTAATATTGCAACGCCCCCTCCTCTTTTACATCCACCTCTGTCTCGCCTGAAGATTCTATACCCCGGAATATTGAGCTGCCTGTCCTGCCCCTCCCTCAACCATGTCTCTGTGATAGCAACAATATCATACTCCCATGTGTTCATCAACACCTTCAATTCATCTGCCTTACTCGCAAGACTCCTTGCATTAAAATAAATGCCATCCAGCCTTGCCATACTCCCTTGTGCCGTTACATATTTGCTCTGCCTTCCAGACTGACTTGTTTTTTCCTCCATATTTGGCTGTGCATCATCCCCTACTATAGCTCCACTCCGTATCCCATCCCCCTGCCAAGTTAGTTTAAACCGCCCCCCCCCCAACAGCACTAGCAAACCTCCCCGCAAGGATGTTGGTCCCGTTCGGTTCAGGTGCAACCCGTCCGACTTGTACAGGTCCCACCTTCCCCAGAAGCAGACCCAGTGATCCAGGAAACTAAAGCCCTCCCTCCTGCACCAACTCTTTAGCCATGCTTTCATCTGCTCTATCCTCCTATTCCTATACTCACTAGCACGTGGCACCGGGAGTAATCCAGAGATTACAACCTTTTGAGGTCCTGCTTTTTAATCTGCTACCTAGCTCCCTAAATTCTTGTTGCAGGACCTCATCCCTCTTTCTACCTATGTCGTTGGTACCAATGTGAACCACGACCTCTGACTGTTTCACCCTCCCCCTTCAGAATGCCCTGCAGCCGTTCAGTGACATCCTTGACCCTGGCACCAGGGAGGCAACATACCATCCTGGAGTCACGTCTGCGGCCGCAGAAACGCCTGTCTGCACCCCTCACTATTGAGTCTCCTACCACTATTGCCCTTCCACTCTTACTCCTCCCCCCTAGTGCAGCTGAGCCACCCACAGTGCCGTGAACTTGGCTCTGGCTGCACTCCCCAGAGGAACCGTCACTTTCACCATTTTCCAACACAGAAAAACGGTTGTTGAGTGAGATGCACTCTGGGGCTTTCCTGACTACCTGCCTGCACCTCTTCTTCTGACTGGTGGTCACCCATTCCCTCTCTGACTGCACTTTCTTAAGCTGCGGGGTGACCACGTCTAAAAACGTGCTATCCACGTAACTCTCAGCCTCGCGGATACACCGCAGTGCCTCCAGCTGATGCTCGAGCTCCAAAAAACAGGATCTCAAGTTGGCCAAACCGTTGGCACTTTGCACATGTGGTCATCCTGACTGCAAGAAGCGTCTAGGAATTCCCACATGCTGCAGGCTGTGCAACGCACGGGACTGAGGTCCCCTGTCATACTTTTAATTAAAAAGTCTTACCTTAAATTTAAACTCTTGGGGGGAAAAATTCAGTATCGCCCCGTTTGGGGCGCAATTATTGGCCGGGCGCAAAGATTAGCGCCTGCCACTAATTATCGCCTTCGACTGCAAGCTTGACTTTAATCGCCCCTGGAGGGGATTGGAGCGCTAAATCAGGCGCTACACATCTGTCTTAAGGCGCAAAGGCCGAGGAGCGAGACGCTAACTCAGAGCGCTGGCGAAGCTCATGTGATGTCAGTCAGCAATGGAACACAGACACAATGGCCCCGGCCAGTTCTTAAAGGGGAGGGTTGATCTTGCTTTCCATCCACATCCTGCTCATTGCAGCCTTGAATCTCGGCCTGGAGAGACCTGTACATCAAATCTGCTGGAAAGAACAATGGAGAGGCCCAGGGAAAGAGCTCAGAGTGCAGCCCCTACAGTCTCTTCTAAATCGATGCAAGGAAGGTCAAATCAAAATGAACCTGCAAAGTGCTGCTCAGTACCCAAAACTCCTTCACACAGCGTTGAATCTCTCCAGAAGTCTCTCTCTCTCTCTCTCTCAGAATGCGTGGTTCAAAAATGTCACCAACAAAAAAAGTCAGGAAGCGGTCGCCTTTAAATAACATTCCCCCAGTCCCTTCCTGACAGCAAAATGCTCCCCTTAACCTGTCGTTGCTAGCGGCAGGCGGTAAGGCAGGGGGCGCCACTCAATATCCGCTCCGGGGCGCTACCGGGGCGTTGCACACTCGACTGATGTCACGATCTGCTGGCGCAGGAGATTGTGGCGGTACTGTTTAGTGCCGCCGAAAAATGTCTAGTTAATTTCGTGAGCGGCACAAACATCGCCGCGCCCGGGCGCTAGTTGCTTTGCGCCCCATTAGCGCTCTCTTAAGGCGCTAACGGGAGGCACAACCAACTGAATTTTTCCCCCTTGGATTCTCGCTCTCCCGAACTACCTTAACTATGAACTACCTTAAAAGAAATAGACTTAAAATTGAAGAAAAAAAAAGCACTCACCCACTACTCACCAATCAGCTTCTTCCCCTGCGCCGGCGTCACTTTGGAACACGTATATCTTTTAATCTACACCAAGGCACTTAAATTTAGACGCCCAAGTTTGGGAAAAAAGCGAGAAATAGAGAAATACTCACCAATCAATCACTTATCTGCTTTCTGGTGACGTCACACTTCGATTACTTTTTACTTCTTTACACTCACCAATCCTTTGTAGCCGCTCTCCTGGGCTCCCGCTGCTGTTTACTGCCGCCGAAGTCTCGCTCTCTCCTGGGCTCCCGCTGCTGTTTACTGCCGCCGACGTCTCGCGCTCTCCTGGGCTCCCGCTGCTGTTTACTGCCGCCGACGTCTCGCGCTCTCCTGGGCTCCCGCTGCTGTTTACTGCCGCCGAAGTCTCGCTCTCTCCTGGGCTCCCGCTGCTGTTTACTGCCGCCGACGTCTCGCTCTCTCCTGGGCTCCCGCTGCCGTTTCCTGCTGCCGAAGTCTAATCGAATGATGTCTCAAAGCATATGATGAATATTTTATAAGTAAGTATTATTAGGGATGAATATTGGAAATATAAAGGCTATTTCTTTTTAAATGCAAATCATAATTACTGTATTTGGGGTTTGGAAGCAAACAACTGAAGGAAAAACTTTAAGAACATAAGAACATAAGAAATAGGAGCAGGAGTAGGCCATACGGCCCTTTGAGCTTGCTCCGCCATTCAATAAGATCATGGCTGATCTTCTACCTCAACTCCACTTTCCTGCACTATTTCCATATCTCTTGATTCCCTTAATATCCAAAAATCTAGTGATCTCTGCCTTGAATATACTCAACGACTGAGCATCCACAGCCCTCTGGGGTAGAGAATTCCAAAGATTCACGACCGTTTGAGTGAGGAAACTTATCCTCATCTCAGTCCTAAATGGCCGACCCCTTATCCTGAGACTGTGACCCCTAGTCCGAGACGCTCCACCCAAGGGAAACATCCTCCCAGCATCTACCCTCTCAAGCTCCTTAAGAATTTTATATGTTTCAATAATGTTTATAATGTTTCACCTCTCATTCTTCTAAACTCGAGGGAATACAAGCCGAGCCTACTCAATCTCTCCTCATAGGACAATCCCTTCATCCCAGGAATCAGTCTAGTATTTTGATATCTAGTTGGCAACAACTTGGAACTGCTTACTGCTTCGAAAGATCACAATTGTCAATTAATACGCTTGAAAATTTCACATTACTTTATCAACTCACCCTCATCACAGCATCTGGGATTTCAAGAAAATTCTAATTGCGGTAGATTGAAGTATTTTAAATATAGTACCAGCTGAGGTTGAGCCAAGGTTGAATTTAAAATATCATTAAAAATCTCTTAATTTTTTTTAATATTTGGGGCTTGAGCGAGTATTGCTTCTCAGCCACAAGTGTGACGATTTCTTTGTATACAAATTGTTCAACAACATCAAGAAAATACCCGATTTTAATTGCTCCACCATTAGGTGGCCGTGCCTTCAGCTGCTGGGGCCTAAGCTCTGGAATTCCTTCCCTAAACCTCTCCTCCTCTCAGCCTCTCTCTCCTCCTTTAAGACGCTCCTTAAAACCTACCTCTTTGACCAAGCTTTTGGTCATCTGTCCTAATATCTCCTCATGTGGCTCGGTTTGAAATGTTGTTTGATAATCGCTCCTGTGAAGAGCCTGGGGATATTTTACTAGGTTAAAGGCGCCGTGTAAATACAAGTTGTTGCTTTTCTGGAGACTGTTATAAAGCAATGTTGGATGAGGCCTGGGAGATGATTCCAATATGTTTCTTCAGCAAAGGTTGTTACATTTTTCCGGGGAAGCATCATCAAGGGGAAGTGGAAATAAAGAAAAATAGTTAACACGATGCCATATTTATTATTTATTTTATGAAGGCATCAACTGGTAAATAATTGTTAAAGATCGGAGGCTTGGAGAGGAAGGAGGTTCAAGAGAGAAGAGCATATTACACAAACTAGAGTTGTATTCGCTGGAATTTAGAAGGTTAAGGGGTCAATTGATCAAAGTTTTCAAGATATTAATGGGAACTGATGGGGTAGGTAGAGAGAAACTATTTCCGCTGGTTGGGGAGTCTAGGACTAGGGGGCATAGTCTAAAAATTAGAGCCAGGCCTTTCAGGAGTGAAGTTAGGAAACACTTCTACACGCAAAGGGTGGTAGAAGTTTGGAACTCTCTTCCGCAAACGGTAGTTGATGCTGGGTCAATTGTTAATTTTAAATCTGAGATTGATAGAGTTTTGTTAACCAAAGGTATTAAAAGATATGGGGCAAAGGTGGGCATATGGAGTTAGGTCACAGATCAGCCACGATCTCATTGAATGGCGGAACAGGCTCGAGGGGCTAAATGGCCTCCTCCTGTTCCTATGTACCTATGTCCTATTTTCCTATATTCTACACCTGTACTGTATCATTTCCTGTTTTTAATACAACTCAAACCGACTATTTCACAACATTATAGCCGGTTAATTTTGCAATTTCTTTACAAGAATCCAATGATCCAGCAGAGTGGTTGTGATATCAGTGGGGAGGGGGCACTGTTGAATACTGCCTCAGCTTGATTGGCACCCCATCCACCACTTTAAACATCCATTCCTTCCACCACCGGTGTACCATGGCTGCAGTGTGTACCATCTACAAGATGCACTGTAGCAACTCGCCAAGGCTTCTTCAACAGCGCCTCCCAAACCCGTGATCTCCACCACCTAGAAGGACAAGGGCAGCAGGCGCATGGGAACACCACCACCTACAAATTCCCCTCCAAGTAATGCACCTTCCCGACTTGAACATATATCGGCCATTCCATCATCATCGCTGGGTCAAAATCCTGGAACTCCCTCCCTAACAGCACTGTGGGTGTACCTTCACTACACGGACTGCTGCGGTTCAAGAAAAAGGCCCACCACCACCTTCTCAAAGGGACAACTAGGGATGGGCAATAAATGCTGGTCTTGCTAGCGATGCCCACATCCTGAGAGTGAATTTTAAAAACATAGGTGCTTCAGAGGCTGTGGTGTCAGTACTGGGGATTGCAGAGGTAACAGAGGGGAGTGAATCAGTTGACAGATACATTGATGGTAAGGGACGGAGCAGAAATCAGCAGCGCTCGAAGATACGATTGAAAATACGTAGCATATTTTCCTTTCTTCCTTCACAAGGATTAGGTAAATGCAAGTCTTTCAATATCCTTGCCATCAATTTATCCGTCATCACGCTAACATTAAGTTTATTGATTCTGTCAGTGAACTTGCTGAAGCGACTACTAAAATGGATAGTAAATGTTGAATGCTCTGTACACAGAATAACAAAATGTGAATAGACTGTCTCAAGCATGTCAACGAGAGAGCATAAAAATCTATTCTTCCTCCCATTAAGCTAATTGAATCAGAAAATTACTTTAAAATACAACAACATCTGGAACGAAAATAGCTACATTTATTTTTGTTCGATTAAAATCAGTAAAGAAATGTGTGCGCTAAATTCTGAAATAAATACTGAGGTCCGAAGATGATGTTACCACATCAGAAACTTCACAGTGAATTGCTAGCTTACAGTCTCTTCACCATCAAGGAATCTCCCTGCAACAATATCTGTAGGACTGTGACTACCATCTGGAGTTTACTAGTGTAGTTTCGCAAGTCGTTCAATACTATTAAAATGTTTGGTCAGAGTGAGGTGTGATCTCATTCAAACATAAAATTCTTAGAGGGCTCGACAGGGTAGATGCTGACAGTCTGTTTCCCCTGGCTGGTGAATCTAGAACTAGGGGTCATAGTCTCAGGATAAGGGGTCGGCCATTTAGGACTGAGATGAGGAGAAATTTCTTCGGTCAGAGGGTTGTGAATCTTTGGAATTCTCAACCCCAGAAGGCTGTGGATGCTCAGTCGTTGAGTATAATCAAAACAGAGGTCAATAGATTTTTGGGACTCTCGGGGAATCAAAGGATATGGTGATCGGGCGGGAAATTGGAGTTGAGGTAGAAGATCAGCCATGTTCTTATTGAATGGCGGAGCAGGCTCGAAGAATCATATGGCCTACTCCTGCTCCTATTTCTAATGTACTTATGTAATAGCTGCCCCAAAGGATTCACAACACCAAGGTATCATGAAACTCTGGAGTCCCAACATTATACGACACTTGATGCCAACACACAGTCTCATGCCACAGGTCAGTGTACCTGATCTGTGGAGCTCCTGATCTTTCAGCCATTAATTCTAAAGGCCAAACAATCAGGAACAGTCACTAATAACACGTCTTAACCTCCCCCCACAATTCTCTGATCTGTGCTTCCATCATGACAGACTCTGCACTGGATGCAGTCTTATCCTATCTTTGCCGTGTGATGATATTTTGGCCTAGAAATTCGTTAGCCCCCGTAAATGGGCACGGGAATTGTGATGCACGATCAACCCACGACTGTTCAGAGGAATTCAGGCAGCACGCGAACTTCATGCTGCCTGCTCATTTCCACGATTGCGGCATTCAGCCCAGCGCTGACTGCTTTTGCTGAACGCTCAGCAGGGGCTGGCCCAAGTTTGTGCAAGGTTAGCAACACTTAAAGCTAGCCTGCACTACTTAAAGGCATTCTGCACTTCTTAAAGGGTAGGTGCATTCTGCCTGCAGCAGCTCATTGAACTGGCTGGGGAAGACAGTGAACAACTATGATTGATGGCACAACAGGGGAGAGAGTGTGCACCAAAGTTCTCGGATGCAACACTGGAGGCCTTGGTGCAGGACTACATGCATGCTAAAAAACGGAAGCAGCATGCTATAGACAGGGCTAAGCGATCCCACAATCAACGGATCAGATCAAAGCTCTGCAGTCCTGCCACAACCAGTCGTGAATGGTGGTGGACCATTAAACAACTAATGGGAGGAGGAGGCTCCATGAATATCCCCATCCTCAATGATGGTGGAGCCCAGCATGTGAGTGCAAAAGACAAGGCTGAAGCATTTGCAACCATCTTCAGCCAGAAGTGCCAAGTGGATGATCCATATCGGCCTACTCCTGAGGTCCCCACCATCACAGAAGCCAGTCTTCAGCCAATTCGATTCACTCCACGTGAAATCAAGAAACGGCTGAGCGCACTGGATACAGCAAAGGCTATGGGCCCCGACAACATCCCGGCTATCGTGCTGAAGACTTGTGCTCCATAACTAGCCACGCCTCTAGCCAAGCTGTTCCAGTACAGCTACAACACTGGCATCTATCCGACAATGTGGAAAACTGCCCAGGTATGTCCTGTCCACAAAAAGCAGGACAAATCCAACCCAGCCAATTACCGCCCCATCAGTCTACTCTCAATCATCAGCAAAGTGATGGAAGGTGTCATCGACAGTGCTATCAAGCAGCACTTACTCACCAATAACCTGCTCATGGATGCCCAGTTTGGGTTCCGCCAAGACCACTCGGCTCCCAACCTCATTACAGCCTTGGTCCAAACATGGACAAAGGAGCTGAATTCCAGAGGTGAGGCGAGAGTGACTGCCCTTGACATCAAGATAGCATTTGACCGAGTGTGGCATCAAGGAGCCCTAGTAAAACTGAAGTCAATGGGAATCGGGGGGAAAACTCTCCACTGGCTGGAGTCATACCTAGCACAAAGGAAGATGGTTGTGGTGGTTGAAGGTCAATCATCACAGCCCCAGGACATCGTTGCAGGAGTTCCTCAGGGCAGTGTCCAAGGCCCAACCATCTTCAGCTGTTTCATCAATGACCTTCCCTCCAACATATGGTCAGAAATGGTGATGTTCGCTGATGACTGCACAGTGTTCAGCACCATTCACAACTCCTCAGATAATGAAGCAGTCCATGCCCGCATGCAACAAGACCTGGACGACGTTCAGGCTCGGGCTGATAAGTGGCAGGTAACATTCGCGCCACAGAAGTGCAATAGAATGACTATCACCAACAAGCGAGAGTCTAACCACCTCCCCTTGACATTCAACGGTATTACCATCACCGAATCCCCCACCATCAACATCCTGCCATAAATACTGTGGCAGCAAGAGCAAGGTGAGAGGCTAGGTATTCTGTGGCAAGTGTCTCACCTCCTGACTCCCAAAGCCTTTCCACCATCTACAAGGCACAAGTCAGGAGTGTGATGGAATACTCTCCACTTGCCTGGATGAGTGCAGCTCCAACAACACTCAAGAAGCTCGACACCATCCAGGACAAAGTAGCCTGCTTGATTGGCACCCCATCCACCACCTTAAACATTCACTCCCTCCACCACCGGCGTACCGTGGCTGCAGTGTGTACCATCTACAAGATGCACTGCAGCAACTCGCCAAGTCTTCTTTGGCAGCACCTCCCAAACCCGCGACCTCTTCCACCTAGAAGGACAAGAGCAGCAGGCGCATGGGAACACCACTACCTCCAAGTTCCCCTCCAAGTCACACACCATCCTGACTTGGAAAAATATCCCTGAACCTTCATCGTCGCTGGGTCAAAATCCTGGAACTCGCTCCCTAACAGCACAGTGGGAGTACCTTCACCACACGGACTGCAGCGGTTCAAGAAGGCGGCTCACCACCACCTTCTCGATGGCAATTAGGGATGGGCAATAAATGTTGGCCTTGCCAGCGATGCCCACATCCCATAAACTAATTTTTAAAAAAGGAGGTGGATAGGAGGAGGGAAATGTTGTTTCCACAGGGGGCCAGGAGGTCTTCATGGCAACAGTGTAAAGTGCAACGTGAGCAGATAGTCACTGTGGTGAATGCCAGCAATGTAGCCCCGAGGATGTGGACGCAGTGCAGGAAGAAGTTTAATGACCTCCCATGAGTGGTCAAGGTCAGTGAATTCATCTTCAAATGCCATATCCCAGCATCTGCACCACTGGTCTCACACACTGTTCAGTGCACCACACCCCCATCACTCACCTACCAACAATCTCTACCAAACACGACTCATACCTCACATTCATAGCTTCACCTCACCCTCACACACTTACCACTGCTGCAAGCCTCACACCCACATCTCACAGCTTGAACACACTGTCAGCTATTCACCATGGTAGGCACACCACCCAAACACATTGCACCACACTCACTGACACACTTCACCCAAACACATTGCACCACACTCACTGACACACATCACCCAAACACATTGCACCACACTCACTGACACACATCACCCAAACACATTGCACCACACTCACTGACACACTTCACCCAAACACATTGCACCACACTCACTGACACACATCACCCAAACACATTGCACCACACTCACTGACACACTTCACCCAAACACATTGCACCACACTCACTGACACACTTCACCCAAACACATTGCACCACACTCACTGACACACATCCCTTTCTCTTGCAGGAAAAGGTAGCTTACAACTGGCGCCAGCAGCACCAAACCAACAGGGGACAGGCGTGCCTGCTTAACCTCACCCCCATGGAGGAGATGGCACTGGCCATTCTTGGGAGGGGCATCGCTGAGCCCGTGGCCAGCGGTGGGGCTGAAAGAATAAAAGATGCCAGTATCCTCATATGTAATCCTCCTTCTCACATCCCACATCCCCCTCATCCCACAATCTCTTCTGATTTACAAGCTGCACATGGTGTAAGCATGCACCTCTTGCTTTACCCCCTCCCTTCACCACAACCCTATACTTGCGCCTTTCTCATTTCAGAGACCCAAGAAATCCAACCTGCCCAGCCAGTGGCACAAAAAGAGAGAGAGGAGAGTGATGATGAAGAAGAAACACCATCATTCGATCTGACACTCGCAGCCACCAGCTCAGATATTGGCACTGCATGGAGTTTAGAGGGTAGCACGGTGGCATAGTGGTTAGCACTGGTGCCTCACAGCGCCAGGGACCCGGGTTCGAATCTGGCCTCGGGTGACTGTCTTTGTGGAGTTTGCACATTCTCCCCGTGTCTGCGTGGGTTTCCTCCGGGTGCTCCGGTTTCCTCCCACAGTCCAAATATGTGCGGGTTAGGTTGATTTGGCTATGATAAATTGACCCTTACTGTTAGGGGGGGATTAAATATGTGGGGTTACGGGGATAGGATGGGATATGTTACGGGGAATTAAATACGTGGGGTTACGAAGATAGGGTGGGATATGTGTCGGTGCAGGCTCGATGGGGATTCTGTGTGAGAAAGCAGGGACAGGGTACTGGATTTGGATGATCAGCCATGATCGTATTGAATGGTGGAGCAGGCTCGACGGGCCGAATAGCCTACTCCTGCTCCTAGTCTCTATGTTTCTATGTTCCTTAGAGGCAGGATCTGCACGTGGTGAGTTACTGGGCACGATTGGGCTGCTGCCAGGGCAGGGGGAAAGGTTAGCGCAGGTGCCAGCTCCCCAGAGGGCAAGATCACACATGAGTTCTGCTGTAAAGGACTCAGATGAGGACTTCGATGGGGCGGCCTACAGAAGAATGCTGATGGGTATGCACAACAAAATGCTTGGCAGGCCTGTCAGAAAGCCTAAGTGCAATGTCAAGGAGCATGGAGTGGTCCGGCGCCAACCTTGCACAGGGCTTTGCGCAGAGTTTGGAGCCCATGATTTCCAGTATGGAAAGGGTGGGCAGATCCATTAGCACACTTGTGGTCCGAACCATGATGCAGCATCTGATGGCCAATGTCTCAGCTTCTGTTGTAGCACAAGCAGAAACCACCCATCCTCTGAGTGCTGCAGGTGAAGCTCAGACTGCTCTCATTCAGTGTGGAAAGGGGTTTGCAGAGTGTCACAGCAACCTGTCCTCCAACAGATGGCCGGGAGAATGCCAGTGGCTCCATGGAGCAAGAACGTGCTGTCCTCTCTCAGGTTGACAGCATTTGTCCTCCCACCATTGCCACTCCGCCAGTGCCCTTGCTGTTCCCTGTCAACCAGCCCATACTGCTGCCACCCACGCCAAGGTGATGCAGTCTGAAGCCGGGCCTCCGAGGCCCAGAGGTGCTTGAGGTCGTCCTGCAAGGCCATCTGCTGTCTACCCCATTTAAAATCAGCAGCCTTCCACCAGCCATGCTGCAGCCACTGGGGTAGCACTTCATAGGAGCACTAGGACAGGCAAAGGCACTCACAAGACAGGCATGAAGGGAATGCACAAGGGTGATTAGTTGACTTTGTTATGTAATATTGGATGGATTGATGTATAAAGTCGGATGGGAATGTTTCTTTTGTGGTGGCTTTTATTTCAACATTGTGGCCAAGAGGACGCTGTAATGGTCAGTAACAGAAGGAAGATAAGGTGTGGGACTATTACTGAAAGGGCAATTGGGGTTCCGTTCACTGGTACTGCAGTTGCATGAGTCAATCACGGACAGCCCGGGCAGAAAGGGGCTGTCAGGGTTGCCTCCTTCCTTCCATTTCCTCCTCTTTCGCTTCCTTCTCTTCCACTTCCTCCTTCTCTTCCACTTCCTCCTCCTCCAATAGTTGAAACTGACAGGTTTTGTCCTGATGGATAGGTCACAAAAATATTTGAAAAGATGCCTGGGAAGATGTCGAATAGGAAAAGACCATTTGACTCTCTGAGCCCTTTCCCTTAACAGATTATGTTGCATTTTTTTCCCTCATAGAGTTTGCTGATTTCTTGAAGGACTAGACCTCTAAGAAGATGTATTTCTGAGGAATTTTCCTTCAAACCACCCAACCCCCCCACCCACCGAAGGAATCCAGCAAAACTCCAGAATTATAATCCAACCTAAAAGCTCTGATGTACCATCCCTTGGCTCATCCAGTTAATTGGCCCCGATCGCTTTACATCCTATCAGTGTACATTACACTAGTCTCCAGGCAGCATAGCTTTGGGTCATCAGCAAATTTAATTTATTAGAACGCTACTCCATAACTATTTTGGAACTCCACTCGTCCATACACCCCAGAATTTTATCCAATTTTTATCATTTTTGTGTTTCCTATTGCCAACAACAACAATTTGCATTTATACAGCGACTTTAACATAGTAACACGTCCCAAGGCGCTTCACATTAGCATTATCAGATGAAATTTGACACCGAGCCACATAAGGAGATATTAGGACAGGTGACCTAAAGCTTGGTCAAAGAGGTAGGTTTTAAGGAGTGTCTCATAGGACAAGAGAGAGGCAGAGGGGTTTAGGGAGGGAATTCCAGAGCTTAGAGCCTAGCTGACTGCAGGCACGGCCACCAATGGTGGATTGAAGGAAATCAGGGATGCATAAAAGGTCAGAATTGGAGGAGCGCAGAAATCTCAGAGGGTTGTAAGGCTGGAGGAGGTTACAGAGGTAGAGAGGGGCGATGACATGGAGGGATTTGAAAACAAGGATAGGATTTTCAAAATCAAAACGTTGCTGGACCGGGAGCCTATGTAGGTCAGCAAGCACGGGGATGATGGGTGAACAGGACTTGGTGCGAGTTAGGATATGGGCAGCAGAGTTTGAATGAACTCAACTGCCAAGACAGTTTTCAATCCAGGATACTAGTTGGCTACTAAAACCATGGAACTTGATTATATTTAAAAGTCAAACTTGGGAAATCGTACCAAATGATCTCTGAAAATGCAAATCAATTGTTTCCACTAATTTAGTTATACCCCGTCAAAGACATTTCCTATTTGTCAAGCATGACCTAATGCTTTAAAAAGCACACTTACTATACTTTGTGACCTATGTACTCTTCAAATGAAGAATGAAACCACCTTACAAAGTTCTGTTGAGTATTATCCTGTCTAAGAATGTTAGGTCAAATGATGTGTATTTCCGATGGACGGGCCACATCATCCATATGCCCGATACGAGACTCCCAAAACAAGCGCTCTACTCGGAGCTCCGACACGGCAAGAGAGCCCCAGGTGGGCAGAGGAAACGCTTCAAGGAAACCCTCAAAGCCTCCTTGAAAAAGTGCAACATCCCCACCGACACCTGGGAATCCCTGGCCCAAGACCGCTCAAAGTGGAGGAGAAGCATCCGGGAAGGCGCCGAACACCTCGAGTCTCTTCGCCGGGAGCAAGCGGAAGCCAAGCGCAAACAGCGGAAGGAGCGCACGTCAACCCAAGCACCCCACCCACCTGCCCCTTCAACCACCTGTGACAGAGACTGTAGGTCCTGCATTGGACTCATCAGTCACCTGAGAACTCATTTTTAGTGTGGAAGCAAGTCATCCTCAGTTCTGAGGGACTGCCTAAGAAGAAGATTTCCCAGGTCTATGCCCCACCCACCTTCTAACTCTCAGAAACTCTGACATTATGTGACGTTTGTAAACCAGCCACATATCTATTTCAAGTTGCTACTTAAATTTTAAAAAATCGACACTTGCACAAGCTGAACATAAGTAACCTTATAAAATAATAGTACTGATATATATCTTCAAGTAATGGAAAGTCTTTCTTTTTCATCAATTTCAAAAAGGAATTGGACATATACTTGAAAAGGAAAAAAATTTGCAGGGCTATGGGGAAAGATCAGGGGCAGTGGGATTAATTGGATAGCTCTTTCAAAGAGCCGGCACAGGCAGGATGGGTGGAATGGCCTCCCTTTGTGTTGTAAGATCCTACGATTCTAATTACACTTCGTTCCCAATATTTAACAGCGAGGCCTAAATTCTGCAGCGAATAAATCATTTTTTTATCTCTTCGTTTCAAAGTTCAATAAAGTTTTAATAGAAAAAGTAAATAAGAAAGAAAGAACTTGCATTTATATAGTGCCTTTCACGACCTCAGGACGTCCCAGAGACTTAAGCACAAAATCTAGGCTGACATTCCAGTGCAGTACTGAGGGAGTGCTGCACTGTCAGAGGTGCTGTCTTTCGGATGAGACGTTAAACCAAGGCCCCGTCTGATCTCTCAAGTGGACGTAAAAGATCCCATGGAACTATTTTGAAGAAGAGCAGAGGAGTTATTCCCGTTGCCCTGGCCAATACTTATCCCTCAATCAAAATCACTAAAACAGATTATTTGGTCATTATCATATTGCTGTTTGTGGGACCTTGCTGTGCGCAAATTGGCTGCTGCATTTCCTACATTACAACAGTGACTACACTTCAAAAGTACTTCATTGGCTGTAAAGCACTTTGGGACGTCCTGAGGTCATGAAAGGTCGTACTTTCTCCCACCCTATTTCATGTTACCCTATCAGCACAAGCTTCTATTCCTTCCTCCCTCATGTACTTATCCAGTTTCCCCTTAAATGCATCTGTGCTATTCGCCTCAACCACTCCATGTGGTAGCGAGTTTCACATTCGAACCACTCCCTGGGTAAAGAAGTTTCTCATGAATTCCTTATTGGATTTATTAGTGACTATCTTATATTTATGTCTCCTAGTTTTTGGACTTTCCCACAAGTGGAAACATCTTAGTACAGCAATGAGCAAAGTGCAGCAATGAGGAAAGGATATTCAGCGTCCAGTGTCAGCAACTACAACTCCCATATCACATGTAGCAAGAATTAGAGTAAATTTCCCTCCGCTGTCCTACTAACTTACCTTCACCCACCCACGTCAGCTATCTTTGT
This sequence comes from Squalus acanthias, assembly GCA_030390025.1. Classification (NCBI taxonomy): domain Eukaryota; kingdom Metazoa; phylum Chordata; class Chondrichthyes; order Squaliformes; family Squalidae; genus Squalus; species Squalus acanthias. Next base: position 131,285,255 of record CM059425.1, on the reverse strand, counting down.
GGCATTTCTGAATCAAAATGCTGTGGACTCACTGGGACACAGATCAAAATTGTTGAAGCTCATTTCACATAATGGACAAAAAAAGACTTCCATTCCATCAGTCTGGGTTCGACTCTATCCCAGGTCCCGGAGTTGGACGGGCAGTGTGTTAACCCCATTGTATTATGTCGTCACTCCTTATTGCTTGAGTGAAAGTCTCCCAAGTTACTTTCTTTGGTCAAGCAGCTCCATTAAGATCCACGGACTTAAAATATATGTTCAGCTCCTTAAGATAAAACTGCATCGAGCATGTGTAGATTTTGTAATGGAACGTAACACTTTTAATAGCGCATAAGAATGACCAGGTGGCACAGGATAGTCCTGCCTATCATGGTTTCATTATCAAAAAGCTTGATGCAAATAAGATCTGTCTCTTTAGATTTCATCAGTTCTTTATAATGTTTCTGTCTGTGCAGGGCCCCTCACTTGTAAATATCCTCTGCCACTTGAGGGTATGGTAATAGCCTGGCTCATGGATTTCTTCATGGCTACACGCAACGTTGCTCCTCAGTGGTTTGGCAGGACAGATGATTCAAGCAGAGCCAGTTGAATAATGATCGTTCTCCGTTCCCCTCCCCCCTCCCTCCAGATGGAATGTCTTGCTTACATGTGGCACTCCATCTAGCAGCCCAGCTAAGAGATTACTCACTCAAGCGAGAGAGGCTGGTTCAAGTGTCAGGCAGCTTTTGGGACAAGCTTGTGATCTTCTGATCGCAACTCAAGCACTGAATGGCTTGAGCTAGTGTGTTGCGCCTGCCCACCCCCATCCCTTTGATGACATTAACTCAACAAGAATGTGATCATTCTCAGGCATCTGTAATCGGGCAATTAATTTCCCCCCCGTAAATGTAATTTATGTGGCAGGGAGTCTGCAAGGTTTTTTGCCCGCCAATGTTCAGTATGATAACGTAAGTATTTTGAACTGCTCCCTACCTGCTTTTGGTGATTTCAGATGACATCAGAGTCTCATTATTAGTTGTTCGAAATATAATAAAGGCTCTGACTGAATTTAAATTGGGTTATGATCAACCTACTACTGTACCAAGAAGCCCTGATCAGCTCACAGGAATTTGTTTTTACAGTACCACTTTAAGCAAGTGAATCGAGATAACTCAGTCTGCAAGGATTTCACTTACTATGTATTGAAGGCGACGTACTTTGAAAGGATGAGTTTGCCTTTACATTCTTGATGTAGTCTGGTAGATCCATGTGTTGAGAACTGTAATTTGGACTTGGACATCTCGAGTAGATGGTTTGCTCCAATTAAATAGGTGAGCGAGGACCAGGGGTCTCAATTTTAAGTTGCATAAGGCCAGATCTAGGTTAGATGTCAGGAGGTGGTTCTTTTCCCAGAGAATAGTGGGCCTCTGGAACAGGCTGCCGTCTCGTGTGGTGGACGCTGATTTGCTGAATTCCTTCAAATGAGAGCTGGACCTGTTTCTGGCTGGGGTGGACATCACCTCTTACAAAAGGTAGGTACTGTAAGGAATTATCAAGGCCAGTGAGATCTCCTGGACTAGTTTTGATGTCCTAGATGGATGGGAGAGGAATTTCCCAGATTCCCCCCCCCCCCCCCCCCTCAAATTGGCCTGGATTTTTATCAGTTTTTTCACCTCTCCCAGGAGATCACATGGTTTTTGAGTGGGGTGAAGGGTCTATATATTGTGATGTACAAGGCATCACAATTGTGTGGAACAGTCTGGATGCACCAATGGGTCTATTCCTGTTTGTCATTGTTCGTATGTTCGAATGTATAGTCAAATCACAACCTCTTTCCATTTTTCCAGTTGGTTTTCCTTCCCAACAGTGATTTTGCTGCTGGCTCAGTTGTAGCACCACTTGGAGGGATGATAACAGTTAAGGGTTAACATCTTGAATTGCACTTCTGGTCCTCTCTAACCTATTTAATTGGAACAAACCGTCTACTCGAGATGTCCAAGTCCTCATAGGCACTGACAGATGGCGAGACAATATCCAAATTTGCCCATACATTCAAGGAGAAACTAGGTGTGCTGTCCAAGAGACAAAATTCATAAAACTATTGTTGGAAAAATTTGCTCAATATCTAGTAATACAATAGCATAACCCAGAGGGAGGGGTGGGGGGCGGTGGGGAGGTTGAGTTGTAACAATGAAACCTCTTTGACAAATGAACTACATATCATAATCCTTTAATGTATCCTCAGGTTTACTTCTCCAATTTTCCAAAAGGTAGAACTGATGAACACTTCTTTTCCTTTCTCCCTCATCCAGCTTCCCCTTAGAGGCATGTTCCACATCTCACCATTCTCTGCATAAATAAGTTTCTCCTGAATTCCTTATGGATTTATTAGTGACTATCTTATATTTATGGCCCCAGTTTTGGATGGCAAATGCTTGAATGCTCAATGCATTGTTGGAGAATCAGCGATGGAATTTGCTGATTTAAAGTGCAGAGCAAGTGAATGGAATCTCTTGTTTAAAGATATTTCTTTACCCTTTTCCTGATTTTCTGTTAAAACAAATACTGCTGACAGTCGTGTACCTGTGTGCTAGTTGTTTTTGACCCAAGATCCCAAGACCAGTATTGACAAAGGAAATCCCTCTATTTTAGATGTTTGGAAGATGAAGAGAAGGAACTATGAGAAGCAATATAGGTTGGGTTGCACCAGAGGAACTCTGTGCACATCTGCTGGTAACCTCGCATTTGTATCTGGAGACAGAGGCAACCAGATGTTGCTTTGGAAAATGATTAGTGCTCCTATTCCCTGCAGACTTTAAAGAGGAGCTGGTTCGGGTACAATCCTACAAGGGGCAAAGGGAGGGCAACTAAAGCCAGAGCTCTATGGATGACGACGGAGTTGGAGAGTAGGATGAAGCAGAAAAAGGGGGCATATTACAAGTGTCAGCTTGATAATACAAGGGAGAATCAGGCTGATTATAAAAAATACAGGGGAGAAGTGAAAAAGGAACTAAGAGGGGCAAAGAGACAGCACAAGAATAGATTGGCAGGCTAAACTAAAGGGGAATCCAAAGGCCTTCTATAGGCATATTAACAGTAAAAGGGTTGTCAGAGGAGTGGTGGGGCTGATTACGGAGCAAAATGGAGAACTATTGGTGGAGGCAGAAGGCATGGCTGAGGTACTAAATGAGTACTTTGCATTGGTGTTTACCAAGGAAGGACTTTGCCAAAGCTATGGTAAACGAGGAGGTTGCTGGGATACTGGATGAGATAAAAATAGATAAAGAGGAGGTACTAGACAGGCTGGCGGTAATTAAAGTGGATAAGTCACTTGGTCCAGATGGGATGCATCCTAGGTTGCTGCATCCTAGATTGCTGAGGGAAGTAAGGGTGGTGCCAAAGGACTGGAGCATTGCAAATGTTACACCCTTGTTCAAAAAAGGGGAGAAGGATAAACCTGGCATTTACAGGCCAGTCAGTTTAACCTCGGTGGTGGGGAAGCTTTTAGAAACAATAATCTGGGAGAAAATTAACAGCTACTTGGACAAGTGTGGACTAATAAAGGAGAGCCAGCACGGATTTGTTAAGAGCCAATTGTGTTTGACGAACTTGATTGAGATTTTTGATGAGGTAACAGAGAGGGTGGATGAGGGCAGTGCAGTTGATGTTGTGTATATGGACTTTCAAAAGGTGTTTGATAAAGTGCCACATATTAGGCTTGTTAGCAAAATTGAAGCCCATGGGGCAGTAGCAGCATGGGTACAAAATTGGCTAAGGGATAGAAAACAGAGAGTTGTGGTGAATGGCTGTTTTTCAGACTGGAGGTAGGTATACAGTAGTGTCCCACAGGGTTCAGTACTAGGAACACTGCTGTTTTGATATACATTAATGACTTGGACTTGGGGGTACGGAGTACAATTTTACAATTTTCCGATGACACGAAACTTGGAAGTGTAGTAAACAGTGAGGAAGATAGTAATAGACTTCAAGAAGACATAGACAGGCTGGTGGAATGGGCGGAGAAGTTTGAGGTGATATGTTTTGGTAGGAAGAATGAGGAGAGACCATACACACTAAATGGTACAATTTTAAAGTGGGTGTAAGAACAGAGAGACCTGGGGGTGCTTGTGCACAAATCTTTGAAGGTTGCAGTACAGGTTAACAAAGCAATTAATAATGCATATGGGATCCTAGGCTTTATAAATAGAAGCTATGGGGGCGATTTTCTCAGCTACGACGAGGCAGGTATGGAGGCGGGACTGCCGGGAAAATGGCAGAATTTGGGGACGGGTGGCAAACCCGCCTCCAACCCGCCTCCATGCCATCTTCCCAGGAGGCGGGTTGCCGTCCCGCGCCAGGTCCCATCTCCTTGGAGGCGGGAAGGGATTAAAGCCTATTAACTGCTTGTTAACAGGTAGTTAACAGGCAGAAAATAGGATTATCCCGTTTTTGCCCTCACAAGTGCGGGCTTCCCGACGGCACCAAAACCCGCCAGCGAGGCGAGGCGAGCACTGGGTCTGCGGGGGTCGGGGGGGGGGGGGGGGTGCAAAAGTGTGGTGTGAAGGTAAGTGATGGGTGCAAGAGTGTAGAGGTGAGTATCTGAGGTAAGTCCTAAGTGTTTTTAAAAGTGCACTTACCTTTGTTTCTTCCTGCAGGCTTCAGTCGGTTTCTATACGGAGAGTCTCGCACCTCCGTGTTGCAGATGATAGATGTTCGTTGCATTCTCAGATGCAACAAACATCTCATTTCTGTAAAAGAAAGAAGGTTGATGATATCTTGTATGCAAGACCTCATCAAACTACACAGAATGTCAGTGTTTGACAGCTTCACAGAGCTGTCAAACGATGACATTTCTTCTTTCAAAAATTCTTGACAGATGACAGGTCACGTGCTCTGCAACCAGCTTCGCCCTAATTGGCCTGCTAAGCCCGCCGGGCGGGCTTAACAAGGTCAATCAGGGAAAAGTCCCACTGGTTGGCCAGAAGCTGATGGAGGCGGGACTAAAACCAGACAAATGGGAGTCCCGCCTCCAATAGCTTCCCATTGAGAAAATCACCCCCATAGAGCACAAAAGCCAGGAAATTATGCTAAACCTGTATAAAACACTAGTTCGGCCCCAGCTGGAGTATTGTGTCCAATTCTGGGCACCACACTTTAGGAAGGACGTGAAGGCTTTGGAGAGGGTACAGAAGAGATTTACTAGAATGGGTCCAGGGATAAGGGATTACAGTTACGTGGATAGACTGGAGAAGCTGGTGTTGTTCTCCTTGGAGCAGAGAAGGCTAAGAGGAGATTTGATAGGGGTGTTTAAAATCATGAAGGATTTAGATAGAGTAAATAAAGAGAAATTGTTTCCAATGCCTGAAGATCTATAACGAGAGGGCACAGATTTAAGATGATTGGCAAAAGTACCAGAGGCGACATGTGAAAAACTTTATGCAACGAGTGGTTAGGATTTGGAATGCACTGCCTGATAGGGTGGTGGAGGCAGATTCAATAGTAGCCTTCAAAAGGCAATTGGATAAATACTTGAAGGAGAAAAAATTGCAGGGATTTGGGGAAAGAACGGGGGATTGGGACTGACTGAATTGCTCTTCAAAAGAGCCAGCGTAGACACGATGGGCCGAATGGCCTGCTTCTGTGTTGTACTATTCTATGATTCTATGAAGTCAACAGAGTTCCACCCAATCCTGTGGGTTTCCCACCCAGCGAGTTAGGTTAGAATTACCCCCCATGTTTCTGCAGATTAATTTTGAATTTACCCTCTTTAAGCGGACACCATATCCTCTTGTTCTACTGTTTGGGACAAGGTGAAACAACTTGTCATGGTCAACATTATCTAATTGCTTTAGAATCTTAAAAACAGCCATCATATCACCTCTTACCATCTCTTTTCATTCAGGAGTAAACTGCAGCCATATTGGGAAATCTAGGCTCATTGGCCGTGATTTCGCCGACCGAGGTGGGTCTGGGGCGCCCGGGGTCGGTGTTGCGGTCCCAGCCTGCTGCCTACTGCAGCCCGCACTCACCAAGTGATTTTACGTTGATTGGGCTTGTTAAGCCCGCCCTGCGAGGTTCCCGGACAATTAATAGGAAGCGAGTCTGATGACATCATTTGATGACGGTCCATCAGCCAGTTTCCTTAAAGGGGCCATGTCCACATTGATTTTGACAGTTCTGTTGTCAGTGTTCTACAGCATTGAGGTGCTGCAAACACTGACAAGCGCTGCACAGAGGTGCACGGCTGCACCCAAGCTCTCCCATGACTCCCTCCATATGCTTATGGAGGGAGTCACAGCATGCAGGGAGGTTCTCTTCCCTCCCCATGGGTGGAAGAGACCTCCCCAGGAGATCAACGCAGCCTGGTTGTACATTGCACAGGAGGGCACAAGCAGGGATGTCGTGGCTGCAGTGCTGCCAACCTTTCAATGATCCCAGTAGATCACGAAACGTTACTGCCAAGCCACACTCAACCTCATCCTGCTGTGCCACTCATCACATACCCATCATTCTGCCTTCCCTATCCTACTCCTGCACATCTTTACTCACACCAACTTACCTTGCACCTCCACCCATCCCTCTCTATCTACATTATCACTTCCTCATTTCACTAGCCACCCCTCACACTCACCCTCATCCTACTGCAAGCATACCAACACACAAGGGTAGGGACTTGGGTGGTTTAGCCAATGTTCATGTGAAGTTTCTAGTAATGTGCTGTCAAACATTGAAACCTATATTTTCAGTACTTTGCGTTCTTGGACAGATTTGTGTGCACCTTTGGAAGTGGCTTAGTGAGTTGCAGTGAATGGTGAGACATAAGGGTATCCCCCTCCCCGGAATGGTGATGAGTGTGAAAGGAATGTCTTGGGCATTGTAGGGATGCTTTATGGTGTTGGTGTGGGGTGGTGCCAAACTGGCGCATCATTTGGCATCCAGGGTGTACAGCATCAAGTGAAGTAAATCTGGCCATGGTGAGGCCATCCCTGGCATCCCAGGTTCCCAACCCGCTGTCAATCTTTGCTGTTTTGACAGCAGACCCGCCTCCAAACCTGCCCTCTGAGCACCGGCAAAATTCAGCCCATAGTGACAGTCTAATATATATATCTACAATGCATTAACAAATTAGGCTTGAGGCGATTGCATTAAGAGATTGTCTGAGCTCAGTCCCATAGCTGGTAATAACAACCAGCTTTCCTATAGACCACCTGTATATTTACAAGTGCTGGCACAGCAATCACATTCATTATGCACATGTTATACCTGCTCGAGTAGGAAGCTGCTGGCCAACCATTCAAAGGAAGAGTTAGGATTGCCATTCATATTGATCAGTTCCACTGATGCTGTACACTATTTAATGGAAATTATTGATTTTGGACACCAATCAACTTTTAGATCACGGAAGGCTTAAAATCGAGTTGAATAGGCAACAGGGTTACATAGGATTAAATAGGATTACATAGGATATACGGCACAGAAACAGGCCATTCAGCCCAACCAGTCCATGCCGGCGTTTATGCTCCACTCGAGCCTCCTCCTGTCTTTCCTCATCTAAATCTATCAGCATAACCCTCTATTCCCTTCTCCCTCATATGCTTGTCTAGCCTCCCCTTAAATGCATCTATACTATTTGCTTCAACCACTCCCTGTGGTACCGAGTTCCACATTCTCACCACTCTCTGAATTCCCTATTGGATTTCTTGGCGACTATCTTATATTGATGGCCTCTAGTTATGCTCTTCCCCACGAGTGGAAACATTCACTCTGTATCCACTCTATCAAAACCTTTCATAATTTTAAAGACCTCTATTAGGTCACCCTTCAGCCTTCCTTTTTCAAGAGAAAAGAGACCCAGCCTGTTCATCCTTTCCTGATATGTATAACCTCGCATTTCTGGTATCATCCTTGTAAATCTTCTATGAACCATCTCCAATGCCTCTATATCCTATTTATAATATGGCGACCAGAACTGTACGCAGTACTCCAAGTGTGGTCTAACCAAAGTTCGATACAGGTTTAGAATAACTTCCCTACTTTTCAATTCTATCCCTCTAGAAATAAACCCTAGTGCTTGGTTTGCTTTTTTTATGGCCTTGCAAACCTGCGTCGCAACTTTTTGTGATTTGTGTATTTGTACACCGAGATCCCTTTGTTCCTCTACCTCACCTAGACTCGCACCCTCCAAGTAGTAAGTGACCTCCCTATTCTTCCTACCTAAAATGTAATACCTCACATTTATCTGTGTTGAACTTCATTTGCCAATTATATGCCCATTCTGCAAGTTTATTAATGTCCTCCTGTAATGTGTTGCAGTCCTCCTCAATATTGACTATCCCCTCCAAATTGGTGTCATCCGCAAATTTAGAAATTGTGTTTTTGATTCCAAAGTCTAAATCGTTAATATAAATTGTGAACAACAGTGATCCCAGCACTGATCCTTGTGGAACACCACTACCCACCTCCTGCCACTCTGAATAGCTACCCTTTACCCCTACTCTCTGCTATCTGTCTTGAAGCCAGCTAGCTATTCATTCTGCTACTTGTCCCCTGGCTCCGCATTCTCTGACCTTGTTCATCCGTCTATTATGAGGTACCTTATCGGAGGACTTTTGAAAATCTAGATAAATTACATCTACTGCATTACCATTGTCTACTCTCTCTGTTACCTCTTCAAAAAATTCAATGAGGTTGGTCAAGCAAGACTTTCCCTTTTGAAATCCATGCTGACTATTCCTTATTATATTTTTGGTTTCTAGATGTTTTTCTATTTTCTCCTTTAGTAGGGATTCCATTATTTTTCTTACCACCAATGTTAAGCTGACTGGTCTATAATTCCCTGAACATGTTCTATCCCCCTTCTTGAATACAGGTATTACGTTAGCTATCCGCCAGTCTTCTGGCACTATACCTTTTTCTAACGAATTATTAAATATGCATAGTAATGCCTCTGCTATCTCTTCCCTAGATTCTTTTAAAATGCGTGGATGCAATCCACCTGGACCAGGGGTTTTACCCTCTTTGAGTTTGATTAGTTTATTTAATATATCCCCTCTTTTTATTTTAAATGCACTTATCTCATTACTAATCTCATCATCCAATGTCATGTCCACCTGTTCTTTCTCCCTGGTAAATACTGAAGCAAAATAATTATTTAATATTTCTGCCATCTCTCTATCGTTACCTGTGGTATTATCCTGTCTATCCCCTAATGGCCCTATTCCTATCCCAACCTTCCTTTTTTTATTGATGAGCCTGTAAAATATTTTACTATTGTGTTTTATGTTCCTTGATAATTTAATTTCATAGTTCCTCTTTGCCTTCCCAATTGTTTTTTTGACTTCACTCCTAATCTCTTCATATTCTCCCTTATCATGCACTCCCCTGCTGTTCATGTACTTAATGTATCCCTTTCTTTCCTTACCCTCAATTGTTCCCTTATGGCTTTATACATCCATGGAGTCTCATTAGTGTTTAGTTTGTTCTTGCCTTTTAGCAGAATATATTGTTCTTGCACACTGTTGAACACGGTTTTAAATGTTTCCCATTTCTGTTCTACATCATTGTTTTCCAATATTGTTGCCCATTTTATTTTCCCAAGTACTATTCTCAGCCCCTCAAAATCTTTTCTCCAATGTAGTAACTTAGTTTTCCTCATACTTATGTGCTTTTCAATTATCATTTTAAAGCGTATTATATTATGGTCACTATTGCCTAGATGTTCCCCTACTTTTGCTTCTCTTATCTGCTCTGGTTCATTCCCCATTACTAGATCCAATAGCGAATCCTCCCTTGTTGGGCTTTTTACATATTGGGTTGGAAAGGAGTCCTGTACACATTGTAGGAACTCTATTCCCTTATCCCCTTTACCTACCTCTTCACTCCAACTAATATTGGGGTAGTTGAAATCCCACATGATTATTATTCTATGTTTTTTACTCATTTCCCCAATTTGTCTGCATATTTCTTCCTCCACCTCCCTTCTACTATTGGTGGTCTGTAGATTATGCCTACTAATGTGATTGATCCTTTATTATCTTTTATCTCTATCCATATGGATTCTGTTTTTGTCTTGCTGATAGCTGTGTCACTTTTTCGACTGCCATTATGTTATCCCTAATAAGTGTAGCTACTCCACCTCCCCCTTTTCCCTCTCTATCTTTTCTAAATATGTTATACCCTGCAATGTTTATCCCAGTCCTGATTTTTCTGTAGCCATGTCTCAGTAATCCCTACTATGTCTGGTTCCTCGCAATGCATGATTGCCTCCAACTCCCCTGTTTTATTACGGATATTGTGTGCATTGCTGTACAGACAGTTTAACTCATTTTTAATAGGATTTCCTCTCACTTTATGTTTAACCATTTTTTTAGACTTCTGTTCTATAACTCTATTTAATCCCTTGTCATCAATGTCCTCCCTTACTTTATTCTTTCCTATGCTCTCTTTTCCTGTTTTGTTTATATTTAGGCTGGTTACATTTCTTGTAGATCCCTCCCCTCATCATACTAGTTTAAAGCTTTGCCACCTCCCGATTTACCCTTTCCACTAGGACACGGGTCCCATCCGGTACAGGTGGAGCCCGTCCTGTCCCAGAACTGGACCAATATTGGCTAAATTCCTCGTTTGTGGTAGCAGCAGGATTGGCAGCAAGTGTGTGCAGTTCACGCGGGCATTGAAACCGTCAACCTCACTATAATTTCAATCTTATTTGAGCATTCCCTGCACGGATTACCCGCTACACCATTTCCATTGGGTGGACTATCAAAGGCTGCCAATGTGTCTTAAAAGGGAACTGACCATTGTATAACTGCCCCACAGCTACCAAAGGTTGCACGACATGGTTGAAGGAAGTCCAAGGAGGAAGAAGGATGGCTACCCTTAACAGAAAGGGACTTGCAGGTGATGCTGTGGGAAGATGTGAGGTACCATCCTTGGATTTAAGGGATACCCTCCTCAAGGCATGGCATAGGAGGCACAAGGTCATTGAGCAGGTCAATGTGTTGGCTCTGTGGAGGAGCGTGGCCACCAGATAAGGAAGAGATCTCAGCAAGTTTAACAAAGAAAATGTATCCAGGATTTAGCTGATAAGGGATAAGGCGAGCCTGCAACAAGCTCTTTCAGCTCAAACATCCGGCATGGACCTGTTGGGACGAATGGCCTATTTCTGTTTTTTGTAATTCGTTCATGGGATGTGGGCATCGCTGGCAAGGCCAGCATTTATTGCCCATCTCCAGTTGCCCTTGAGAAGGTGGTGGTGAGCCGCCTTCTTGAACCGCTGCAGTCCGTGTGGTGAAGGTACTCCCACAGTGCTGTTAGGGAGGGAGTTCCAGGATTTTGACCCAGCGACGATGAAGGAATGGCGATATACTTCCAAGTCAGGATGGTGTGTGACTTGGAGGGGAACTTGGAGGTGGTGGTGTTCCCATGCGCCTGCTGCCCTTGTCCTTCTAGGTGGTAGAGGTCACGGATTTTGGAGGTCCTGCCGAAGAAGCCTTGGCGAGTTGCTGCAGTGCATCTTGTAGATGGTACACACTGCAGCCACGGTACGCCGGTGGTGGAGGGAGTGAATGTTTAAGGTGGTGGATGGGATGCCAATCAAGTGGGCTACTTTGTCCTGGATGGTGTCGAGCTTCTTGAGTGTTGTTGGAGCTGCACTCATCCAGGCAAGTGGAGAGTATTCCATCACACTCTTGACTTGTGCCTTGTAGATGGTGGAAAGGCTTTGGGAAGTCAGGAGGTGACAGACTCGCTGCAGAATACCCAGCCTCTGACCTGCTGTTGTTGCCACAGTATTTATGTGGCTGGTCCAGTTAAATTTCTGGTCAATGGTGACCCCCAGGATATTGATGGTGGAGGATTCGGAGATGATAATGCCAAGGGGCGGTGGTTAGAAGCTCGCTTTTTGGAGATAGTCATTGCCGGGCACTTCTGTGGCGCGAATATTTCCTGCCACTTCGCAGCCTCAAGCCTAAATGTCGTCCAGGTCTTGCTGCATGCGGGCATGGACTGCTTCATTATCTGAGGAGTTGTGAATGGCATTGAACACTGTGCAGTCATCAGCGAACATCCCCACTTCTGACCTTATGATGGAGGGAAGGTCATTGATGAAGCAGTTGAAGATGGTTGGGACTAGGACACTGCCCTGAGGAACTCCTGCAGCGATGTCCTGGGGCCTTGATGATTGACCTCCAACCACCACAACCATCTTACTTTGTGCTAGGTATGACTCCAGCTAGTGGAGAGTTTTCCCCCCGATTCCCATTGATTTCAGTTTTACTCGGGCTCCTTGATGCCACACTTGGTCAAATACTGCCTTGATGTCAAGGGCAGTCACTCTCACCTCACCTCTGGAATTCAGCTCTTTTGTACATGTTTGGACCAAGGCTGTAATGAGGTCTGGAGCTGAGTGGTCCTGGCAGAACCCAAGCTGGGCATCAGTGAGCAGGTTATTGGTGAGTAAGTGCTGCTTGATAGCACTGTCGACGACACCTTCCATCACTTTGCTGATGATTGAGAGTAGACTGATGGGACGGTAATTGGCCGGATTGGATTTGTCCTGTTTATTGTGGACAGGACATACCTGGGCAGTTTTCCACATTGTCGGATAGATGCCAGTGTTATAGTTGTACTGGAACAGCTTGGCTAGAGGCGTGGCTAGTTATGGAGCACAAGCCTTCAGCACGACAGCCTTTGCTATATCCAGTGCGCTCAGCCGTTTCTTGATATCATGTGGAGCGAATCGAATTGGCTAAAGACTTGCTTCTGTGGTGGTGGGGACCTCAGGAGGAGGCCGATATGGATCATCCACTTGGCACTTATGGCTGAAGATGTTTGCAAACGCTTCAGCTTTGTCTTTTGCACTCACGTGCTGTAAGTACTATGTAAACTGTTCCATCTTGACTTGTAGGCAAGGGAAAGAAAGGGAAATAGAACTAATAATGGAACAAGAAGTAGACGAACGATAAAATTCAACAAAGTACACAATTAAATCCAACTAAATCAACTCAAAAACCCAAAACGCTCCCACAGTCACTACCACAAGTCAACACACCTTTAAGGGGTGATCTAATCGAGGACTTTAAAATGTTAAAGGATTTGATAGGGTAGATAGAGAGAGACTATTAGTCCAGAACAAGGGGGCACAACCTTAAAATTAGAGCTAGGCCGTTCAGGGGTGATGTCGGGAAGCACTTCTTCACACAAAGGCTAGTGGAAATCTGGAACTCTCTCCCCCAAATTGTGTCTGATAATCGCTCCTGTGCAGCGCCTTGGGACATTTTACTACGCTAAAGATGCTGTATAAATGCAAGTTGTTGTTGTTTGCCACTCCATGCCGCCATCGCCATAGGTCAACATGAAGTCTGCCTGGAAGGAGATGGAGGCAGACTTGATGCAACAGCTTGAGCAGTAGTTATAATAACGGCGACAGCCCTGTGCTGGATGGTACCTACAGGGGACAGCCCTCCTCTTCCTGCAAAAAAACAAGTTGAAATGGGGGAGGGTTTTCCAATGGGGAACCCACTGGTAGCAGTCATGAAGTAGATAGAAGAAAAATAAAGAGAAGCAACTTGGCCAATTATTGCAAGGACTCATGGAAGTAAGAAAAGAAAATGAAAAAAAAAGAAGATTGCTGCAAAAACAGACTCAAAACCATTCCTTTCATTTTCTTACCACACCCTTTAAATGAACTTCTCCAACAGCTAATCCCAGAGCATCCCTAGAAGACCATTAAATATGGGCAAGAATTACAACTTGGCAATTGACCAACAGAATGGCCAGGAAATTAGGTGAGAAGTGATATGAAGTCAATTCTAGCTCATGAATATTTTAAGGAAAATAATAACATGAGAAGTGGAAAAAGTTTTGTAATTTTATAAAGAACTTTATGATGCTCATCAATGTGATTTACGTATTTAATTTGATTGTGCAATTTATTTAATTTTATGAATCTGCACAATGAATATTGAACTATACATTATATGTTAATAGTTACAGATACTATGCTTATTTGTAAACACTAGTTGATAACTGCAATCATAAAATATAACTGTCACCATTACATTTTAAATTTAATTACATTTGGTGTATACGGATTTTCAGTTTAGATTGCGGGATCGCGTAACTTCTCTGGCCTGCAACAAATTAGATGACTGCCGGACTGCACACCTGTTTGTAATTGGTGGTTAGATTCTGCCACAAAAGGTTGTCAGGAAGAAATGAGAGGAAATTTGATTCTGGTCACTCTCAGCCAATAGCAACAGAGGATTGCCCCTTCCCCTGCCCCACACCCAACAGGAATAGCTGAGAGGCTGTTTATCGATAAGTGGAAAGTTGCAAAATGTCCCCACTGTGGTTGGCATTATCAGGGCTTTCCATAAAATAAGGTAAACAACCAACTGAGTTTCTGACAACAACAATAACATGTATTTATACAGCACTTTTAACGTAGTAAAAATGTCCCAAGGCACTTCACAGGAGCGATCATCAGACAAAACTTGTCACCGAGCCACATAAGGAGATATTAGGACAGGTGACTGGAAGCTTGGTCAAAGAAGTAGGTTTTAAGGAGCGGCTTAAAGGAGGAAAGAGTGAGTTGGAGAAGTGTTGAGGTTCAGGGAAGGAATTCCAGAGCTCAGGGCCTAGGCAGCTGAAGGCACGGCCTATCCATACAACTCTACAGATTGAATAAACTGTTATAAAAGACAAAAATGAATGGTGTAAAAAGGCTTCCATTTGCTTTTTTTCAAGTGGAGAAAATATTTCTAGTGCGGCCTTTGAATGATTTGACTATATTTGAAGCAGGTCATGACAACTTTAAAGCATGTTGCCTTGCAATGGTTCCTACCATCAAGATTTTAAGAGGATTATTTGTTTTGCCTGGGAATTATTTAAATGAGATGTTGTCTTGTGTTTTTTTCAATCTCATAATTTCGTTGAAGCAAAGAGTGAAATGTTGAAATCTGATATGTGGAATAAATAACTGGAATAGATTAATTTATAGAAAGGCTGAGATCATCTGTTCAGTCTGAAGCGCTATCTTGTATCCCAGATAGTTTGAACCAGATCACAGTATGGAGTTTGGCTACAATTTATTATGGGCCTGAGTGGAGCACCATGACTGTCAGTCATAGTCAGGTCCGCAACGCCTCAATTTTAAAATTCGCTTCCTTGTTTTCAAATCCCTCCATGGCCTCGTCCCTCCCTATCTCTGTAACCTCCTCCAGCCCTACAACCCTCCGAGATCTCTGCGCTCCTCCAATTCTGGCCTCTTGAACATCCCCAATTTTAATCGCTCAACCATCGGCCTTCAGCTGCCTAGGTCCTAAACTCTAGAAACCCCTCCATAAAGCTCTCCATCTCTCTACCTCTCTCTCCTCCTTTAAGATGCTCCTAAAACCTACCGCTTTCACCTGTCCTAATATCTCCTTATGTGTCAAATTTTGTTTGATAACACTCCTGTGAAGCATTAAAGGAGCAATACAAATGCAAATTGCTGTTGTTTTAGCTGCACATATCGGTCTGCTAACTTTCCTATTACAGCTAAGGATGCAAAATCACAGTTAAGGTTGTAAAATGGGCAGAAATGCCCCAAGAAAGTGGAGCAATTACAACATGGATGTGCAAGCAGCAAACAGAAGGAACGGCACTGCACCTTCACTGCTTTTAAAATAGTAAATGGGGCTGAAAAAGTAAATCAAGAACATTGCTTTAAGGTAAAATATAATGGTGGGACCAGGGCGCACGCATTCAAACCAGTGGAAACTAAACGCGATGCGTTAAACCGAGGCCCCGTCTGCCCTCTCAGGTGAGGGTAAAAGATCCCATGACACTATTTCGAAGAAGAGCAGGGGAGTTCTCCCTGATGTCCTGGCTTAAAGTTATCCCTCAACCAGTATCACTAAAAACAGATTATCTGGTGATTATCACATTGCTGTTTGTGGGAGCTTTCTGTGTGCAAATTGGCCGCCGCATTTCCTACATTACAACAGTGACTCCACTTCAAAAAGTACTTCATTGGCTGTAAAGCGCTTTGGGATGTCCGGTGGTTGTGAAGGTCGCTATATAAATGCAAGGGTTTTTTTTCACACAACGAGTGAACAATGGACTTCTGAGTAGAGTTTGTGCAGGTAAAACCTCAGGATTCATTTAAGAAACAGATGAATGCAACAATGGAGGACACTGTGGGATCTTTCTAGGTGCCGAAGCTCAGATGCGCATAGTAGTCGTCCCCGTTGGTTATCAGGCGCACAAATGCAAAGGGAATTGGGGCCGGTTTTAGTTCTCATTAATGAGGACATTTTGCATGCAATTATAAGAGTGTCTCAGTGCAATTATTGGACTTAATGAAAGTATGGATAATTGCTGGCTTTGAACTGTGACACAATCAACTATGGTGAGAGATTCTCTCTATTCAGATTTCAAAGAATTATAAACAATCAGTTGCAATTCATACAGCTTGTGGAGTCACTGATAACTACAAAATAGTGAGCATGTGAGGTATGAACTGTTTGACTTGTCTACTGATTGATTGCAGCGAGATGTTAAGGAAACCAACATGCATTCGCTGCATGGCACATGGTAAAGCACTCACTCAAGGAGATTATCAGGAACAAATCCGTTACTCCATTAGGCAGTTTAATCGCTTTTGGAAACTACAATAAGGCAATTAAATAGGGAAAGGAAGAAAATTCTGCAACGTGAGGGATTTGATGATGTAGTGTACACATTCTCACGCCAAAGTGATCTGGACTGAAATGACATGTGATTGGTACACTTAGTTCCAAAAGCACACTGGTTAACCTAATATCACCCACATAAGATATAATAATAGGTAGACAATGATATACATCATTTGCCTGAAAAGCAGAGGCTAAACCTAATGTAATTGGAACATTATGAAACCCTATAAGATCATAATAAGGCTGTTTTAATAACATGTGTTCAATCTCTATCTTGCCACCAGGATTAAAGCTAAAATGACTGATCCACGAATAAAATTGGGATCTATAATAGCACCACCTTCACATCCTCTGTATCGAAGGTCTCTCATTTTCAGGAATAAAATGAACAACTGGGAGTTTGGTAAGTGTGGGAGTGGGGGAAGGAGGTGCTTACCTTTCCTAACTTCTCCCGCAGAGCGGCAGCGGACCTGAGCGGGAGCAGACCGAGGCCCGAGAGCGGGGTTAAAAGCAGCAGAAGACCTGCATCAACAAGAGAAAACGGCAGTGTGACATCAGAGGTAAGGCAGGTAAGTGATTGGTAGTGACTGTGGGCTAAGTTTTAAGTTAACATAACATATAACTAAATTTTAAAAACTAAACTTAATTTAATTAATTTAATAAACTAAACGAGGTAAATAATTTGATTAACACTAAACTAATTAATTAAATAAATAAATAAAATAATGGGAGAACAGGAGATGTGTTGCTGCTGCAATATGTGGGAGCTTGTGGACATTTTTGTCCAAGGTGGCTACATCTGCGGTAAGTGTCTGCGGCTCGAGGAACTTCGGCTCCGAGTTGAGGAGCTGGAGTCCGAGCTGCAGACATTGTGAGACATCAGTGAGGGAGAACGTTACCTGGACCTTTTGCTCCAGGAGGCAGCCACTTAGATTAAATACTTTAGAATTGACACGTGGTCAGGGGACAGGAGGGTGTGACTGTGAGTGAGGCAGGTACGGGGATCCAGGAGGTAGTTTGCAGGAGCCTCAGTCCCTGCACTTGTCCCGTAGATTCGAGGTTCTTACAACCCTTGTGGACAAGTGCGGGGACTGTGGGGAGGATGCGCAAACTGACCACGGCACCGTGGTACAGGAAGCCGTTCAAGTGGGGGGAGTAAAAAGGAAAGTGGTTGTAGTAGTCGACAGTATAGTTAGGGGGATAGACACTGTTCTCTGTAGCCAGGAGTGTGAGTCCCGAAGGCTATGTTGCCGGGGTAAAGGACATCTCCTCCGGGCTGGAGAAGAACTTGGAGTGGGAGGGGGAGGATCCAGTTGTCATGGTCCACGTAGGTACCAATGACATAGGTAGGACAAAGAAAGAGGTTCTGCTGAGAGAGTTTGAGCAGCTAGGGACTAAATTAAAAAGCAGAACCACAAAGGTCATAATCTCTGGATTATTACCGGAGCCACGAGCAAATTGGCATAGGGTCAATAGGATCATGGAGATGAATGCGTGGCTCAAAGATTGGTATGGGAGAAGTGGGTTTCGATTCGTGGGGCACTGGCACCAGTACTGGAGAAAGAGAGAGCTGTTCCGTTGGGACGGACTACACCTGAACCATGCTGGGACCAGAGTTCTAGCGAATCGAATAACTAGGGAGGTAGATAGGGCTTTAAATTAAATAAGGGCGGGGGGGTGGGAGGGGGTGGTGTCCCGGTGGAGAGAAACCTAGAATGCTAAAGAGAAAAGACAAGGAAGCAGTGCAGGAAAGTGATTGGGGTAAGGATAACCAGATGGTGTCAGGAAGGGACAGAGCGTACAAACAAAAGTGTGCACTAACAAATAGGGTCCGGGTAAGAAAAAATGGTAATAAGACAAATAGGGCCATAGTACAAAAAAATGTTAAGATGTCTAAAAATGTTAAAAAGACAAATCGAAAGGCATTGCATCTGAATGCACGAAGCATTCATAATAAGGTAGACGAATTAAAAGTGCAAATAGATGTAAACGGATATGATATAATTGCGATTACGGAGACATGACTGCAGGGTGACCAAGGCTGGGAGCTGAATATCCAAGGATATTCGATATTTAGGAAGGACAGGCAAAAAGGAAAAGGAGGTGGGGTGGCATTGTTAGTAAAGGATGAAATCAGAGCAATAGTGAGAAAGGATATTGGCTCAGAAAATCAAGATGTAGAATCAGTCTGGGTGGAGCTAAGAAGCACCAAAGGGCAGAAAACATTGGTGGGAGTTGTCTATAGGCCACCAAACAGTAGTGGTAATGTAGGGGATGGCATCAAACAGGAAATTAGAGATGCATGTAACAAGGGTACTACAGTAATCATGGGTGACTTTAATCTACATATAGACTGGCCAAACCAAATTAGCAATAATACTGTGGAGGATGAATTCCTGGAGTGTGTATGAGATGGTTTTTTAGACCAGTATGTTGAGGAGCCAACTAGGGAACAGGCTATCCTAGATTAGGTAATGTGTAATGAGAAGGGGTTAATTAATAATCTTGTTGTGCGGGGTCCTTTAGGGAAGAGTGACCATAACATAATAGAATTCTTCATTAAGATGGAAAGTGAAGAAGTCCAATCCGAAACTAGGGTCCTAAATCTAAATAAAGGAAACTACGAAGGTATGAGGAGTGAGCTGGCTATAATAGATTGGGGAGCTCCATTAAAAGGCATGACAGTGGATAGGCAATGGCTAACATTTGAGGAACGAATGCATGAATTGCAACAGTTATACATTCCTTTCTGGCGCAAAAACACAAAAGGAAAAGCGGCCCAACCATGGCTAACAAAAGAAATTAAGGATAGTATTAGATCCAAAGAGGAATCATATAAAGTTGCCAGAAAAAGTAGCAAGCCTGAGGATTGGGAGCAGTTTAGAGTTCAGCAAAAAAGGACCAAGAGATTGATTAAGAGGGGAAAAATAGAGTGAGAGTAAACTTGCAAGGAACATAAAAGCGGATTGTAAAAGATTCTACAAGTATGTAAAAAGAGAAAGATTAGTGAAGACAATCAAACAGGAGAATTTATAATGGGAAACAAGGAAATGGCTGAGCAATTAAATAAATACTTTGGTTCTGTCTTCACGGAAGAGGACACAAATAACTTCCCAGAAATGCTAGGGAACCAAGGGTCTAGTGAGAAGGAGGAATTAAAGGAAATTAGTATTAGTAAAAAAATAGTGTTGGAGAAATTAATGGGACTGAAAGCTGATAAATCCCCAGGGCCTCATAATCTGCATCCCAGAGTACTAAAAGAGGTAGCCATGGAAATAGTGGATGCATTCGTTGTCATCTTCCAAAATTCTATAGATTATGGAACAGTTCCTGCAGATTGGAGGGTGGCAAATGTAACCCCACTATTTAAAAAAGGAGGGAGAGAGAAAACAGGGAACTACAGACCGGTTAGCCTAACATCAGCAGTAGGGGAAATGCTAGAGTCTATTATAAAGGATGTGATAACAGGACACTTAGAAAATAGCAACGGGATTAGACAAAGTCAACATGGAATTATGAAAGAGAAATCATGTTTGACAAACCTACTGGAGTTTTTTGACGGTGTAACTGATAGAATAGATAAGGGAGAACCAGTGGATGTGCTGTATTTGGATTTTCAGAAGGCCTTTGATAAAGTCCCACATAAGAGGTTAGTGTGCAAAATTAAAGCACATGGGATTAGGGGTAATATACTGGCATGGATTGAAAATTGGTTAACAGACAGGAAACAGAGAGTAGGAATAAATGGGTATTTTTCAGGGTGGCAGGCAGTGACAAGTGGGGTACCACAGGGATCAGTGCTTGGGCCCCAGCTATTCACAATATATATCAATGATTTGGATAAGGGAACCAAATGTAATATTTCCAAGTTTGCTGATGACACGAAACTAGGTGGGATTGTGAGTTGTGAGGAGGATGCAAAGAGGCTTCAAGGCGATTTAGACAAGTTGAGTGAGTGGGCAAATACATGGCAGATGCAGTATAACATGGATAAATGTGAAGTTATCCACTTTGGTAGGAAAAACAGAAAGGCAGAGTATTATTTAAATGGTGATAGATTGGGAAATGTTGATGTACAAAGGGACCTGGGTGTCCTTGTACACCAGTCACTGAAAGCAAACATGCAGGTGCAGCAAATAGTTAGGAAGGCAAATGGTATGTTGGCCTTCATTGCAAGAGGATTTGAGTACAGGAGCAAGGATGTCTTACTACAGTTATACAGGGCCTTGGTGAGACCACACCTGGAGTACTGTGTGCAGTTTTGTTCTCCTTACCTAAGAAAGGATATACTTGCCATAGAGGGAGTGCAGCGAAGGTTCACCAGACTGATTCCTGGGATGGCAAGACTGTTGTATGAGGAGAGATTGGGTCGACTAGGCCTGTATTCACTAGAGTTTAGAAGAATGAGAGGCGATCTCTTTGAAACGTATAAAATTATGACAGGGCTAGACAGACTGGATGCAGGGAGGATGTTTCCCCTTGCTGGGGGATTTAGAACGAGGGGTCACAGTCTCAGTATACAGGGTAGGACATTTAGGACTGAGATGAGGAGAAATTTCTTCACTCAGAGGGTGGTGAACTTGTGGAATTCTCTACCACAGAAGGCTGTGGAGGCCAAGTCACTGAATATATTTAAGAAGGAGATAGATAGATTTCTAGACACAAAAGGCATCAAAGGCTATGGGGAGAGAGCGAGAATATGGTCTTGAGATAGAGGATCAGCCATGATCATATTGAATGGCGGAGCAGGCTCGAAGGGCCGAATGGCCTACTCCTGCTCCTATTTTTCTATGTTTCTATGTTTCTATGAACGTGAAGATATGGGGACAAGATTAATAAGACACAGTCTGATCTGAAAACCTACACTAATCAACCTGCACCTGTCATGAAGGGATAATTACAAGTCCTAGTCCTTTTTGGGCTACCCCAGATCAGGCATATTCCCTAGACGTTCACCTTCAACTAAAGTTAGCGGTAGCTGAATCCTAGAGATGCTTAATTGGGTCTAAAGGTTCAGACTATCTCTCCCTAAAGGAAAGGAACGGCCTGAAGATGTTACCGTCCTCCGGATAGCACTTTTAACAAGTTTAACTAGACTGTAACCTTCTGGATATTATGAGGGTCCGGAAAACCCCCCAGAATTCTGCAAGTCCTCTCAAAAGAGTGTACAGAAATTGAGTTCGCGAGATTGATACAGAAATACTCTGTGAGATAATTTTTAAAATATATAGATTTATTAAAGAACCGACATTTAGTTAACAGCTGATATGGCAATCGCAACTTTAACCATTCAAAATACAAATAGCTTACATTTCTTATCAGAGATCCTTATTCTCAAATCTTAACTCATTACATTTCCACACTTCTACTTATTTCTTAATCCAGAATATCCACCAAAATCAAATACCTTGATTACCCGAGACTCAAAGGGCTGGATTTTGTCTTGGGGTCGGGTTGGGGTCATGTAATCCGCATTTCGTGTTTCCCCCCCGACTCCAGATTAATGTGGATGAATGATGCAATTTTCACTTAATTGGGCAATTGAGTTCCAGCATGTGGGAACCCATGAACCAATTAGTGGTTTCAGTCTGAAAGTCGCCTCTGATGATGTCATCATTGCTGACTGCCTAGTCTCAGAGACTGTTGGTGAGAGAGGACCTGCCTGGCTTGCTTTTGATGTGAGTGGACCTGGATGCAAAATATGGGGGGAGAAGGAGAGAGAGAGAGAGAGAGAGAGAGAGAGAGAATTTTTTTTGCATCCAAGTCCTCTCACAGCAAAGGCCAGGCAGTCTCTGAACATATTCAATGCAGCAGCGGCGACTTTCAGACCTAATACTACTACTACCTTCATCACATCTCCGTTGTAATAGTGGACCTGCAGCTGATAGTCAGCTGTCCACTTGTGCTCCCACCAGGTTTCACTGGAGTGTTTCACACCAGGCGTACTTCATGTCAGAAAAGGGTTAAACTAGCTAAAACGTTTCAAAATGGCATTACAGAGCCAATTTAGAGCTTGTTAAGGGTGTTAATGGCCTCTCCCACCTCTTGGAGGCGGGACGGAGTCGGGAACCCCGCGACTGATTTTGTCAAAATTGCGTGGAGGTGGGATGGAGTCGGGATGGGGTCGGAAACCCCGACCCCGCAAATTTAACCCCCCACACGCCTCCAAACCCGACTCCATGGGTCATTCAAAATCCAGCCCAAAGAGTTATAGGCCTAAAGAGTGGTTCTGAAGGCGAGAATCGCTCTGCTCCTTCCAGCGACTTCTGACTCTCTATCTGAAAAGCTCTATTTTTATACCTTTTTTTAGTGGTTTATTCTTTGAAGTTTTCTGCTGATGTAAGCTAATTATCTCCAGCCATTCTTTATTGAATTCTTTTCTATTCTTACTGTCATTTCAGCTGCCAACTTTTAGAATTCTGTCTCTACCTTTAGGTGTTCATATCTTATCATAAAATATGGTATAACAGATTTATCTCTTTGATGCCATTCTTTCGAAGGTCTTTCATTTCAATTCTTAATATCACCATAACTGCTTGTTAGTAGACGTCATGTCTCCTAACTATTCCATTTTCAATACAAACACAATGTGATTGCTTGGTGTCATCTATTGATATTATATCTTCAAAGTGTTCTGTTTGTACCTTTTACAATTTGTAAATCAAAACCACTTCAACCAGGGTGTTTTTTGCATTTCTTATTTACTTCAATTGGTTGTATTATGAATCATGTCTCCTTGTTCTAAGTTTAAAATAAAACTATTTTACGGCAGGTATTTCTTTTACTTGATGTCATTTTTTCAAAGGCACTTGTTTTTTTAATGTTCTGTGCACCTGTTCGACGTGTTAGATTTTGACACTTTAAACTGGGTAATGGTATTGTGTTGTTCCAAACTGTAGACTTCTTGGAACCTACAACCCTCTGTTTCAATGAGGGCATTGTCTTAGTATTTACAACCATTCTTTATCTCAAAAGCCTGTGTGGTGTTTACAACTTTTGTGTTAACACTTCATCTTATCTCAGAAGCCTGTGTTCTGTTTGCAGCCTGTGTCGTTGAGGCTTTTTAGATTTTTAACCCCAGTTTGTCATGTTTTAATAAAGCTAGAATTCTGTTCATAGGATGGTGTATTTTTCTGAATAGGTTTGGCTCATTCCTTTACAGTCACACCATTCCTAACATTTAAAGAAAATCTAATAATTTCTGTCTGCTTTACAGACCCAAAGAAACCAATTCCTACTTGGAACATCGGAACAGAAGGAGGCCATTCAGCCCCTCGAGCCTGTTCCACCATTCAATGAGGTCATGGCTGATCTGTATCTTAACTCCATCCACCCGCCTTGGTTCTGTAACCCTTAATACCCTTGCCTAACAAGATTCTTCGACTGCTGTACAGTCACAAATCGTTGGATAACAATCGAGGGGCTAAACTATTTTTGGGACTTTGTCTCACGTCAGGAGATCACTAAATTTGGACTAAAACATACAAAAGTCCTCTTGGACTCAGTTTATGGATTATACAGGTACTTGTCTCTGGAGTTGGCCATTTGGTACATCTGAATAAAACCACATTTATGGCTTCTCTACATTCAGCACACAGAGAAAACCTTCTCCATTGTGGCAAGAACAATGGTTTTGAAAGGGAGTGGTGAATGCAGCATTTAATTTCATGTATGGGAGGCTCCACAAGTTGTGACTAGTAACTGGGGCTAGTGTGTAGAAGGTAAGGTGGTTAGACAGCAATTGGCTCACCACAAGAGAAACAGGCAGTTATCTGGTTAATTACGTTTGTGTTATCTCTTTATGCATTCCAAAAAAAAACTCATCTGTAGCTGAAGTGAGTCATTTGTTTGAAAGGACTTTGCATTACTGAAAGATTTTGCATGAATTACAAGTCAAATTAGCAGGTATTTCTGCAAGTATTTGCCTTGTGTAATCTCATTTCCAATCCAATTCTGGTTTGTGATAGGATTACTTCTTTTTCTGTTGAAAGAAAGATTTGCATTTTTTTCCTTTCACGATCTCAGGATTGCCCAAAGAACGACACAGCAAATGAAGTACTTTTGAAGCATAGTTACTGTCGTAATGTAGAAAATGCGGCAACTAATTTGCGCACAGCAAGCTTCCATAAACAGCAATGGGATAAATGACCAGATAATCTGTTATAGTGAAGTTGGTTGAGAGATAAATATTGGCCAGGACAATGGGGAGAACTCCTCTGCTCTTCTTCGAAATAGTGGCATGGGATCTTTTACGTCGCCCTGAGAGGGCAGACTCTTGGTTTAAACTCTCATCCAAAAAATGGCACCTCCGACGGTAGCAGCACTGTCGTGTCAGCCTAGATTACATGTGCAAGTCCCTGGAGTGGGATCTGAAGCAGCGACCTTTTGACTCAAAGGTGGGAGTGCTACCCATTGAGCCACGGCTGACACCACACATGTAAAATGTAACCAGGGAGAATATAAATTTCAACTGGGTAAGGCTCAGATTTCCAGTGGCAAGGCAGTATTGGAAGGGCTTGGAGGCATAACCATATACGACTGAAATGTGGCAGGAACCCAGACTTGATAACATAAGCTGCTGCCTAGTACCTGCAAGTATGGACAGGTCTGTATCTTCTATTTTTGTTCCAAATGCTAAGGAGACAGGATTGGTGAGATTCTCCTGTGGGACTTGCCTCTTGCTTACAAATATTGATACTAATAATAAGAACATAAAAATTAGGAACAGGAGTAGGCCATACGGCCCCTCGTGCACAAGTTCATGGCTGATCTTCAACCTCAAATCCACTTTCCTGCCCAATCTCCATATCCTTTGATTTCCCTAGAGTCCAAAAATCTATCTTTCTCAGCCTTGAATATATTCAACAGTTCAGTATCCACAGCCCTCTGGGGCAGAGAATTCCAAAGATTCACAACCCTCTGAGTGAAGAAATTTCTCCTCGTCACAGTCCTAAATGGCCGACCCCTTATCCTGAGACTGTGACCCCTAGTTCTAGACACTCCAGCCAGGGGAAGCAACCTCTCAGCATCTACCCTGTCAATCCCCTCAGAATCTTATGGGATCACCTCTCATTCTTCTAAACTCTAGAGAGTATAGGCCCATTCTAGTCAATCTCTCCTCATAGGACAAACCTCTCATCCCATGGATCAATCTAGTGAACCTTCTAATAAAAAATCTGATTCTGTGTTTAGACAGCTTTTACTTGATCATTCATTCCATTTGTGAACTTATGAAGAATCGAGGATGACTTATAAAATGCTCTTCAACCAAGGCAAATGTATTGGAAAATCCCAAGGATGCCTCCAAACAGGTATGTGTGCATATATAACTTTTTTTTGGCACAGATTTTGAACAAATCCCAAAGTTTATTTTGCCCTTATTGTTACTGCAGCAAAAATGTCTTAAAAAAATAAATATTAAACCTGTTAAAGATCGACTTTGCTGGTTGATTGAGGCTTCTATTGGCCTGGGTTTCCTGCCGCAGCCAGCCAGCTGGAGAGGCTGGCTGGCTGCGGGTGGGTAGGCCTGCAGCACTAGGCCACACAAAGTATGGAGGGAGGGATCGGGTGGGGGCCGGTGCTGGCCTCCGGAGGATGAGGAGGGGTTGATGAAAGATCACCGACATCGTGAGACCGGGGTGGGGGGAGAAGATCGGGGACATCAAGAGGCCGGGGCTGGGGTGGGGGGGTGGGGGGAGATCACTTCGGGGCTGGCCACCAGAGAATCGTGGCCAGTCTGAAGATCATCGGTGGGCTGCAGACAGTAATTTGCACCTCCCTACTCCAGATATCTGTTGCTGTGAAAACTGGATTTAACAGTGGGTGCTATCTAAAAGAAAAAAGAAAGACTTGCATTTCTGTAGTGCCTTTCACAACCTAAGGACATCCCAAAGCACTTAACAGCCAATGCAGTACTTTTTGAAGTGTAGTCACTGTTGTAATGTAGGAAATGCAGCAGCCAATTTGCGCACAGCAAGCTCCCACAAACAGCAATATGATAATGACCAGATAATGGCCCGGATTTTGCAGTGGAAATAACGGTGAGGCTGTCAGAGCTCATGGTTATTAAGGAGGGGGTTTGCTAGTGCTGTTGGGGAGGGTTTAAACTAATTTGGCAGGGGGATGGGTACCAGGATGTAGCATTAGAAAGGAGGAACAAAGTGCATAAAGGTTGGGGAGAGACAGATAGCACTAGAGTAAGAAATAGTAAGGTATTAGGTCGGGTCAGACTAAGAGAGAATACAAGAAGGTCTAAGACTGGTGTATAGTGCATGTGTGTAAATGCACGAAGCTTGGTAAATAATGATGGTGAGCTACAGGCACAAATAGCCACATGGGAGTATGATGTTGTGGTGGTAACGGAGACCTGCCTCAAAAAAGGGCAGGTTTGGGTATTAAATATTCCTGGATATAAGGTGTTCAGGAAAGATAGGAAAGGAAAGAAAGGAGGTGGGGTGGCAGTATTGGTAAAGGAGAATGTTACAGTGCTGGAGAGAGAGGATGTCCTGGAGGGGTCAAGGACAGAATCTATTTGGTTAGAGTTAAGAAATAATAGAGGTGCCATTACACTACTAAGGGTATTCTATAGGCCGCCAACTAGTAGGGAAGATATAGAGGAACAAATTTGCAGGGAAATTACAGAGAGGTACAAGAACTATAGAGTAGTAATAACGGGGGACTTCAACTATCCTAATATAGACTGGGATAGTAATAGTGTAAAGGGCAGAGATGGGGGAAGAATTTCTGAAGTGTGTTCAGGAGAACTTTCTTGATCAATACGTTTCTGGCCCAACGAGGAAGGAGGCATTGCTGGATCTGGTTTGCAGATGACACAAAACTTGGAAGTATAGTGAACAGTGAGGAGGATAGTGATAGACTTCAAGAAGACCTAGACAGCTGGTGAAATGGGCAGACACGTGGCAGAAGAAATTTAACGCAAAGAAGTGCGAAGTGATACATTTTGGTAGGAAGAACGAGGAGAAGCAATATAAACTAAAGGATACAATCCTAAAGGGGGTGCATGAACAGAGAGACCTGGGGGTATATGTGCACAAATCATTGAAGGTGGCAGGGCAGATTGAGACAGTTATTAAAAAAGTATACGGGATACTGGGCTTCATAAATCGAAATTGAGAGGTCGCACAACACCAGGTTATAGTCCAACAGTTTTAGTTGTGCGACCTCTCAATTTTGTCCACCCCAGTCCAACACCGGCATCTCCGCATCATTCATAAATCGAGGCATAGAGTACAAAATCAAGGAAGTTATGATGAACCTTTATAAAACACTGGTTCGGCCTCAAATGGAGTATTGTGTCCAATTCTGGGCACCACACTTTAGGAAGGATGTGAAGGCCTTAGAAAGAATTTATGAGAATGATTCCAGGGATGAGGGACTTCAGTTACGTGGATAGACTAGAGAGGCTGGGATTGTTCTCCTTAGAGCAGAGAAGGTTGAGAGGAGATTTGATAGAGGTATTCAAAATCATGAGGGGTCTGGACAGAGTAGATAGAGAGAACCTGTTCCCATTGTCAGAAGGGTCGAGAACCAGAGGACACAGATTTAAGGTGATTGGCAAAAGCACCAAAGACGACATGAAGAAAAACTTTTTTACTCAGCGAGTGGTTATGATCTGGAATGCACTGCCTGAGAGGGTGATGGAGGCAGATTCAATCGTGGCTTTTTAAAGGGAGTTAGATAAGTACCTGAATGAAAAAAATTTGCAGGGCTACGGGGAAAGGGCTGGGAGTGGGACTAGCTGAAGTGCTCTTGCAGAGAGCTGGCACGGGTTCGACGGGCCGAATGGCCTCCTCCTGTGCTGTAACCATTCTATGATTCTATGATTCTAAATTGGACAGCAACTTCCTGCTTCCACACATGCGCAGTTAAATGCAGAAATCAGGAAGTTGCTGTCTGATTTGCCCTGCTCCTCCAGAGGTTTCAGCGAGAGACTCGGCATTGAAACACATGCAACAGCGTGAAGTTGCTGTACTTATGTTATAGATAGCCACTAAACTCGCCAGAACAAGTTAGAGCTTTTCCATTCCAGTGTAAGTATTTTAATGGTGTGGTATGTCTTAATTACTGCCAAATAACCTTTGGCACTGAAAATTAATTTTAACAAGTGTGGACTCGCATTCCTTTAGATTTTAATTATTGTTGGCGATTTTAAAAAGATTAAAAAATGTAAATTAAAAAAAATTTCTTTCTGTCTCTTTTATTTCTCTCTCTTAATTCAATCGTTCTTTCCCTCTCTTTATTTTGCTTTCTGTACCTGATTTGACATTGAATGAAATATTTTAACTGACACTTCCTGGTTCAGACTCTGCATGGCTCTGTAAGAATTCTCCTATGTGATTGGTTAAGGCGATACACAGTTGCTTGCACTGTTCACACAGGTCCCAGGTCCCCTGTAGAGGGCGCTGCGCTGTTTTGGATTTCTAGTCACTGCAATTTCCAGTGCAAAAGCCCACAGAAAGTCTGTGAGCAAATGTAAGTGTAATGAACGGCGAGCGCCGTTCGTTCACCACAGACTGCAAAATCCGGGCCAATGGGCTGGATTTTAAGGAGGAAGGCGGGAAACCCGGGCCTGATTTGCATGCAAGGCCTCGTTTTCCCGCCTGCAGCCAGCCAGATGGAGAGGCTGGTTGGCTGCGGGTGGGTAGGCCTGCAGCATTAGGCCACACAGAGGAGGGAGGGATTGGGCGTAGGCTGGTGCCGGCCTCTGGAGGATGGGGGGTGGTCGATGAAAGATCGCCGACATCATGGGACCGGTGGGGGAGAGAAGATTGGGAACATTGAGGGACCTGGGGGGGCGGCGGGCAGCAGAAGATCAGGGACATCGAGGGACCGGGAGTGGGGGAGAAGATCGGGAACATCGAGGAACCGGGGTTGGGGTGGGGGGCGGGGGGGGGGAACAGAGGATCAGGGACATCGAGGGACCGGGGGTGGGGGGGAGAGAAGAAGATTGGGGCTGGCCACCAGAGGATCGTGACCAGCCTAAAGATCATCGGTGGGGGGGGGGGGGGGGGGGAGGGAAGATCACATCAAGGCTGGCCACCAGAGGATCATGGCCGGCCTGATGCTGATTGTGGGGGGGCGGGGGGGCGGGTGTTGCGGAAGGAAGATCGGGGTTGGCCACCAGAGGATCGTGCCCGGCCTCAGGATGATCGTTGGGGGGCGGGGGGCCAGGGTTGTCCAGGAAGGCGATCAGAGGTCTCATGGGGAGGGGTCTCCGATTGCGGGGAGTGGGTTAGGTAGGATCCTGGATCCAGGAGACAGGTGTAAAGGCACTTACGTCCTGGATGCAGCAGTCCCCGTCTTGCTGTAACTGCCGGGTTTTACGAAGTGTGTAAAACTCGTCCACATGCAGTTAAAAACAAAATGCAGGTTAAAAAAGAGGCTTCCAGCCTCATTGTAATATTTAAATTGACGTCCCGCCTCCTGTCAGCGGGTTGGCTGCCCGCCCCCGTCCTGCTTCCCATCCTGCCTCCGTTAAAACCGATAGTGGGCAGGTTGGAGGCGGGTTCAGGTCGGGAATCTGATTTTTAACAATTTAACTACCCCCGTGCTCCAAACCCACCCGTTTTTTAATGTTAAAATTCCACCCAATGTGTTTCTTAGTGATATTGATTGAGGGATAAATATTGGCCAGAACATCAGGAAGAACTCCCCTGCTCTTCTTCAAAATAGTGCCATGGGATCTTTTATGTCTGCCTGAGAGGGCAGGCGGGGCCTCGGTTTAGTGTCTCATCTGAATGACGGCACCTCCGATAGATTAGCACTCCCTCAGTATGGCACTAGGAGTGTCAGCCTGGGTTATGTGCTCAAGTCTCTGGAGTGGGACTAGAACCCACAACCTTCTGACTCAATAACAACAAGTTGTATTTATATAGCACCTTTAACGTAGTAAAATGTCCCAAGGTGTTTCACAGGAGCGATTATCAGACAAAATTTGACACCGAGACACATGAACTGCTGTCTATTCCCCTTTACTGCACCCTTTCAGGCACTCTCAACACCTGACGATTTTGCAGATGCCTGTATTCATGAAGTCATCACATCTGTCTTCCAGAATTCCTTCCCTTTTGCTTTAAGCTCGAGTTCTTGACACTTCAGCTTCCACTTCACTAATGACTCAATCTGCCATACCCTGGGGCTAAAGGAACATGCATTGTTTCGCAAGCCAAGAGTAGAAAAGCAGTCCGTTTCCAATTTGGCATTTACTGTCTGCAGAGACGTGTTGTTTTTTTTTATCATTCAGTTGGCTAGGATTTCAGGGAATTCCCTTTGACTTTCACCTCCTCAATCCAAAAGAAATGGGTGAACCTTTTGGATCAGCGGCGGTAAGTATTTTGCCATGTTGGTCTTGCCCAATGAACGATAAAGGATTAAGATGGAACTAAATTTTCACCACAGAGCAGCTAGTTTAGGTGGATGCCTTTGCAGTACGTGTGTCATAGGACTGAAGCCTTGGCTGACCCATGGAGTCGGGTTTGGAGTCGGGGGGAGGGGTTAAAGTTGCAGATTCGGGGGTCCCGACCCCATCCCGCCTCCAACCCGCCTCCATGCCAGTTTCTCTGGCGGTGGGTACCCGACCTGGTCTGAGACCCGACTCCCCGAGGCGGGAAGGGATTAGTGACAATTAACTGCCTGTTAACAGGTAGTTAACAGGCAGTTTTTTAAATAATCCCTATTTTAAAAACAAAAGTGTGGGCTTCCCGACAGGTGGAAAACACTCCAAGTTATCGGGTCGGGCCGTGGGTCTGCAGGGGTTGGAGGGGTCGATATGTCCGGTGGGCAGGTGAGTGATGGGTGCATGTGTGCAGAGGTAAGTGTGTAAGGTAAGTGCTAAGTGTTGAAAAAAGTTTTACTTACCTTAACTTCCTCCTGCAGGTATCAGCCCTTCAGTTCTCGGGAGTTAGAAATCTCACCGGCACAGAAAGCAGGAAAGCCGTGGACCTGTCAAAAACAGCAGCCTTCTGTTTTCTGTGCTGGAATGATTTCTAACTCAGCCTGAAAGGAAGGACTGAAGTTAGAAATCATACTGTCAGTGTTTGACAGCTTCATAGAGCTGTCAAACGCTGATATCTCATCTGTCAAAAGCTCTTGACAGATGAAATGTCAGTCTGTGACGTCACCTGTTGCCGGGTGGCCCTTAATTGGCCTGCTGAGCCCACTGGGCGGGCTCAACAAGGTCAATCAAGGGAAAATACAGTGGGTTGGCCACATCTCGATGGAGGCGGGTTCACAAGCCAGAATGTATGATTCCCGACCCCAACACGACTCCAACTTCAAAATCCAGCCCTACAACTTTCACTTCAGATTTTAGGTGAATTGTTGCGCACATCTACCAAAGTGGGAAAACTTCTGTGGAGATTTAACCCCTTAATATATACAACATTATTAGATTTGAACAGGTGAAGAAAAGATGAATTAGAATGTCCAAAATATACATTGTGAAAATTGAGTAGAATGGGCCTATATTCTCTTGAGTTTAGAGGAATGAAAGGTGATCTCACTGAAATGTATAAAATTCTTAGAGGGCTTGACAGGGTAGATGCTGAGAGGCTGTTTCCTCTGGCTGAAGAGTCTAGAACTAGGCATAGTCTCAGGATAAGGGGTCAGCCATTTAGGACTTTCAAATACAACAACATCTGGAATGAAAATAGCTACATTTATTTTGGTTCAATTAAAATCAGTAAAGAAATGTGTGCGCTAAATTCTGAAATGAATACTGAGGTCCGAAGATGATGTTACCACATCAGAAACTTCACAGTGAATTGCTAGCTTACAGTCTCTTCACCATCAAGGAATCTCCATGCAACAATGGCCCGTAATTTCCGATGCCTACGGGTGTGTACGAGCTGTGTACACACCCGTAGGGACCTCGCAAGTGCCGGTTTCAGGCATGTCAATCCTCTTGACAGATCGGACGCCTGCCCTGGAGAAGGGCCTCTGCGGGTAGAGAGTTCCGCTTTCTGCAGAACCTCCGCCTGCTGAAATCCCTTAAAAATCTTACGCCTGGTAAAAGCAGGCGTAAGGCCTGCTTTTACCAGCATAAGAGTTTAAAAAAGTAAAAAAATAATTTTTTTCACTCATTTATAATGTAAAAATACTTTTAAAAAAGGTAAGTTTATTTTTAGCCCCGTAAAAAACTTTAATTATTTTTTTCAAAAAATTAAATTTTTGTTTAAAATATTTAATTTAATGTAATTTTAACTCATTTTAAAAACGTGATTTAAAAAAAAATGTATTTAATGTTTTGATATCTTTTTTCAGTGATCCCCATTCATACTCTGCGCGCACGCACCAGGAGGCCCAGGTGTGGAAGAGTCCGGACCTCGGGAGCCCTCAGGTAAGGGCGTAGATTTTTTCCCGGTAGGAGGCATCCACACTCAGGATGCCTCCTATTGGAAATTACGGGCCAATATCTGTAGGACTGTGACTACCATCTGGAGTTTACTAGTGTAGTTTTGCAAGTCGTTCAATACTATTAAAAATGTTTGGTCAGAGTGAGGTGTGATCTCATTGAAATATATAAAATTCTTAGAGGGCTCGACAGGGTAGATGCTGAGGATGTTTCCCCTGGCTGGTGAGTCTAGAACTAGGGGTCATAGTCTCAGGATAATGGGTCGGCCATTTAGGACTGAGATGAGGAGAAATTTCTTACTCAGAGGGTTGTGAATCTTTGGAATTCTCTACCCCAGAGGGCTGTGGATGCTCAGTCGTTCAGTATATTCAAGACAGAGATCGATAGATTTTTGGGCACTAAGGGATATGGAGATTGGACGGGAAGGTGGAATTGAGGTCGAAGATCAGCCATGATCTTATTGAATGGCGGAGCCGGCGAGATGGGCCATATACCCTACTCCTGCTCCTATTTCTTATGTTCTTATGTTATGTTCTTGCATCGGTAGGAAGACATGAATCTTTCAAAATGTCAATCTGATAAGATACAAATCCCTTGATATTTTTATAAACCTAGTTTTATGCACAATTGGGACCACTGAGTAAATAATCCAATGCGTCCAAAATTACAAAAATTAGAGCACATCATTCACTTTGCTGCAGTATTCCAGGATTGGATCACATTTCAAGTCTATTGCAGTCGGACTGAGTACTTGATATATTTCATGTGGTTTCCCACACAAGGATACCAGGAATCCATCCAAGCATCGAGCTATATCCCACAGTATTCCTGAAATAGTTCTAACAATCATGCCATGAGAGATTTAGATATTGCCGTTTGCTTATTTATGGAAAACCCATTACTGTATATCCTGTTTGAGGATAATTTGGCCATCATTAGATTCTGGTTACAGTTAAAATCCGTATCCAGACTGACTGGTTACAAGGGTCAGATGTCCAACACAATCAACTATCAAACAAAATGTGGAGTAGCCCAACTGTGTGCATAAAAGTTAAGCTGTATAATCTTTTCTGATACTATCATACCTTTTACTGGAATAAAATATCTACCAGGATCAGTGATCTTTATGGTTACATTGAAAGACAAAGCTCTGTACTTTAGGATTCCTACCTTCTTGCTCTTTTAAGAGTAGAAGACTTCTTGACCCTTGTATTTGCAACACAGTGTGAAGCATAATAAAAACAATGCTTTTCATGACCTCAGGACGTCCCAAAGCACTTTACAACCAATGAATACTTTTGAAATGTAGTCATTGATGTAATGTAGGAAACGCGGCAGCCATTTTGTCTCACAAAGAGCAATGAGATAAATGACCAGATCATCTATTTTAGATGTTGGTTGAGAGCTAAATATTGTCCAGGACACCAGGGAGAAATCCCCTGCTTTTCTTAGAAATAGTGCCGCGGGATCTTTTGCGTCCACCTGAAAGGGCAGACGGGGCCTCGGTTTAACGTCTCATCCGAAAGACAGCACCTCTGACAGTGCTCAAGTCTCTGGAGTGGGGCTTGAACCCACAACCTTCTGACTACAGAGACACGAGTGCTACCCATTGAGTCACGGCTGACATCTAATGACTCCAAGTGTACTTCCCAAAAGAAAATTATTGCCACCCTTGTTTTAAAAAATATGTTTAATCAGTTGGTTAATGTCTGTCAGGTGAAATTTATCTGATAAGCAGTAGAAGAGCATTATTCCAATAACGTTACCTTGCTTTACTAAATCCACCTTCAGGAATAGGATGCGATGTTCCTTGCCATATTAAGACAAAACACTCTGATGTTGTTCTTTCTCAGCTATTAGTCCTCCCACGCTCTCCGGATTTTGACAGTCACGACACTTAACAACCAACATTTTAAAGTTGGTCTTTGCTTTTCATGAAAAAGATAGAGGGGGAAAAATTCGTCCCCTTAGCGCCTCCTGTTAGCACCAGAAGATGGCGCTAACAGGGTGCTAGAGCAGTATCGCCAGGGCATGGTGAATCCAGCGGCGCACGCCAAATCCAACCCCCATAGCGCCGCCAGTAAGAGGTATCGCCGGGAACGTCAACACCAGGTAGATCGTGGCGTCAGTGAATGTGCAGCGCTCACTGACCGCCCGATTTGCTAAATTGATTGTCGCCACCTACCTCAGTGCCTGGAGTAAACACTGACAGGGAGAGCTTGGTGTGCAGCACCAGGAAGTCGGCTCCAGTGACATAATTTGAAGGGATCATCAGTAATCACTCGCAGCTGTCAGGTTAGTGCAGTTTCAGTGGTTTCTTGGCAGTTTCACCCACTGCAACAGTTTCATTCAGTAATTTAAAGGTTCTTTTGTATCAAGAGTCTTCTGGCAACTAAAAAATAGCTACATTTATTCTTCAAAGATTCAAACTGCTACACTTGGTAACATTAATGGGGGCTGTACTGGCAGGCCACCTCACCCTCCAGGATCTACAACGGAGGGAGCATAGGCAGTGAGAAATACGAGAGATGAGGAGGGACATCAGGGCTCTTACCAGGAGGCCTCACCCTCCGAGGGTATTCTGACAGCACTTCTCCTACCTTCAATTAAGTGAGGAGTACTGTATTAAATGGCTCCGCCTCACCAAGGAGGTGGTCACAGAACTCTGCCACCTCCTCCAAACAGATCTCCAGCCTCACACCAGGATGACTTAAAGCCCAGATCCCTTTTGCTCACCACATCCCCGTCATTCCATCCCTCTCGCAGGCCGTATCACACCGCAAAGCTGAAATGACAGATGTGATAAGAAAGAGTAGCGATGAACATACCGTTGTTATCCCCAAGGGGGTCAACGTCATCGGTGGCCACGCACCCACCGCCTGACACGCAATGATCTGCAGCACTCGATTCTCCAGCGCAGACAGTGGTTGGGTGTCGGCTTGTCCCCCGCCTGTGCACTCCTGCTACCTCCTGCTGTGAGCCACCTTGGCCTACAGGAGAAAGGAAAGTGTGTGAGTGAGTGTGGAGCAATGTGTTTGGGTGATGTGCCTGCTATAGTTGAATAGCTGTCATTGTGTGCAAGGTGTGAGATGTGGGTGTGAGTGTTAATAGATAGAGATTGTTGGTGGGTGTGGTGCTTTGGGCAGTGTGTGAAGATTGTGGTTCAGATGGTGGTACGTAGCATTTGTTGAAGCATTCACTCACCCTGATCACTCGAGTGAGGTCATTAGATTTCTTCCTGCACTGTGTATGGATCCTGTGCAGCCCGAGATGTGCTGCGCTACCTCCCTCCACATGGTGCGCAAGACTTGTAGCGAGGGCCTCCTGCCACATGCCGGGTAGCGCCGTCTCTCCACAGTGAAAACCAATGCCGCCAATGCTTCATTGGAGAATCTGCGGGCTCTTTCCCAGGGGCATGGATCTGCTATGAGCACACCTGGTTCAGTCCTTCGGCTTCTTCTCATTGTTCTGCTCCTGCTTGCTGAGGCAGCTGCACAGTCAGCAATGCTGAGAATGAGGTGCTGCAGCATCAATGAATCTCCCCTTTAAGTAGTGAAAAAAGCCTCTGGCAATCATGACTTGCGATTAGACTGCACCCGATATTGGTCTAGCCTTTAAGGGTAACGCCAATGAGCTTGGGTTTTAAGACTTGATTTAGGACTCTAATCATTTTATTGAGCAGTGAGCATGAATTTTGCGTGCAGTCTAAAGCATTTGCGCCTGGAACTAATTCTCCAACTTTTCTACTGACACTGCCCATTCCTTGGCTATGACGAATTTCTAGCCCAGAATTTTTTTAAATTCTGTGCATATATTAAGAATTTTATATATATTAAGAAACTTAAAGTCAAAATAGATCTGCTAAATCTCAATGATGCAGCTAAATTTGCTGCCTATCATATTGAGCTAAAATTCAAACAGGAATCCTTCTAGAAACCTACTGACTAATCAACTATCTGCTGATAACCCATTGCTATACGCAGCAGTGAACGTTATTTTTTTTTATTACCCATCCCTAATTGTCCTTGAGAAGGTGGTGGTGAGCCGCCTTCTTCAACCGCTGCAGTCCGTGTGGTGAAGGTACTCCCACAGTGCTGTTAGGTAGGAAGTTCCAGGATTTTGATCCAGCGACAATGAAGGAATGGCGATATACTTCCAAGTCAGGATGGTGTGTGACTTGGAGGGGAACTTGGAGGTAGTGGTGTTCCCATGCGCCTGCTGCCCTTGTCCTTCTAGGTGGAAGAGGTCACGGGTTTGGGACGTGCTGCCGAAGAAGTCTTGGCGGTTTTCCACATTGTCGGATAGATGCCAGTGTTGTAGCTGTACTGGAACAGCTTGGCTAGAGGCGTGGCTAGTTCTGGAGCACAAGTGCACAAGTCTTCAGCGCGACAGCCGGGTTTTTGTCGGGGCCCATATCCTTTGCTGTATCCCGTGCGCTCAGCCATTTCTTGATATCATATGGAGTGAATCGAATTGGCTGAAGACTGGCTTCTGTGATGGTGAGGACCTCAGAAGGAGGCCGATATGGATCATCAACTTCTGGCTGAAGATGGTTGCAAACGCTTCAGCCTTGTCTTTTGCACTCACGTGCTGGGCTCCACCATCACCATTCCCAATATAAAAGATCAGTTTGAAACAAAATTTAATTTATACTGTTAAGAGATGTTTCATTAAAGGGAAAACAAATCTGGCTTCTAAATAATTGATTCAAGACACAGAAATCTCTTCCTCCCAGCATTAAATCATCTTAAAATTAATCTTGTCTCTAAGAATGTTTTCCTCTTGCAACAAAAAGCCAATGATTATTTTAGAGTTGATCACAAGCATCCTTTTGTTACTAGGTTCAAGTCCCACTCCAGAGACTTGAGCACAAAATTTAGGCTGACACTTCAGTGAAGTACTGAGGGAGTGCTGCACTGTCGGAGATGCCGTCTTTCGGATGAGATGTTATACCGAGGCCCCGTCTGCTCTCTCAGGTGGACATAAATTATCCCACGGCACTATTTTGAAGAAGAGCAAGGGAGTTATCTCCAGTGTCCTGGGCCAATATTTATCCCTCAACCAACATCAGTATAACAGATTATCACATTGCTGTTTATGGGAGCTTGCTGTTTGCAAATTAGCTGCCACATTTCCTACATTACAACAGTGACTACACTTCAAAAGTAATTAATTGCTGTAAAGCGCTTTGGGCGTCCTGAGGTAGTGAAAGGCGCTATATAAATGCAAGTTCTTTCTTTTTTCTTTCAGGTCATAATATCACAATGCTAACTATTGGCGGATATTGCCTGGAAGTCTAGGTGCTCTGGGTGTTTTGTTGATCTTTCCTTTCTTTCACTAGTCTGTGGGATGACCATTAAGCCATCTCTTTAATTGTTGTTTTTAATCCTGCTTTTATAAACTCTCAATTTATGGAGCCCTCTAGCATGACATTTGCAGAGTTTCTCTATGTATTTCAACCAACAGTGTGATCTCATTGTCCATTTCCTTTCAATAGTGGAAAAAATTCCATTTGAAACTTGTTCTTCATGTGTAGATGATATTCATTTGTGCTGGGAGAGTACTTTATATTACTCAGATGTTGTTTTGAGTCAGAATTTTCTGTATTGAAAACTGAATCCTAAATGTTTCT
The DNA here is from genome assembly GCA_030390025.1 of Squalus acanthias. Taxonomy (NCBI): domain Eukaryota; kingdom Metazoa; phylum Chordata; class Chondrichthyes; order Squaliformes; family Squalidae; genus Squalus; species Squalus acanthias. Next base: position 131,246,593 of record CM059425.1, on the reverse strand, counting down.
GAAGAGTGGAGGACTTAAATGGATAAACATTTTACAAGGACAAGTCAGAAAGAGGTCATTAAGTTGGTCGCCTTTTTCTCTATAAATGCGAATCCTCTGGCTGACCTCAAAGTGTGATGCTGGAAAGCTCAGACAAGAAGTCCCATGTCACAGCCTTTAATTCTAACTAGGAGAACCTGGAAGTTCAAAGAAATGGATTCAGGGATTTATCGGACACAACAGACTGACTGTTGAAGTTGAGACATAAATAAAATTAAAGGGGTAAATGAGAGAGCTGTGCAAAGCTAGAAATATTTATTTTACATTTTATTGATGTGACCAAACATGGGAGCTTTCATATTCCGTTCATCTTAAATTGGAAGAGGTGCTATCAGGAGAACCTTTTGTTTTAAAAAATGGTAAAGCTCTTTCCAATTTCTTTTGTAATATTTCAGTAAATATTAGTTGTAAATCCATAAACTTTAGGAGCTTTATTAATTTTTAAATATTTCTTATGTTAGATCTCCTCCAGCCTTACAACCCTCCGAGATCTCTGCGCTCTTCTAATTCTGGCCTCTTGCCCATCCCCAATTTTAATCGCTCTACCATTGGTGGCCGTGTCTTCAGCTGCTTAGGCCTTAAGCTCTGGAATTCCCTCCCTAAACCTCTCTGCCACTCTCTCCTCCTTGAAGACGCTTCTTAAAATCTACCTCTTTGACCAAGCTTTTGGTCACCTGCCCTAATATCTCCTTATGTGGCTAAGGGTCAAATTTTGTTTGATAATCGCTCCTGTGAAGCGGCTTGGGGCATTTTACTATGTTAAAGGCGCTATATAAATACAAGTTGTTGTTGTTGTAGATTTGACTTCTACACAATGACGGCATGTAACCGAAATTCTCTGGTGGCGGGGGGGTTGGGGGTTCCATCGGTCTTCCGCCATAAGTCTGGTGAGACCCCCAAAAAATAGTGGAGATGCAAATCCCCCCCGTTTCTGGAAATTTCCAACTTGTCTGTTAAGGGACGCAACCACCAACCACCCCAAATCAAATGTCATTTGAGGTGGGGGATGGGGCTGGGGATCCATGGGTGGGGGCTCCCTACACTAGGGGTTCATGCTCCAGTGGCTCATTCAAATCTGGCATATCTGTGGAGTGAGTTGAGGTGTATTGGCCTCTGCATGAATGTGGAACCCCCAAAGAAATCCTCGCCCAATTTTTAAAAATCTCATTTACGCACGGGGCCAAGGGAGACATGATTGGGGTTTAGGGGGCAAACCAGGCTATTCGGCCCAATGGGTCCATGCTGGTGTTTATGTTCCACATGAGCCTCCTCACATCTTATTTCATCTCACCCGATCAGCATAGCCTTCTATTCCTTTCTCCCTCGTGTGTTTATCTAGCTTCCCTTTAAATGCATCCATGTTATTCACCTCAACAACTCCATGTGGTAGCAAGTTCAACATTCTCACCACTCTCTGGGTAAAGAAGTTTCTCCTGAATTCCCTTTTGGATTTATTCGTGACCATCTTATATTTATGGCCTCTAGTTTTGGACACCCCCACAGGTGGAAACATCTTCTCTACGTCTACCCTATCAAACCCATTCATAATGTTAAAGACCTCTATCAGGCCACCCCTCAGCCTTCTCTTATCAAGAGAAAAGAGCTCCAGCCTGTTCAATCTTTCCTGATACTTATAACTCAGTTCTGGTATCATCTTTGTAAATCTTTTTTGTGCTTTCTCCAGTGTCTCTATATCTTCATCGTAATATGGAGACCAGAACTGCGAACATTACTCCAAGTGTGGTCGAACCAAGGTTTGATCATGGCCCATATTTTCCGATCGGAGGCGTCCTGCTTGCGGACGCCTCCGATCTCGAAAAAATCTACACCCTTACCTGAGGGCTCCAGAGGTCCGGACATTTCCGCTCCTGGGCCTCTCCTGGTCCGCGCGCGCAGAGGCCCAGGTATCCCAGGGGCGCATGCAGTTCGCAAGCGTCCCTGGGATCACGTGGGCCATGGGGAACCAATGGGAGAAGGGAATCCCCCTTCACACTTTTGACAGGTCTCTCAGCTTAGACCTGTCAAAAGTATGAATGGGGATCACTCAAAAAACACACTAAAACATTAAATTATTATTTTTTTTAAATCACGATTTTAAAATTAGTTAAAATTACATTAAATTAAATATTTTAAACAAAAATGTAATTTTTTGAAAAAAGTAATTAAAGTTTTTTACGGGGCTAAAAATAAACTTACCTTTTTTAAAAGTATTTTAAAATTATAAATGAGTGAGAAAAAACTTTTTTTTTTACTTTTTTAAAATCTTATGCTGGTAAAAGCAGGCCTTACGCTTGCTTTTACCAGGCGTAAGATTTTTAAAGGTTTTCAGCGGGCGGAGGTTGTGCAGAAAGTGGAACTCTCTGCCCGCGGAGGCCCTTCTCCCGGGCAGGCAGATGATCTGTCAAGAGAATTCTTGACAGATCGGAAGTGCCGGTTTTCAGCGCATGCACTTCGCATGCCTGAAACCGGCACTTGCGAGGCCCCTACGGGTGTGTACACAGCCTATACACACCCGTAGGGATCGGAAAATATGGGCCATTATCCCACATTGTTCTAGGGTTCTTACATATTTATGCAGATAATGCATCTATTTCTTTTAGCATTAAGAAACCAATGTAGGGGGCAAAGTCCACAGTGAACTGCACTGAAGACTAGGAAAGAAAGTAGCTTGAGAAGTAGTCTTTAAGTGACACCAACTTGGGCTTTATAAGCCGGCAGGAAGGTAAGACTGCAAAAGGTAAGGAATTCCACAGTTTTGATGTTCTGGGAAAGAATGAATTGAAGTAAGACACTTGAATCAGTCTTAATTTTAAGGCATTGAGGATGCAAAGTGGGAGGGAGGAGGTAACTGAAAATTCAAATATCTTGATGGGGAAAAATACAATTTGTCACATAACTGACCAGTGCTCACATTTGTTTTGATCTATTTATCAGTTTTATTTGAATATTTAAACAATCAGTTGGCACAAAAGGTCTATCAAGAATGAACAGCCACTCGGACAAGTGTATGCCTTCAGGAATCTTTCCAGTTGTGGCGTTATACTGATTTACACTTAACAGTGCAAACTATGTTCTCTGCTCATGTTATATTAATAAACCCAGCCTGAGAATATCACTGCCGCATTAGTGCGAGATATTATTTCACACTCTGTTAATTCTAAAGGTCAGAAATTCCCAAATTAAAACTTCCACCCATTAGGAGCTAAGCGGAGTCCACCTAAACCTGTTTCACATGGGAATCATTAGAGGGAGCAGACTTTCATCTTTCCACGCAAAGATTGCTGATTGTGCCAGTTCTGAGGTCAGTTACAGTTGCTGACTCTAATTGGAAGCAGAAAACGGTGTGGTAAAGTGTCATGTTGCAATCGGAGAAGCAGCACGTGCATTGGGGGAAGGAAGGATTGGGAATACTGGTGGGGGGAGGGAGGGGGGTCAAAACTGTGGTGTTGCAAGACCCCATTCAGAGAAAAACCAAAATGAAGAAAGCTTTCTCACCTTTGCTGTCTGGATTTGTTCATTGTCTCCAGCCAGGTCCTTTGGAAGCATGCTTTGGGCATTCACATTCTATTACATAGGATATACGGCACAGAAACAGGCCATTCGACCCAACCAGTCTATGCCGGCATTTATGCTCCACTCGAGCCTCCTCCCATCCTTCCTCATCTAACTTTATCCGCATAACCGTCTATTCCTTTCTCCCTCATATGCTTATCTAGGTTCCCTTTAAATGCATCTACAATATTCGCCTCAACCACTCCCTGTGCTAGCGAGTTCACATTCTAACCACTCTCTGGGTAAAGAAGCTTCTTCTGAATTCCCTATTTGATATCTTGACGACTGTTTTATATTGATGGCCTCTAGTTTTGCTCTTCCCCGCAAGTGGAAACACATTCTCAGCCACCTCTTTCCATGCACTGTTGACACAGTTGCCTGGGGACCCGTCTGCCATCTGAAGAATAGAGAACCTCCTCCCTAACCCTCTCCTTCGCCACTAGCACCTCCACAGCTTTGTCGCAGAAGCAGAGTGCCCTGGCAGTGGTCACTCTTCTTAGAAAAGGTGTAAATAAAAAAAAATCGCACCTTATAAACGCCATCAATGAAAAGACACTTCTGCTTTATAAGTTGCAAACTCACCTTAAATACACATGAGGGTTGCCAGATATCCCGCCCTCCCAAACAGCGAGATACCCATGAAGAGAGATTCCATAAACTAGGCTTGTTTTCCCTGGAATATAGATGGTTAAGGGGTGATTTGATTAAGGTTTTAGGATTTTGTAATGAATTGATAGGGTAGATAGAGAGAAACTTTTTCTGCTGGTGGGAGAGTCTAGGACAAGGGGGCATAACCTTAAAATCAGAGCCAGGCCATTCAGGAGTAAAGTCAGGAAACACATCTTCACGCAAAGGGTGGTAGAAGTGTGGAACTCTCTCCCACAAAAAGCAGTAGATGCTAGCTCAATTAATAATTTTAAATCTGAGATCGCTAGATTTTTGTTAGGCAAGGATATAAAGGGTTACGGGCCCAAGGTGGGTAGATGGAGTTAAGATACAGATCAGCCATGATCTAATTGAAGGGTGGAACAGGCTCGAGGAGCTGAATGGCCTCCTCCTGTTCCAATGTTCCTATCAGAGCTGGAAAGGCAAGCACTTGTCCAATAGAATGCAAATAAGCCCCCTTGTCAGGCGTTCCATTCACTCCACCCACTGCCCGCTGAAGGTGAAACTCGCCCACCCACCCCCTCCCCTGCCCCCCCCCCCCCCCCCCCCCCCCCCCCCCCCCGCAAAGGTCGTGATTTGCTTCATGGGGAGCGTGGAAATGGACTTTCTACAATTCGCATGAAATAAAATAGTATTTGGAGGACGTTTAAATCACAAGTTTTCTTTCTCCTAGCCCCGAATTTACACAGAAATCTGTTGTGACCCCTTTTGGAACAGGGCACTTTGAAAGTCTCCTTTTGCAGCGCCGAGTTAAACCATGCCAAAAAATCCTCCTATTTAGGAGTCACGTTCGATCGCACCCTGTCGTATAGACAACATCTCCATAACCTTGGGAAGAAACTAAAGAGTAAGGTCAACTTGATCTAGAAACTCGCCGGATCCACATGGGGAGCAGACGCTCAAACCCTCCGTACGGCAGCACTCACCCTCATGTACTCTACAGCGGAGTACTGCTCTCCAGCATGGCTATCGAGTCCGCATGTCAAATCTGTTGATGTCCAGCTGAATTCTACTTTGAGAATTATCACCGGTACGCTTTTATCGACACCAACACCTTGGCTGCCCGTGCTTGCAAACATCGCACCACCACACCTACACCGCGAATATGCAGTCTCCAGAGAATACAACCGCTACACCAGCAAAGACATGCTGATCCAGGCCAACTTGAACAACCTACCACCAATCCGTCTCAAATCTAGAAGGCCATTTTGGACCGTCGCCAAAGACCTTCAGCGATCTCCCCTCAGCCTTGATGACCAATGGCGAAATGCATGGAAGAACAGTGACATATGGAATGGATTCCTTATAGAGGATCCCACAGTACAACCTAAAGGATCAAACCTTCCTCGCAAACTGTGGACAACCATCAACTGCCTCAGAGCCGGTCATGGTAGATGCTGCCACCTTCTCCATAGATGGAAGATTAAAGCAAGCCCAGCATGCGACTGTGGAGCTCCTAATCAGACCCTGGAGCACATCATTGAGCACTGCCCTCAGAGGAAATTTGCAGGCAGCCTACAAGATATCCACGCTCTTACACCGGGAGCTTTGGCCTGGATATCTGACTTAGATATTGACATTTGATTTGCTTTGCTACTACCATACGAAAGAAGAAGACTGGGACACTTGCTACTTTAGCATTCATTGCTACGTGTCTTTTAGTTCATTGTCTGTCGTAACTTTTCAAGAAACGTTCATAATTTTGTAGATCTGCCAATTCTTGATGGAAACAACAGACAATGTGAAAAATTTACATTTTTTCTCAGCATCACATTTCAAGACCAATTGAATTTCACAGCAAAGTCAAACTCCTGTAAACTGGTGTCTTGAAACTAAATGCAACTCCCAAAGCTTGTGGAATCCACTCATCATAGACACGTGCCCTCGGACTAGAAAACATTACAGAATAAATTCAAACATTGAAGGCTGGGGAAACTTACCGAAAATGATAGATTTCCCTTTGGTCTACTTTACCCACCATCAAAGGTTAGATGTAAGCTTCTGCAGGTCTCAGTGCCTGAAAATACGGTACTGAAATATACCTGGCTATTGGATTATATTCAGTGGAAAATTATGAGACTAGTTTGCTGTGATATCTTGAAAACAAAGGAGGTGAACTTTTGTCTCTGCTCCCTGGGCGTAAATCTGCCACTGAAATGCCCGCCCATTATAGAACCCTCCAATTTTAATCCTCAGAACATAGGAACAGGAAGAGGCCATTCAGTCCCTCGAGCCTGTTCCGCCATTCAACTAGATCATGGCTGATCTGTATCTTAACTCCATCCACCCACCTTGGTTCCGTAACCCTTAATACCTTTGCCTAACAAAAATCTATCAATCTCAGTTTTGAAATTTGACCCCCAGCCTCAACAGCTTTTTGGGGGAGAGAGTTCCAGATTTCCACCACCCTTTGTGTGAAGAAGTGCTTCCTGACATCACCCCTGAATGGCCTAGCTCTAATTTTAAGGTTATGTCCCCTTGTTCTGGACTCCCCTGCCAGAGGAAATAGTTTCGCTCTCTCTACCCTATCAAATCCTTTAATCATCTTCAACACCTCAGTTAGTTCACCTGTTAATCTTCTATACTCGAGGGAATACAAGCCCAGTCTATGCAACCTGTCCTCAAAATTTAACCCTTTTAGCCCCGGTATCAAAGTGCAATTTAGATAATATTTATTTTCCTTCCTCTTCTCCTCCCTTAGAAAAGGTAATCTCACTTGAAACACAATGGCCCGTATTTTTCGATCGGAGGCTTCCTGTGTGCGGAGGCCTCCAATCTGGAAAAAATCTACGCCCTTAACTGAGCCTTCCAGAGGTCTGGCCATTTCCGATCCTGGGCCTCTGCTCTACGAAATGCGCATGGCCCAGGTATCCCAGGGGCGCAGGCGGTTCGCGAGCGTCCCTGGGATCACGTGGGCCATGGGGAACCAATGAAAGAAGGGAATCTCCCTTCATACTTTTGACAGCTTAGACCTGTCAAAAGTATGAATGGAGATCACTCCAAAAACACATCAAAACATTAAATAAATTTTTGTTTAAATCACGTTTTTAAAATTAGTTAAAATTACATTAAATTAAATATTTTATGCAGCAATCCTGGAGGGTTGGCAACCCTGCACACCACACACTGTCTTTGATACCTTTAAATGCACCTTTCTTATGTTTTGTCTGTCAATATATTTTTTCTAATTTAATATTGCCTCAAACAACAACAACTTGCACTTATATAGCGCCTTTAACATAATTAAATGTCCTAAGGTGCTTCACAGGAGCGATTATCAAACAAAATTTGACACCGAGCCACATAAGGACGGGTGAGGTAGGTTTTAAGGAGCATCTTAAAGGAGGAAAGAGAGGTAGAGAGGCGGAGAGGTTTAGGGAGGGAATTCCAGAGCTTAAGAAAATTTTTTAGTTCCAAAATCTGCTTTTTCAAAGTCTGGTTACCATGGGGGAAAAATTCAGTTGGTTTGCGCCTCCCGTTAGTGCCTTAAGAGGGCGCTAATGGGGCGCAAAGTAACTAGCGCCCGTGCGCGGCAATGTTTGCGCTGCTCACGAAATTAACTAGACATTTTGCGGCGGCGCTAAACACTACTGCCACGATCTCCTGCGCCGGCAGATCGTGACGTCAGTCGAGTGCGCAACGTCCCGGTAGCGCCCCGGACCGGATATTGAGTGGCGCCCCCTGCCTTACCGCCTGCCACTAGCAACGACAGGTTGAGGGGAGAGTTTTGCAGTCAGGAAGGGACTGGGGGAGCGCTATTTAAAGGCGACCGCTTCCTGCCTTTTTTTGTTGGTGACATTTTTTGCACCACGCATTCTGAGAGAGAGAGAGAGAGAGACTTCTGGAGAGATTCAACGCTGTGTGAAGGAGTTTTGGGTACTGAGCAGCACTTTGCAGGTTCATTTTGATTTGCCCTTCCTTGTATCGATTTAGAAGAGACTGTGGGGGCTGCACTCTGAGCTCTTTCCCCTGGGCCTCTCCATTGTTCTTTCCAGCAGATTTGATGTACAGGTCTCTCCAGGCCGAGATTCAAGGCTGCAATGAGCAGGATGTGGATGGAGAGCAAGATCAACCCTCCCCTTTAAGAACTGGCCGGCGCCATTGTGTCTGTGTTGCATTGCTGACTGACATCACATGAGCTTCGCCAGCGCTCTGAGGTAGTGCCTCGCTCCTCGGCCTTTGCGCCTTAAGACAGTTGTGAAGCGCCTGATTTAGCGCTCCAATCACCTCCAGGGGCGATAAAAGCCAAGTTTGCAGTCGGAGGCGATAATTAGCGCCAGGCGCTAATCTTTGCGCCCAGCCGATAATTGCGCCCCAATTGTTGATTTTTGGCCTTTGCTTTGCCAACAATGTGAAATCTAACAACATAATGACTGCTGGATCTCAGGTGCTTAACCACTCTCCACGTTACTACCCAGCTCAGTGCTAATGGGGGGTCTTACACTCAAATGTCTTTTCTCTGTACAGATACTGACTGACTTCTCTGATTTCCTCACACAACAAGCATTTTCAATTTCTTTTCCAATTTACCAAATTTGGAGGTTTTTTTTCTTTTTCTAACCAGCTCAGGTGAACGCTAAATCCAACATGGCCTCTGATCCAATAGCCTGTCTCACATGTGTGAGCAAGTCATCCCTGACTGCCTCAGTGAATTAATTTGTATTCTCATCCCTACCTTCAGGTCATCTTTGATCTGTCTGTTTACCTGTGGAATACTAGCCCCACGGCTAGTACATTATGATGTTCTGTAGCCCACCTCTCCCCTCTTCTCCCCATCCTCCCCACTTGCTGCCACGCTTGCTGCACACTCACTCTGTGAGGACAGTTTCCCTTGTCTCAAAAGTGACATTTTCCTAAGCACCGCCTCCTCCTCCTCCTCCTCCTGTGGGGCCTCCCGGCTCCCCTCGGTAAATGGGAGAGTCCTTGCAGCCAACATCTACACAACAGTCAGCCTTGCCTTCGCCTTCCTCGCTTTAAGTGCAGCAGCCAGTAAGAACTGCTGCACTTTACATTCTCTGTTTCCACTGGTGCACTCGGTGCTTCCTGTGCTCCTGATTTAAAAAAAAAGGCAAAGAGAGATTAGGCAAATTATTTAAATTAGTCTACCCCATGGACCAACCAACCATGCAACCTGTGCGGGTGTGTCTGCAACCACGGGCAACATTTTACACTGCCTCGGAATAGCACAATCAAGCATCTACAAATCTTTTCTACTCTCTCTGCCTCTCTCTCTCCTGCTTTAAGACGCTCCTTAAAACCTACCTCATTGACCAGGCTTTTGGTCACCTGTCCTAATATCTCCTTATGTGGCTCGGTGTCAAATTCTGTTTGATAATCGCTCCTGTGAAACGCCTTGGGACTTTTTACTACGTTAAAGGTGCTGTATAAATGCAAGTTGTTGTTGTTGTTGGAATGGGTGTTATAAAGAAGAAAGACTTGCATTTCTATAGCGCCTTTCACGACCTCAGGACATCCAAAAGCGCTTCACAGCCAATGAAGTACTTTTTTGAAGTGTAGTCACTGTTGTAATGTAGGAAATGAAGCAGCCAATTTTTGCACAGCAAGCTCCCACAAAAAGCAATGTGATAATCATCCATTTTTAGTGATGAGGGATGAATGACGAGTGATGTAGCTATCATAAGCAATGATATATGTTCTAAGTATGTAGATACCATTCGGCAATTTTAAGTACCTGTCTGGACAGACTAAGCCCTGGTATCTGTCAGTACATCCTGTGAGATCACTCAATAAAATCCCCTTGCCTGAGGAGGATCAGCCGTAGCAGAAGACTGGAACTGGTTTAATCGTTTTTTTTTTTTTTAAAGTTGAAAGCGCTTCATGATTTCCTAAGCTACTAATTCCTTTCAAACTGTTTAAATAATGAATGTCTGTATAAATGGACCTGGCAGATTGCAAGACACATATAAGCAAAAGACATTTTAGCACCTTATCACATCTAATAACCCTTCACATGCAAATGCAATGAGTTTGCGTTGGGTAACCGTTGTTTGCAAAGAAAGAAATGAAAGAATTTACATTTAAACAGCGCCTTTCACGACCTCAGAACATCCCAAAGCGCTTTACAGCCAATGAAATGCTTTTGAAGTGTAGTCACTGTTGCAATGTAGGAAACGCGGCAGCCAATTTGCGCACAGCAAAGTCCTACAAACTGCAATGTGATAATGAGCAGATCATCTGTTTTGTTTGGTGGTGGAGAGAGGAACATTGACTGTCACACCAGGACACCTGCTCTCCTTCAGATAATGAGGCAGGAATATCAACACCCACCTGAGACACGGGGACAGTGAGATAGGGTTAGTTGACATCTCATCAGAAGGATGTCACCTCTTAACAATTCAACACTCTGTCAATACTGGACCGCAGTGTCAACATAGATTACATGCTCAAGTCCTGGTACGGGGCTGAAACTCACAACCTTCTGACTCGGGCGAGAGGCTATCAACTAATAAGCTGAAATATTTGCATACTGTAATTCTGATCTTATGACAGTTGCAAAGAGGATTTGTTTTTGTGTGTGTATGGTTAGTAATTTTCAATGCTTGACAATACAACCTTTTATGGGGCTGATTTTCACTGTCGCCCCCCTTCCCCCACCAATCAGTAAGGAATGGAGCAGTAGCTGTGTCTGAGTCACCGCCATTTTGGCGGTAGCCTTGAAACGGGCGAGAGCCTCGTTGGCCCATGCAAATCAGAGCCATACGACGATCCCACTGTCGGAGGTGCCGTCTTTCGGGTGAGACGTTAAACCGAGACCCCGTCTGCCCTCGCTGGTGGACGTAAAAGATCCCACGGCCAGTATTTGGAAGAAGAGCAGGGGAGTTCTCCCTGGTGCCCTGGCCAATATTTATCCCTCAACCAACATCACTAAAACAAGTTATCTGGTCATTATCACATTGCTGTTTGCGGGATTTGCTGTGCGCAAATTGGCTGCCATATTTCTTACATTACAACAGTGGCTACACTTCAAAAAGTACTTCATTGGCTGTGAAATGCTGCAGTCCATGTGGTGATGGTGCTCCTACAATGCTGTTAGTAGGTAATTCCCAGATATTTACACAGTGATGATAAAGGAATAATGATACATGTCCAAGTCAAAATGGTGTGTAACTTGGAAGGGCACTCGGAGGTGATGGTGTTCCCACGACATTGATTCTCTTTTGTCCTTCTCGGTGGTGGAGGTTACAGGGAAGGGAGGTACTGGTGAAGTAACCTTGGTGAATTCCTGCAGATCATACTTGTTGCAGCCGCTGTACGCCGGTGATGAAGGGGGTTGAAAGTGAGCCTGGTGACAAGGGTCTCAATCAAGCAAACTGCTTTGACCTGGATGATGTCGAGTTTCTCGAGTGTTGTTGCAGCTGCACCCATCCAGGCAAGTGGTGAGTATTCCATCACACTCCTGACTTGAGATTTGAAGATGATGGATAGACTTTGAAGGGTCAGAGGAAGAGCAGAGTACACAGCCTCTGCCCTGCCCTGGTGATGATATATCCAGTCCAGTTCAGCTTTTGGTCAATTGTGATCCCCAAGATGTTGATAGTGGGGGGCCCAGCAATGGTAGTGCCATTGAAGGGCAAGAGGAGATGGCTGGGCTTTTACTTTCTTTGAGATGGTCATTACCTGGCACTTCATCGAATCATAGAATGGTTACAGAACAGAAGGAGGCCATTTGGCCCACCGAGCCTGTGCCCGCTCTCTGCAAGAGCACTTCAGCTAGTCCCACTGCCCAGCTCTTTCCCCGTAGCCCTGCAAATATTTTTCCTTCAGGTACTTATCCAATTCCCTTTTGAAAGCCCTGATTGAATCTGCCTCCATCGCCCTTTCAGGCAGTGCATTCCAGGTCCTAACCACTCGCTGCATAAAAAGTTTTTCCTCATGTCAACTTTGGTTCTTTTGCCCATCACCATAAATCTGTGTCCTCTGGTTCTCGACCCTTCTGCCAATGGGAATAGTTTTTCTCTATCTACTCTGTCTAGACCCCTCATGATTTTGAACACCTCTATCAAATCTCCTCTCAACCTTCTCTGCTCCAAGGAGAACAACCCCAGCTTCTCCAGTCTATCCACGTAACTGAAGTCCCTCATCCCTGGAATCATTCTTGTAAATCTTTTCTGCACCCTCTCTAAGGCATTCACATCCTTCCTAAAGTGCGGTGCCCAGAATTGGACACAATACTCCAGTTGAGGCCGAACCAGTGTTTTATAAAGGTTCATCATAACTTCCTTGCTTTTGTACTCTATGCCTCTATTTTGGAAACCCAGAATGCTTTTTTAACCACTGTCTCAACCTGCCCTGCCACCTTCAATAATTTGTGCACATATATCCCCAGGTCTCTCTGTTCATGCACCCCCTTTTAGGATTGTACCCTTTAGTTTATATTGCCTCTCCTTGTTCTTCCTACTGAAATGTATCACTTCACACTTTTCTGCGTTAAATTTCACCAGCCTGTCTTTGTCTTCTTGAAGTCTATCACTATCCTCCTCAGTGTTCGCTATACTTCCAAATTTTGTGTCATCTGCATATTTTGAAATTGTGCCCTGTACTCCCAAGTTCAAGTCATTAATATATCAAGAAAAGCTGTGGTCCTAGTACTGACCCCTGGGGAACACCACTGTATACCTTCCTCCAGTCCGAAAAACAAACGTTCACCACTACTCTCTGTTTCCTGTCACTTAGCCAATTTCGTATCCATGCTGCCACTGTCCCTTTTATTCCATGGGCTTCAACTTTGCTGACAAGCCTATTATGTGGCACTTTATCAAATGCCTTTTGGAATTCCATATACACCACATCAACCACATTGCCCTCATCAACCCTCTCTGTTACCTCATCAAAAAACTTGATCAAGTTAATTAAACATGATTTGCCTTCAACAAATCCTTGCTGGCTTTCCTTAATTAATCCATACTTGTCCAAGTGACTGTTAATTTTCTCCCTGATTACTGTTTCTAAAAGCTTCCCCACTACTGAGGTTAAACTGACTGGCCTGTAGTTGCTGGGTTTATCCTTACACACTTTTTTGAACAACCATGTGACATGAATGTTACTTGCATCTTATCAGCCCAATCCTAGACGTTGTCCCCACCCTGCTGTAGACTGGCACGGACTGCTTCAGAATCAGAAGAGTTGTGAATGGAACTGAGCACTGTGCAATCATCAGGGAACATCCCCACTCCTGACCTTCAGATGGAGGGAAGGTCGTTGTTGAAGCAGCTGAAGATGGTTGGACCTAGGACACTGCCCTGAGGTCTCAGGAGGAGGCCGAGTGGAATCGATCACTTGCAAACATTTCAGCTTTGTCTTTTGTACTCACATCCTGGGCTCCACCATGGTTGAGGATTGGGATGTTTATGAAGCCTCCTCTTCTTGTTAGTTTAACAGTTACCCACCACCATTCTTGACTGGATGTGGTAGGACTAGAAAGCTTTTCTTTGACCCATTGGTTGTGGAACTGCTTATCTTTGTTGAAAGCATGCTGTGTTTGGTGTTTAGCGGGCAGGCGGCTGTGTGTGTTTTGTGCACTAGGTCATATCTTATTCTAAGGTATGCCTGATGCTGTTCTACGCTTCATATTGAACCAGGCTTGTGCCTAAAAATTGGAGGTGTTCGCACTGGCCATTACGGCCCATTTCGGCAAAAAAATGGTGGCAGCCTCACTTCCGCCCGCTGCTGGAGGTTCCCGCGGTGGCCTCCATTTTCGACTGGGCGGCAGCACTGCCAATGTCTGCGCTCGCTAGCGATATTAAGATTATGCAGATTGTGACGTTAGTGCGTGTGCAACGCTCACCTGACACCCAATCTGTCATTTTGGAGTGTGCATTTCAACTTACCAGCCTGTGTTAATTTCAGCCAGCTGACCAAGCGTTCACAAGCAGGAAGGAGCCTTCCGCGATATTTAAAGGGATCATCAGCAACAAGATGCTTGCAGATTGAGGAGACGGAGGGCCAGGAGGGCTTGCAACAGGAGGCCTTACCCACCTAGGGTCTTCCGCGAGCACTTTCTCTTATCTCCACTTAAGCGAGGAGCAGTGTATTAGGAGGCTCTGCTTCAACAGGGAGGTGGCCACAGAACTCTGCCATCTCCTGCAACCAGACCTAGAGCCTCAGAGCAAGGTGACCACGGCTCTCCCAGTGGCCCTCAAGGTCACCGTGGTCCTCAATTTCTTCACCACTGGATCCTTCCAGTCTGCAGCAGGAGGCATAGCTAACATCTCCCAGTTCGTTGTCCATCGTTGTATCTGGAGATCACAGAGGCTCTCTGTACCAAGAGAAGGGAATACATTGCTTATCTCCGAACAGAGAGAAGCAGGAGGAGCGCACATGTGGTTTTGCTAGGATAGCGGGCTTCCCCATGGTGCAGGTCACCATCGACTGTACCCATGTGGCTTTGCGGGTGCCGCATAACAATCCTGAGATCTTCCATAACTGCAAAGGCTACTTAATGTGCAGTTGTTGTGCGCATCCTGATGGTGAATGCGCGCTATCCAGGCAGCAGTCATGATGCCTTCATCCTGCGCCAGTCTGGTGTGCCAGCAATCTTCCAACCACCACGTCAAACCTGAGGGTGACAGCTCAGAGACAAGGGCTATCCACTCTGCACCTGGCTCATGACTCCCCTCCGCAATCCCAACACTCGTGCCCAGCACTCATATAATGAGAGCCACACTGCCACCAGAACATCATCGAACAACTGAAGCAATGGTTCCACTGCCTTGACCACTCGGGAGGAGCCCTCCAGTACTTGGCGGAGCAGGTGTCCCATTTCGTGGTGGTCTGCTGCATGATCCACAAGTTGGCCATCATGAGGGCGCAGCCCTTGCCAGCAGGGATTGCAGGACCACCTCAGGAAGAGGACGAGGGAGAGGACGGGGAGAAGGAAAAGGAAGAGAAGCAGGAGGAAGAGGAAGAGGAAGAGGAGGGGAATGAGGAAGAAGGGAGGAGGCAGGCAGCAAATCCCCCTTTGGCACGGTGATTTTAAAATTCTCATCCTTGTTTTCAAATCCGTCCATGGCTTCGCCCCTCCCAATCTCTGTAACCTCCTCCAACCCTCCGAGATTTCTGCGCTCCTCCAATTCTGGCCACTTGCGCATCCCCAATTTTAATCTGTGCCTTCAGCTGCCTAGGCTGAGGAGCCAATGTAGGTCAGTGAGTACAGGGGTGATGGTTGAACGGGACTAGGTGCTAGTTAGGATTCAGGCAGCAGAGTTTTGGATGAGCTCAAGTTTATGGAGGGTGGAAGATGGGAGGCCGGCAGGAGAGCATTGGAATAGTCAAGTCTAGAGGTAACAAAGGCATGGATGAGGGTTTCAGCAGCAGATGAGCTGAGGTCGGGGCGGAGACGGGTGATGCAATGGAGGTGGAAGTAAACAGTCTTAGTGATGGAGCGGATAGGTGGTCGGAAGCTCATCTTGGGGTCAAATACGACACCAAGGTTGCAAACAGTCTGGTTCAGCCTCAGACAGTTGCCAGGCAGAGGAATGGAGTCGGTGGCTAGGGAATGGAGTTCGTGGCGGGGACCGAAGAAAATGGCTTCACTCTTCCCACTATTTAGTTGGAGGAAATTTCTGCTTATCCTGTACTAGATGTCAGACAAGCAGTGAGACAAATTAGAGACAGTGAACTCGTACTAATTAGTAACTGCATTGAAATTGCTGACACACTTACTTAATGTAGGATTCTTACAGTTATCAGAAAGAGAAGACTAATCTTGGCCGTCTGGACAGAATCTAAAGGCTAAAGGACATTCACCCCATCCACTGTGCCACCCAGTCCTCACCAGTTTCCTGCTTAGGTTTTGTGGGTCTAAGCTAAAAGTCTTTCCAAAGTTGCCATTTTTGTAAAGAGTGCACTTGGGTTGCGGGACATGCACGGTTACTCACCGATAAGTTATAGTAATCATGTAGCAACGTAACTTTAATTTAATTACTTCTAAGATCATTCTATTGTGTAGTATGTTCGTTTGGTTAATTAAATTAATGTAATGATTAACCAAATATATGTAGAATGATCAAAGAAGGAATCAAACTGGAGTTAAATCGCTCATGAGTCCCGACTTACCCACAGTCGTTGTATTTAGCCCTCTGATGGAAATAATGGGCCAAAAATTCATCCCGCTGCGCGAGAGTACGCACTGTGTACTCTCGCGTATTCTCTCTCCAATTGCCGGTTTTCTGCATGCCCTGCGCATGCGCTGAAAACCGGCACTTGGTCTTTTGAAAAGGGGGCGGTTCCTCGGTGCACCGCGTGCGCGCTACAGGCTGCGCGCACGCTGTGCACTTCGTGCTTTGGACGCGCAGGTAAGGACGGAAGATTTTAGAAATGGAAAAAGGAGGAGTAAGACCCACTTTTAACAAGGTAAGTAGTGAATTAAGTATTTTTTTGAATTAGAGACTTTAAAGACAGGTAAGTTTATTTTTATAACTTTTTAAAAGATTTTAAATTTTTTCAAAAATTTAATTTTTTATTTAAAATGGTTAATTTATTTAACTATACTTATTTTATTAATGTGATGGTTTTTAAAAAAAATTTAATTGAGGTTTAGCTGTTATTTTGGGGGGGTGTAAGATTCATAGATTTCACAGCACGTATGTGAAACTTATGAATGGAAGATGGTGTGCTGCCATTGGCTCTAACTGAGTCACGTGATCCCACAGCTCGCACGAATTCACTACGCCGGTGGGATACGCAAGCACTGCCCAGCTGATGTCTGGAACATCAAGTTCGTGCGAGCTGGATCTGAAAAAGCCAACGCGGAGTGAGAGATCGCGGGGAAGCCTTACCCCCGCGGGAACAGAGCGAGATCAATTTCTGGGCCAATATTTCTGTGCACAAATTGTGACGTGTGTAGGAGAAAGGACAAAAAGAGTGAAAAGGCGGGAGGAGAGTACGACCCCTTATAGAAACTTGTAATATACATATGCTTACATTATTGTACAAACAGCTTATCCTGCATCAAAGAGAGACAAAATATGTGAAATAAAATGTGTGCACATTGAAGAGGGAGTTTTTTTTTATTGCCATTGAATGACATTAAAACATAAAACTCTCACTATTCATAAAATAAGAGTTACACTTTGGGAAATGGAACTTCAGCACCTGCAAGTCCAGGAATTTAACTTTTTAATGAGTTTCTTATAATAGACACTCACTAACTAGATTGTTGTGTGTCTGTGTGGTCGCAGATCAGTTTGCTCTTGTTTCTGCAACAGCGTTATTAATAGATGGACAGAATTATTCTAAATGTGTAAAAGAGACTGTTAAGGGTATTATCTGATTTTGGCCTCTTTACATCATGCAGACCTGTAAGGCAGTATTTGTTTTGATATACTTTCTCTTTATTTAAGTATTGTGATGTGGAGATGCCGGTGTTGGACTGGGGTGGACAAATGTGAGAAGTCGCACAACACCAGGTTATAGTCCAACAGTTTTATTTGAAATCACAAGCTTTCGGAGCGCTGCTCCTTCGTCACCTGATGAAGGAGCAGCGCTCCGAAAGCTTGTGATTTCAAATAAAACTGTTGGACTATAACCTGGTGTTGTGCGACTTCCACATTTAAGTATTGTAACATAGCATAACGTTGCAATTAAATGGTTAGGGCGAATTTTCCTGTCCGGAGTAACTGGGATCAGTGTTATCAGTGGGTAATAGCTTCATACCCACCTGGTGGTATCAATAGAAATGGGCTAATTTTGGGGTTTAACTTTACCTCTATCTCTGAGCACCAGTGATAAGAGAGATTGCTGAGGCAAGCTAGTAGGCACTGTTGTTTCTCAATAGAACTAGTGGTCATACTGATAGCACAGGAAGTAGTATTAATAATAGTATTAATAGGAACATAGGAACAGGAGGAGGCCATTTAGCTGCTTGAACTTGTTCCGCCATTCAATGAGATCACAGGTGATCTGTGACCAAACTCCACCTACCTGCCTTTGCCCCATATCCCTTAATACCTTTGGTTAACAAAGATCTATCAATCTCAGAATTAAAGTTAACAACTGACCTGGCATCAATTGCCGTTTGTGGAAGAGAGTTCCAAAATTCTACCACTCTTTGATGAGAATTGAGAATTGGTTAACAGACAGAAAACAAAGAGTAGGGATAAACAGGTCTTTTTCAGGATGGCAGGCTATGACTAGTGGGGTACCGCAAGGATCGGTGCTTGGGCCCCAGCTATTCACAATCAATATCAATGACTTGGATGAGGGGACTAAATGTAACATTTCCAAATTTGCTGATGACACCAAGCTAGGTGGCAGTGTCAGTTGCGAAGAGGATGTGAAGAGGCTTCAAGGGGATCTTGACAGGCTCAGTGAGTGTGCGAGAACATGGCAGATGGATTATAATCTGGATAAATGTGAAGTTATCCACTTTGGTAGAAAAAACAGAAAGGCAGAGTATTTCCTAAATGGTGAAAGATTGGAGAATGCAGATGCTCAAAGGGACCTGGGTGTCCTTGTACATGAGTCACTGAAACTGAATGTGTAGGTGCAGCAAGCCATTAGGAAGGCAAATCGTATGCTGGCCTTCATTACAAGAGGATTTGAGTACAGGAGTAAAGAAGTCTTACTCCAATTATATAGGGCCTTGGTGAGACCACACCTGGAGTACTGTGTACAATTTTGGTCTCCTTACCTAAGGAAGGATATACTTGCCACAGAGGGAGTGCAACGAAGGTACACGAGATTGATTCCTGGGGGGACTGTCGTATGAGAAGAGATTGAGTAAACTAGGCCTGTATTCTCTTGAATTCAGAAGAATGAGAGGGGATCTCATTGAAGCATACAAAATAATTACAGGGCTTGATAGGGTGGATGCTGGGAGAATGTTTCCCTTGGCTGGGGAGTCTCGAACCAGGGGCCACAGCCTCAGGACTGAGATGAGAAGAAATTTCTTCACACAGAGGGTGGTGAATCTTTGGAATTCTCTACCCCAGAGGACTGTGGAGGCTTAGTCATTGGGTATATTCAAAACAGAAGTCGATAGATTTCTGACTAGTAAGGGCATCAAGGGATATGGCGATAAGGCCGGTGAATGGAATTGAGGCAGAAGATCAGCCATGATCTCATTGAATGGTGGAGCAGGCTCGAAGGACCGAATGGCCTACTCCTGCTCCTATTTCTTATGTTCTTATGTTCTTTGCTTGTATTAGTGTTTCCTAACTTCACTCCTGAAAGGCCAGGCTCTAATTTTTAGGCTATATACCCTAGTCCTAGTCTCCGCAACTAGCGGAAATAGTTTATCTCTACGTGCCCTATCAGTTCCCCTAATAGTACTATTGATTTGCCATCTCATTTTATGGCTAGTACTACCATCAGCAGAGATAAACTCCACTGCCACAAACGCAAAAGGACTTCTTTTCCTTGTATCATGGGAGCCATGATTACAGCCCGAGCCCAGTCTTTACTGTAATAAGACTCTTAGCTGAATTTCCTTGCCGTTTTACACTGAAGCTCGCCATTATGCCGTACTTGATCCGTTGTTTCGGTGCAGATTTTTTGGGGGAAATTCTGGGCCTAGCTGTTTAAGAGTTTAAAAAAAATAAGTAATTATGAATAAAGCTAAATCATTGCACTTATTCCATGGGTTACATTATTGACCACAGTTGACCAGCAATTCCTCCTAGCAGCAATTATAGAAAAGGTCCACCATAACACATACAGTCTTCAGATGGGCATTCTTGTTTAATTTATATGTTTTTCCCTCAGTTCTCTCCCATTTTCACCAGTCTAATGAATACTAGCTTACATTGGTGCCATGGCCAGCTGGTAATGTATTTGAGAATGAATGCTAGCTCCTAGTCTGACATGTCTCAGGAATAAAAGAATTGCAGTCATGAAGCACAGCTGTGAGTGATTATTGTGTTTATAGGTACTGATGTTGAGTGCTGCACTGGGGACTTCATTCTGTCCGATCAGGCATAACTTATGGAAAGAGTTTTGTCTACCTTGTCTATGTAGAGAGACTAGAGAAGCTGGGATTGTTCTCCTTAGAGCAGAGAAGGTTAAGGGGAGATTTAAATAGAGGTGTTCAAAATCGTGAGGGTTTTGATAGAGCAAATAGGGAGAAATGGTTTCCAGTAGCAGGAGGGTCGGTAACCAGAGGACACAGATTGAAGGTAATTGGCAAAAAAGCCAGAGGGGAGAATTTTTTTTACGCTGATCTGGAATGCGCTGCCTGAAAGGGCGGTGGAAGCAGATTTAATAGTAACTTTCAAAAGGGAATTAGATAAATACTTGAAGGGGAGAAAATTGCAGGGCTATGGGAAAAGAGCGGAGGAGTGGGACTAATTGGATAGCTCTTTCAAAGAGACGCGATGGGCCGAATGACCTCTTTCTGTGCTTATAAGTTTCTATGATTCTTTGTGATTCTAGTAAGTTGGTGAAAATGTCTGAGAATGTGATGCATAAAACATGCTGATTGATGTCTCTTGCATGTGCTCACAATAGGTTTTGAAAAAAAGGAGGAAAGATGTAAAATAATCAAGTGAATGCACTAATCTGCAATGGCATAAAGAGTACAATAGATAGATGAAAATACAATTTGAATTAAAAGAGCAAGTTGTGGATAAATTGTCTAAATTAAGCTGCTGGCTGGTTTAAAAACTCTTTGACTTCATTAAAGCTTGTTCCACTCAAAGTGTCCCCTTTTTATGTGAAAACTACCTTTCAGTAAAGACCATGGCTTGAAAGCAGTTGTGCTAAATTCAAATGCTACATATTGCCACCTTTCCTCCAGTCAGTATCTGTGGGCACTTATCAACGGAGAGCAAATCAATGCAAGCAGTCTTCTCATTTTACTTAGTCATTTATTTTTCTGCCAGCATTTTATTTTCTGCAGGATTGTATTTGCAATGGAAGCATCAGTCAACCAGCATTGCCAAGCTTGAAATCTCATGAATCCTCGTTTAATCTATCCACTTGTCATTGATAACTCTGTGCTTGCTGCAACATGCTTCTGCCTACCTTAATTTTAGCTTCTATTCCATGTGACACCACTTAGCATTCAACGTATGCTGTTATTTGTCTGCCTAAGGTAGGCAGAAATGCAGTTGATAAACAGCGTCTGTATTAGAACCGAACTCTTTTTGCATTTTATCTTTCCAATCCAATATATCGGATTTGATGGAGTGCTAGAATCTCTCTGCTGCATATCCTGGAGTCAAAGCTTTTGAATGTAGGTCATGAGCAGTTGAGCTTTACACATTGGGATAAGGTATGTTGAGAATCCTAGTTTCTGGCATTCAAAAGTGATTTGTGTAAAAAAAAATGGGTGTAACAGATGGCCTGCTTGTGCAAGGCTTCAGAATGGTCAGATCAGGCAGTTCTCATGGCAACCACTGAACCAGCTCCAAGGGATTTGAGATCTGAGCAGCAATCATTTCAAACAGTCTGTCTAGAAGTGTAAGTGTAGTACGGCGAGGATGAAATGGCATGTAGTCTGGTTTACATGCCTGAGATGATTTGAAAAAACTGGCCACCATTTTTAGATTCCTTCCACAGTCTGTCTGGACCTCAATTAGCTGTTTGCGACCGAGGACTTCTGTGTTGCCTGTATGCAATTGTTTTTAATTAGTAAGTGCAAGGTCTTCTGTTAATTCTTGAAAGAAGATTTTTTTTAATTGCTTTTATTCAGGACCATAAATAATGTAACTTTTTAAACAACGGGACAGCTCAGGTCTCCCCCTAGGGGGATTATATACATTGCTGCTTCCCATCTTTAAAAAAGTGTTCAACAAAAATCCGGGAAGACAATCTAACTAAAGCATGTCACTGTGGGTGTTGTGAAAGAATCACCCCAATCGCCAGAACATTTGTTTTGTTCCAGGAATTGGCTTCAATTAGTTCCATTATGGGATTCAGGCTGAGGTCAAATTACCCTTCAACTTGCCAGGTCTCTATAGACTGTTTTTTTTTTCTTCTTAAGCTAAGCCAAGGCTCTGAGAACATTTGAGAGCATTTTATGAGGAATGCACACTTTGATATTCCTGGCTTATTTCACAGAGAAGACAGAGTGAACCACCATCACAGTAATGTATCTGTAATGCAGACCACATTGAAGCTCTCTCCTGTTATTTTGCGTGGACTGACTTGGTTGATGATTTAGTTCTTGGTGAGGTTAAGGGACCACAAATGAAAATAGCACCTTGCCTAAAGATGAGATAGTGACATTTGTTGGTGTTTCCTGACGATATATGGCACAACTAGAGGGTTGTGAATATCCCATTAGAGTTTTAGAGAATGACTATGTCCTCAGTGTGAAAGCCCATAGTGAAAGAGCTGCGAATCGATCACGAGGTCTTTCTGACATGTAAAGTAACTCCCGTAAACCAATTACTGGCTCGTACGTTATCTCTTCTGTGTATTTACAACATTTTTATCGAAAAAGTCACAAACTAGTTTTAATGGTAATCATATGGCATATGATATTCCAACGTTCACGATATTTCACGTGGGATAGTACTCATCTTTATTTCGGGTAACTAAAATTCCCACATGGTGAAAAAATACAATCACAAAATTAGAGTTAAAAAAGTAACAATCTTTACCTGGACTTGGTATAATTAATCACTCTTTGTGGTCATGAAAGTCCTATATTGTAATTTGAAACCAGGATCCTTAGAAAATACATATTACAATATTGGACTTTCATGACCAAAAAGAGTGATTAATCATACCAAGTCCAGGTTCTACATATAGATATATATATATATAGAATAGGATCAGGTAACAAAGTCCCATCTTTTGATAAGATGAAAGGTACCCCAGCAAAGGTTAGTATAGATCTGAACAGAATAATACAATGATAGGAATAGATTCAGAATACTGAGAAACTATTACTCTAAAAGCTAGGTTCTGGCCCTTCAAGAGGAAATCTTATGCATTTCATAGATTTACATAACTGGTCTATGCTGGTGTTTATGTTCCACACAAGCCCCCTCCCACCCTACTTCATCTCATCATCAGCATATCCTTCTATTCCTTTCTCTCCCTCATGTACTTATCTAGCTTCCCCTTAAATGCATCTATGCTATTCACCTCAACTACAGCTTGTGATAGCGAGTTCCACATTCTCACCACATATGGCCCCTAGTTTTGGACTCCCCAGAAGTGGAGACATTTTCGCTATGTCTACCTTATCAAACCCTTTCACAATCTTAAAGACCTCTATCAGATCACCCCTCCGCCTTCTCTTTTCTAGCCTGTTCAGTCTTTCCTGATAGGTATAACCTCCCAGTTCTGGTATCATTCTTGTAAATTTTTTGCACCTTCCCCAGTGGCTCTACATCCCAATTCAAATGTTTACTAAGGTCATGAAAATTTGGCCAGGTTCCATGCTCTTCTGGTGAGATTAGACCAACAATGTCCTTATATCATGGCTGTAATCCATTTATCCCATTGAACCTGAACTTCATGACGCCCTTGAAAGGGGGATTCTATCTGAAATGTTTGTCACATGCTGCCTCTCACCAGTTTGTTTGAAAGCATAGAGCATGATTTGTTTTATGGTTAAGGAATGAGGCGTGAAAGGGATCAAATAGGACAAAAGTAAGTAGACACTTAGATAACCAAATACTCTTTGGAAGGTAACTAGTCAAGGTCAGATAATGTTGATTTGTAACTTTAAATTGCTATCATGGAGGTTTTGCCGAATTACCTTTAAAACTTGATGAAAAATTACAGTATTTTTTGGTAGTTTTTAACCTGTGTGTATTTATCTCTTCCAGAGATTAAATGTGTATAAAATTATGAGGGGCCTAGATAGAGTGGATAGGAAGGATCTATTTTCCTTAGCAGAGGGGTCAATAACCAGGGGGCAGAGATTTAATGTAATTGGTAGAAGGATTAGAGGGGAGTTAAGGAGAACCTTTTTCACCCAGAGGGTGGTGGGGGTCCGGAATTCACTACCTGAAAGGGTGGTAGAGGCAGAAACCCTCATCGCATTTAAAAAGTACTTGGATATGCACTTGAAGTGCCGTAACTTACAGGGCTACGGACCAAGAGCCGGAAAGTGGGATCAGGCTGGATATCTCTTTTCCAGCTGGCACAGACACGATGGGCCGAATGGCCTCCTTCCGTGCCGTAAATTTCTATGATTCCATTTCTATGAAATAAATTGAGAAGAATCCACAGTTGTGTAAATTTTACATGGTCCATTAGAAGGAGCTGAATGGAATATTATTATTCCATACTTTCTTACTTTATAGCCGAATCCTAAAGCATCCATTAGGGAAGCTTATAGTTAGCCTTGAATTCTTGAGTGTCTTTTGGAGTAGCCTACAGCATTGGCAGCACAAAGCCAGGAGATGAAGCCCATCAGAAAGTAAAGCCTAAAGCAGAAAGCCATTAATGGGAAAGTAGGGAGTTAGGCTTATCCTATTACAATTAGTGTTAGGTTGAGATGAGGGAGTTGTGTTTGTTTTATTTTCTACATAATCACAATAGAGGTTATTTTCTGACTTTGCATGATTTTTAAATTCTAATCTTTGTGTTCAAATCCCTCCATGGCCTCGCCCCTTCCTATCTCTGTAACCTCCTCCAGCCCCACAACCCTCAACAGCTTGGGGCCTAGTCAGCTGAAGGCAGGACCGCCAATGGTGGAGCGATGAAAATCGGGGATGTGCAAGAGGCCAGAATTGAAGGAGTGCAGATATCTCGTAGGGTTGTAGGGCTGGAGGAGGTTACAGGGATAGGGAGGGGCGAGGCCATGGAGGTATTTCAACACAAGGATGAGAATTTTAAAATCGAGGCGTTGCTGGACTGGGAGCCAATGTAGGTCAGCGAGCACAGTGGTGATGGGTGAACGGGACAATAGAGGAATTTATTGCACTGAATACATGAAAGAGACTGGATGAATTATATAGCAATCACCAAAATAGATCAGTTTTTAAGATATCCTGAAGTAAACACATCCCAAAACATAACTGTTATTGTAGCATAAAGCAGACATTCTGACCTTTATAAGGGTACAGGTCACAACCAAATATCATCAATATTATGTGCGTCTGTTGGTTCTATGGCAATAATAATTTATTGAACAAAGTAAACATGCTTTTAATCCTTCCAAGAAACTGTTGCACAACTCCTAGATCACATCAGAACAATAGTCCTTTCACTCCATTTTAATCAGTTAATTGATCTTACACCCTCCTCCTCTCTCACCCCTACCCTCATTAGTTATTCAGAATTGGGAAAATCTGCAGTGGCAAACACGATGGAACAACATGCCCACTTCTGTTGGTTTCTAGAATGCTTTTTTTCTTTAACTAAACTGTTGCATAGAGAGTGGGAATGTGCAGAAGGAGCTGGATTTACACACAAAGATTAACCTAGGGTACTTGAGCAATGTTTGCCTCTGTCCCTTGATTCAGGTCTTTCACATTAGTTATTCCTTCTTGGCAGGACCAGTATTGTAAGGCAAATTCCTAATTATCACCTGTCTTATGCCCTTATGACCATGAATCAGTTTGGCTGGTCATTCTAAAACAATGGCAGGTAAGAAAGCGTATGGGATACTTGCCTTTGTAAATTGAAGCAAGTCTTGCTAAACCTTTACAAATCTCTGGTTAGGCCTCAGCTGGAGTACTGTGTACAATTCTGGGCACCACACTTTGGGGAGGATGTCAAGGCCTTGGCGAGGGTGCAGAGGAGGTTTACCAGAATTATATCAGGGATGAGGGACTTGAATTATGTGGAGAGATTGGAGAATCTGGGATTGTTCTCCTTAGAGCAGAGAAGGTTAAGGGGAGGTATTCAAAACTATGAGGGGTTTTGATAGAGCAAGTAGGGAGAAACTGTTTCCACTGGCAAGTGGGTCAGTAACCAGAGGTCACAGATTTAAATTAATGGGCAGAAGAACAAGAGGGAAAAGGATTAGAAATTTCTTCACACAGGGGGTTGCTAAGATCTGGAATGCACTAACTGAAAGGGTGGTGGAAGCAGATTCCATAGGAACTTTCAAAAGGCAATTGGACATGTACTTGAAGTGGACTAAGTTGCAGGGTTATGGGGAAAAAACTGGGGAGTGGGACTAAATTGGACAGCTCTTTCAAAGAGCCGGCACAGGCACGATGGACCAAATGGCCTCCTTCTGTGATTAATGATTCTGGACTAAGTTGCAGGGTTATGGGGAAAAAACTGGGGAGTGGGACTAAATTGGACAGCTCTTTCAAAGAGCCGGCACAGGCACGATGGACCAAATGGCCTCCTTCTGTGATTAATGATTCTATATAACAAATGGGAAAGGACAACTATGATTTGTTCCAGTATACATAGCAGTGAAATAGAGAAAACCATACCATTAATAAGAACTAATAGTGAAAGCTTACCATAAAAGGGTCAAATTTACTAGAATTATACCAGGGATGAGGGACTTCAGTTCTGTGGAGATTCTGGAGAAGCTGGGATTGTTCTCCTTTGTGCAGAGGTTAAGGAGAGATATATTAGGTGTTCAAAATGATGAAGGGTTTTGATAGTTGTTTCCAGCAGCAGAAGGGTTGGTAACCAGAGGACACAGATTTAAGGTAATTGGCAAAAGAATTAGAGGCGAGATGAGGAGAATTTTTTTTTAGGCAGCGAGTTGTTATGATCTGGAATGCACTGCCTAAAAGGGCGGTGGAAGCAGATTCAATAGTGACTTTCAAAAGGAAATTGGATAAATACTTGAAAAGGAAAAATTTGCAGGGCTATGGGGAAAGAGCGGAGGAGTGGGACTAATTGGATAGCTCCTTCAAAGAGCTGGCACAGGCAAGATGGCCTCTTTCTGTGCTGTATAATTCTATGATGAAGGCTGATTGAAATAGGAAGATCTATTAGATGATCTAGCAGGAACGATGGGCCAAATGGCCTCCTTCTGTGCTATACAATTCTATAAATCCTAACTGTTGAAGGGGATGAAGAATATAATTTCATTCATTTCTCGCAAATACTTTTCCTGCAGGTTGGAGACACTGAGGATCCCTGTGCTTGAGTTACGTATTCAAAACCATTCTCAGTGAGCAGCCTGTTTAAAATAAATTCTCTCTGATCCTGACTTAATGACTGAATTGATTATTTTCTGTAACGTATGAGGCGCATTTGTCTCAATATTACAAGCTGCATTATGAACCGATATTGGCATAATGTAACGGGTCTTATTTAATTTTTGAACTTGGAGAATTAAAGCAATTGCTGCAGGGACATTGATTTTTTTCCCCCTTTAGTAACATCTTTCCCCAAGTGTAAAAATAGGCAAGCAAAGGTTGCAGTAAAATCAACATAAAACTCATGCCAACCAGCAGCTGTCTCCTTTGGCAATAATACTGCTTTCTATTTCAATCTTTTGTATCAAAATAAAGATTTGTTCATCCTAACTTGACTTCTTCTGATAACCTAGAGAGTGAGAGAAACCCAAATATATAGTCAGTCCTTGCTTCGTTCCATTCTGTAGAATAAGATTAATCTTCTAATTTTCTATCAATGGTACAAAGCTAAATGTCCTCTTCATTTGGATTTACAACAGTGGATCAGTGGTGTCACTCTCGCCTCTGGGTCCGAAGGTTGTGGGTTCGAGTCCCACTCCAGAGACTTGAGCACAAAATCCAGGCCGACACATCACGTGCAATAATGAGGGAGCGCTGCACTGTCAGATGTGCCGTCAAACCGAGGCCCCGTCTGCCCTTTCAGGTGGATGTAAAAGATCCCACGGCCACTATTTCGAAGAAGAGCTTTGGAGATCTCCCCAGTGCCCTGGCCAATATTTCTCCCTCAACCAACATCATTAAACAGATTATCTGGTCATTATCAAATAGCTGTTTGTGGAACCTTGCTGTGCGCAAATTGGCTGCCGTGTTTCCTACATTACAACAGTGACTACACTTCAAAAAAGTACTTAATTGGCTGTAAAGTGCTATGCAACATCCTGAGGTCTTAAAAGGCATGATATAATTGCAAGTCTTTCTTTTCTCTTTTACTGATATTTATCCTTTGACCTTAGATCTATGTAAAACACATAAAACATTTACATTTCCCTTTTTTGGTCAGTAAAGCCCATTCCTCCCAAAAGCCTAGTGCCAGAATATCCTCGGAGCTGCTCCTGTTCCGCTGCACTTCTGGAAATTCCCAGCCCTTATTCAATTGACCTCATTAGGGCTCAACCTACGCACCACCACCCCCCCACCCCCCACCACTTATTTAATCTCTCTCTCTCTCGACAGAAGTGATTAACCACACGTCTCAAGTTAAAGCTTCTGTGAAATTTCTAATTGACCACAAAGTGATCTTGTAAAACTCCAGGAT
The DNA here is from genome assembly GCA_030390025.1 of Squalus acanthias. Classification (NCBI taxonomy): domain Eukaryota; kingdom Metazoa; phylum Chordata; class Chondrichthyes; order Squaliformes; family Squalidae; genus Squalus; species Squalus acanthias. The sequence goes on along the minus strand of CM059425.1, from coordinate 131,218,045 downwards.
ATCAATTATACCGTTACAACCTTCAGTATTCAGTCCTTACCAGTTGCCATCTCATAGGTGATTCTTCCACCATGGTGCCAGCAGCACAGGAATCACAAAACGTTTATGACCAACACTTTTCTTTATAACCCTGATCCACGTTATAATCTGCATATTCCTCCAGATTCTTTTAAAAGAAATTAGTCCATATGGCTTTAACTTTTTTTTTTATTCGTTCCTGGGAAGTGGGTGTCACTGGCAAGGCCAGCATTTATTGCCCATCCCTAGTTGCCATCGAGAAGGTGGTGGTGAGCTGCCTTCTTGAACTGCTGCAGTCCGTGTGGTGAAGGTACTCCCACAGTGCTGTTAGGGAAGGAGTTCCAAGATTTTGACCCAGTGACGATGAAGGTTCAGCAATATATTTCCAAGTCAGGATGGTGTGTAACTTGGAGGGGAACTTGCATGTGATGGTGTTCCCATGCACCTGTTGCCCTTGTCCTTCTAGGTGGTAGAGGTCGCGGGTTTGGGAGGTGTTGCCAAAGAATCCTTGGCGAGTTGCTGCAGTGCATCTTGTAGATGGTACACACTGCAGCCACGGTACGCCGGTGGTGCAGGGAGTGAATGTTTAAGGTGGTAGATGGGGTGCCAATCAAGCGGGCTGCTTTGTCCTGGATGGTGTCAAGCTTCTTGAGTGTTGTTGGAGCTGCACTCATCCAGGCAAGTGGAGAGTATTCCATCACACTCCTGACTTGTGCCTTGTACATGGTGGAAAGACTTTGGGGAGTCAGGAGGTGAGACACTCACTGCAGAATACCCAGCCTCTGACCTGCTCTTGTAGCCACAGCATTTATGTGGCTGGTCCAGTTAAGTTTCTGGTCAATGGTGACCCCCAGGATGTTGATGGTGGGGGATTTGACGATGGTAATTCCGTTGAATGTCAAACGACTCTCGCTTGTTGGAGATAGTAATTCCCTGGCACTTGGGTGGCGTGAATGTTACTTGCCACTTATCAGCCCAAGCCTGAATGTCGTCCAGGTCTTGCTGTATGCGGGCATGGACTGCTTCATTATCTGAGGAGTTGCGAATGGAACTGAACACTGTGCAATCATCAGCGAACATCCCCACTTCTGACCTTATGATGGAGGGAAGGTCTTTGATGAAGCAGCTGAAGATGGTTGGGCCTAGGATACTGCCCTGAGGAACTCCTGCAGCGATGTCCTGGGGCTGAGATGATTGTCCTCCAACAACTACAACCATCTTCCTTTGTGCTAGGTATGACTGCTAATCTATTACATGTACCTATTACTTTATCCAAAAAAAAAATATTTTGATCTCCAGGCCTGGGTTTCCCAGACATTTTTGGTAAAATGACAGGACACGACTTCTCCTGCCCACGTGATCTCAGTGGTACCTGACTTGGGGGTGGGGGCACCTCCTTTAAATGCTGAGTGTGGCATCAGCAAGAATCCTGCTCCTGTCTTGCAAAACAGGTGCTACGCAGACCAATTTAACCCTCACAAGTTTTTTTTAATGCCCCTATGCTTTATCATATGGCGGGGGGCGACCCAATTATACTCATTAGCATATTGTTGACAGATCATTAACAGGCTTTTTTAACTTACCTTTTCACTTAACTTCATGGCCGTGGGAACCACGCTGTTCGGGGACCACGGCTGTCAACCTGAGGCGGGAGTTCAGTGGCCATTGCTCCAGCTGATTACTTGACAGCTTCAAATGTACAGTAAAAGCCCCCACCTGACAGATCATCACTTTCCTCAGCCACAAGCTGTTTCTCAGTCCATTTCCAGCACAGATTCTGCAGGCTTTCCACTTTCCACTCTCCATCCATTCTTACCTCATTGGAAGAACTCTCTCACCATTGACAGAATGCTTCTGTCATCTTTACTTCACCTGCCATCTATTCCATCAACATGGGTACCCTTTATGCTGTCTCACCTTGGTCCTCAGAATCCGACCACGATCAGCCCCAACACCAGTAGCTCTGTACCTCCTCTGTGTAGTCATTGTTGGTGTTTGCAGCACTTCAATGCTGTAGAACAGCACAAATGTCAAAATAAAGTTGGCCATGGTCCCTTTAAGGAAACCGGCTGATGACATGTCATGAGTGATGTCACCAGACCCGCTTCCTCTAATTGGACCAGGAAATGCACTGTGTGAGCTTATCAAGCCCTATCAATGGAAAATCATTTTCCAGAGTGGGCTGGAGCCAGCAACGGGGCTACGACTTGCCACCGACCTCGCCGAGGTGAGGAAAATCTCGGCTGATGTAACTCAATGTAAATCCTACAGTAAGCAACTGATTAAGTCTTTAGGTGAACCATTAAGCTGCTTATATTACAGATTGAAAGTGAATGTAATAAGTAATAATTATAACAAATGTCGCTTGCTCTAACTTAACTTCAGTTCCCTTCTCATTGACATGAAAAATAATACCATGTCACCTTATTCGGTTAGCGGGTTAAATACACTTGCATTTAGTCAGACTTAACATTGAATCAGAACAAGGTGTATGTTAGGCCAGGTCAACTCTACTCTTAACTAACATCTTAGGCCTTAATTACTTTACTCTCAGCAGATCTCACCAATTGACTCCCAACATGTGGGTCATTCTTTGTTTCCTGTCCCATAGGGAGTTAGGCACTTGATCCCTCCCCCTGTCTTGTGGTTGGTCAGAGGAACCACCAATCAAGTCTGCTACTGTGCACCTCTACCACGAACCCCCACCCCCCACCACCTTTGAAACTAGCAAAACAGGAAGGGACATTCCAACTAGGATTGCCAACCCTTCAGAATTGAAGATTAATCTCCAGTAAACTCGCTGCGAGCAAACCCAGGAGAAAAATCATCGGTGTATTAAACAAAATTTTTTTTTTCATTTTCTTTCAACACTTTCGTTTATTAAATAGGAGTTGGGGGAAAAAATGCTGTTTGACTGTCAAGAATCATTCGATTGAGTCTTGAAGAGTCTGTTCCCTTTGCAATTGGTCGTGGAATGGGCATGTTCGGCGACCAATGGCGGAGTGTGGGGGTGGGGCAGTGGGAGGTCATGAGATGAAACCTCCAGGAACACATCCAACTAGAGTTGGCAACCCACTAAGCAGGCTCTGGTTGAAGGCGTCTCTTGGAGCCTGTAGCCCAGAAGAAACCAACACCCCAAAGCTTCCTGCATCAAATCTTCCCAAAGTTTGTAAGCACCAGTACAGCCACATCCCAGAGGATGCAGATAGTGCACTTGAGGGAGTAACAACAGGCAGGTCTACAGAGCATGGTGAAGGGAGAGGAGAATGAATTGGTATCAACCAGAGTTGGGGTTTTTTAATTGTGAAAATATTGGTGCCAAAGGAGATACAGGATATCATCGGGATCATCAATGACCGTTGCACTTCGCGAAATGCAGCAACAACAACAACTTGCATTCATATAGCGCCTTTAAAGTAGTAAAAATGTCCGAAGGCGCTTCGCAGGAGCGATTATCAAACAAAATTTGACACCGAGCCACATAAGGAGATTTTAGGACAGGTGACCAAAAGCTTGGTCAAAGAGGTAGGTTTTAAGGAGTGTCGTAAAGGAGGAGGGAGAGGCGGAGAGATTTAGGGAGAGAATTCCAGAGCTTAGGGCCCAGGCAGCTGAAGGCACGGTCGCCAATGGTGGGGCAATTAAAATTGGGGATGTGCAAGTGCGGTGCAGTGGCATTGAGCTGCCAAGTCAAGCTCCTGTTGCTATTCAGCGGGGCAAAGAGATGAAAGTGTGGTCTTTGTTGAATAATGCATCGGTTGCTTTTTTTTATTCTTGGGATGTGGGCACCGCTGGCATGGCTGGCATTTATTGCCCATCCCTAGTTGCCCCTTGAGAAGGTGGTGGTAAGCTGCCTTCTTAATGAACCGCTGCAGTCTGTGTGGTGAAGCAACTTCCACAGTGCTGTTAGGCTGGGAGTTCCAGGATTTTGACTCCGCGACGATGAAGGAGCAGCCGATATATGTCCAAGTCGTGATGGTGTGTGTGACTTGGAGGGGAGCTTGGAGGCAATGATTGTTTGATACATCTATAGTCCGTGATTGGGCTGAAACTGTAGATGATCTCCTATGTTAGTATGGAAGGAAACAGGGCAGAGGAGGTGACTACCACAGATGTGCCACCCCTTTAGTGGAGGCTGGCTGCAGGTCTGGAACTGTTGACCAGAGCCTGCAGAGGCAACATTCCATTTTTATTAAATTCCAGGATTTAAGGTAATTGGCAAAAAAACCAGGGAGGAGATGAGGAGAACTTTTTTTACGCAGCGAGTTATTATGATCTGGAATGCACTGCCAGAAAGGGTGGTGGAAGCAGATTCAATAGTGACTACCAAAAGGGAATTGAATAAATACTTCAGCAGGGGGGGTGGGAATTGCAGGGCTATGGGGAATCAGCAGAGGGTGTGGGACTAATTGGAGAGCTCTTTCAAAGATCCAGCACAGGCATGATGGGCCGAATGGCCTCCTTCTGTGCTGTATGATTCTGTGATGCTATGAAATTTAGGCAGGAGCAGCTACACACAAGATGTTGGGTGGATATCCCACTGCATACTATTCACACATTAATATCGCATAGGTGGGAAGGTTTACTCATATATTTTAAATGTGCAGGGCTGGAAATGCCTGTTGATGTGTATTAAAGAATTATCTGTGGATAACTAAAAGCATTTGGGAGCATCTGCTCCTGCTTGTTAGCCCTGACATTGCTAGCTTGAGTGGCAGGCGAAAATCATGTGCTCTATTATCTGCACAGCGGGCTGACCAGTGCAGAAGTCATAACAAGGCTGATCAAGCGTTAACTGCACTAGGGGAAGGATTTAAAACCCTCAATTTGCGCCAGGGAGAGTCAACCAGCAGTTTACTGAGCAGAATTGCTGTAAAATGCAACCACCCAGTGCTCGCAAGAACTGCTTTGATGTCCAGGTGTTGGAAGTGCTGACATTTAAAAAAAAGTTAAGAGACAGGAGGGCAAGTTCTATATGGAACTGAAGGGCATCCTGCTGAGAGGCCTGCTGAGAGGTATCTGAGCCAGCAGGATTGGAAACAAAGAGCAGGCAGGATCAATGCAGTCTCTACAATCCAGAGGATTGGGAGAGATGTGAGGTGGAAGCTGACTGACTTAAAGGACATGATGTGGAGATGCCGGCGTTGGACTGGGGTGGACAAAAATGAGAAGTCGCACAACACCAGGTTATAGTCCAACAGATTTATTTAAAATTACAAGCTTTCGGAGCTGTCGCCCCTTCTTCAGGTAGGGTAGCTGTGAGAGAATCTCCCAGAATTCACAATATAAACACAGAAAAAATTTATTCAAATCTTTCCCTACATCAAAGACACACTAAGAGCACAGCCAAGACAATGAGATGTGTCCCAGGGGGTCCAACGTGTCAAAACACCTGCTGGCTGCATATCCTCTCCATTTGGGTTTAAAAAAAAACCTGGAAAGACTGGCCATGATGTCAAGTCACGTTCTGTATCGTGACATGAACCCGATATCGCGATTGAGGCCATCCTCATGAGTGCGGAACTTGGCTATCAGTTTCTGCTCTATGATTTTGCGCTGTCGTGTATCCCGAAGGCCGCCTTGGAGAATGCTTACCCGCAGATCCGAGGCTGAATGCCCCTGACTGCTGAAGTGTTCCCCGACTGGGAGGCAACCTGGCGATTGTTGCGCGGTGTCCGTTCATACGTTGTCTCAGTGTCTGCATGGTCTCGCCGATGTACCATGCTCTGGGGCATCCTTTACTGCAACGTATCAGGTAGACAACGTTGGCCGAGTCACTTAAAGGAAGCAGCTCTGATACAGTTTACAAGGCCAAATATCAAATCCAGCTAAGCATAATGTGCCCTCATAGCTTGCAATACATTTTGTGCTGAATTATCAGAACCATTAATAGAATTTTATCGTGTGCAATAGGTGTCAGCCATGGCTCAGTGGGTGGCACTCTTGCCTCTGAGTCAGACCCATCGTGCCTGTGCTGGCTCTTTGAAAGAGCTACCAATTAGTCCCGCTCCCCCCTGCTCTTTCCTCCATAGCCCCACTCCAGAGACTTGAGCACAAAATCCAGGCCGACACTCCCAGGGCAGTACTGAGGGAGCGCTGCACTGTCGGAGGTACCATAGTTCAGATGAGATGTTAAACCGAGGCCCCGTCTGCCCTCTCGGGTGGACGCAAAAGATCCCACGGCCACTATTTCAAAGAAGAGCAGGGGAGTTCTTCCCGGTGCCCTGGCCAATCCCTCAATCAATATTATTAAAAACAGATTATCTCGTGATTCATCTCATTGTTGTTTGCAGGAGCTTGCAGTGCGCAAATTGGCTTGCCCCATTTCCTACATTACAACAGTGACTACACTTCAAAAAAAGTACTTCATTGGCTGTAAAGCACATTGGGACGTCCTGAGGTCATGAAAGTTCTTTCTTCTTTTACTGGGAAACAGGGAACCGAATGCTTACCTTGCATGGCCATAATGTAAACCGTCATGCAGCAGATTTGGAAACTAAGCAACAAGCTTTTATAAACCGGATAAACATCAATTGAGAACCACATCAAACCAAAGCAAATTCACAGTCAAAGCAGGTCAACGTCCAATTGTACGTCGTACTAAAATGGTGTAAATTACCCCCACACTGGTGACTGCCCAGGAGATGGGCAAAGAATGTTGTACATGGAGGAAAGAAATTTACATCTGGTGCAATCAGTCATCTAATTGTAGATTTCTGCAAACATATCCAATGAAATATGGCATAGGTACGTATCCACAAAAATATAGACGGGCAAAACAGCACAATCTGCAGCAAGTTACTGAAACAGAATGTAATCTCTGGAATTGGTGAGGCATATATATTCACCTTATTAAATCAGATTGATAATCAGTACATTTTTAATAGGTTACCAATTCAGGCTAATTCTGGTTGTCCATAAATCCAGTTACCAATCTATTGTTGCTGGTTGTGAATCGCAACTGAATCACCATCACATGTAACAACAATAACTTGCATTTATATCACGCCTTTAGCGTAGTAAAACGTCCCAAGCGTTTCACAGAAGCGTTAATCAGATAAAATTTGATAGTGAGCCACATAAAGAGATATTGGGACAGGTGACCAAAATACTTGGCCGAAGAAGTATGTTTTAAGGAGCTTCTTAAAGGAAGAGATGTGGAGTGGTTTAGGGAGGGAATTCCAGAGCTTAGGGCCTAGGCAGCCGAAGGCACGGCCACCAATGGTGGAGTGATTAAAATCAGGGATGCTCAAGAGGCCAGAATTAGAGGAGCGCAGAGATCTCGCAGGGTTGTGGGGCTGGAGAAAGTTACAGAGATAGGGAGGGGCGAGGCCATGGAGGGATTTGAACACGAGGATGAGAATTTTAAAATTGAGGCGTCGCTGGAACGGGAGCCAGTGTAGGTCAACGAGCACAGGGGGGATGGGTGAACGGGACTTGGTGCAAGTTAGAACACGGGCAGCAGAGATTTGGATGAGCTCAAGTTTACTGAGGGTGCAAGGTGGGAGGACGGCCAGGGGAGCATTAGAGTAGTGGGAGTCTGGAGTTAGCAAAGGCATGGGTGAGGGTTTCAGTAGCAGATGGGCTGAGGCAGATCCAGTTACTTCCATTTGCTGCAAAGACAGCTCTTCATTCCTTCGAAAATATCTTGCTTCTGTCAAGACCAACAAGCGCGCTGCTTCAGCCAATATGTTTGTCGTGAAGAGGAAACCCTAGTTATCTTTTTGGCTCGCATACATCTTAAACGTTGCAATTTATTAGTCTACTGTCAGCAGTGTGTAGCATCAGTAAAACCAACCTCACAGAGCTGTTTTGCAAGAAATTCTCTCAAACATTCAGCCATTCTAACAAGCTGCAAGGCATGAGGTCAAACCACATATCGACAAGTCTATTATATCTGCTGCTCAGCATCATCGCAAAATAACCTTCCTTCTATGGAAGAATATTGAAACAAATATAAAAGGATTGGAAGATAGTAGTATAATTGAAGATTTATAAAAGGGTTAAATTATGAGGACAGGTTGCATAGACTAGGCTTGTATTCCCTTGAGTATAGAAGATTAAAGTGTGATCTAATCGAGGTGTTTAAAATGATTAAAGTGTTTGATAGGGTAGATAGAGAGAAACTATTTCCTCTGGTGGGAGAGTCCAGAACAAGGGGGCACAACCTTAAAATTAGAGCCAGGCCGTTTAGGGGTAATATCAGGAAGCACTTCTTCGCACAAAATGTAGTGGAAATCTGGAACTCTCTCCCTCTAAAAAGCTGTTGAGGCTGGGGGTCAACTGAAAATTTAAAAATTGAGATTGATTTTTATTAGGCAAGGGTACAAGCCTTACTAAAATTATATAGGGCCTTGGTGAGACCACACCTGGAGTACTGTCTACAGTTTTGGTCTCCTTAGCTAAGGAAGGATATACTTGCCTTAGAGGGAGTGCAACAAAGGTTCACTAGACTGATTCCAGGGATGAGGGGATAGTCTATGAGGAGAGACTGAGTAGACTAGGCCTAGATTCCCTAGAGTTTAGAAGAATGAGAGGTGATCTCATTGAAACATATACAATTCTTAAAGGGCTTGATTCTGGGAGGATGTTTCCCCTGGCTGGGGAGTCTAGAACTAGGGGTCACAGTCTCAGAATAAGGGGTCGGCCATTTAGGACTGAGATGAGGAGAAATTTCTTCACTCAAAGGGTTGTGAATCTTTGGAATTCTCTACCCCAGAGAGCTGTGGATGCTCAGTTGTTGAGTATATTCAAGACAAAGATTGATAGATTTTTGGATACTAAGGGAATCAAGGGGTGTGGGGATAGTGCGGGAAGGTGGAGTTGAGGTAGAAGATCAGCCCCATCTTATTGAATGGTGGAGCAGGCTCAAAGGGCTGAATGGCCTACTCCTGCTCCTATTTCTATGTTCTTATGTTCTTAAGGGTTACGGAACCAAGGTGGGTAGATGGAGTTAAGATACAGACCAGCCATGATCTAATTGAATGGTGGCAAAAGACTTACATTTATATAGTGCCTTTCATGATCTCCGTACATCCCAAAGCGCTTTACAGCCAATTAATTACTTTTTGAAGTGTAGTCACTGTCGTAATGTAGTAAACACAGCAGCCAATTTGCGCACAGCAAGCTCCCACAAACAGCAATGTGAATACGACCAGATAATCTACTTTAGTGATGTTGATTGTGGGATAAATATTGGCCAGGACATCGCGGATAACTTCCCTGCTCTTCTTCAAAATAGTGCCAAGGGAACGGACTTGGTTTAGTGCTGCATCCAAAAGACAGCACCTCTAACAGTGCAGCACTCCCTCAGTACTGTACTGGAGTGTTAGCCTAGATTTTTGTGCTCAAAGTCTCTGGAGTGGAGCTTAGAACCCACAACCTTCTGACTCTAAGTCAAGAGTGCTACCAACTGAACCACGGCTGACACAACAGGACCGAGGGGCTGAATGGCCTAATCCTGCTCCTATGTTCCCAGCACTCCCGTGGAATTTTAGCCCTTGCAATACTATTTTTAAGCATACCATTAGACTCAAATTTATTTGAACAACACAAAAAAGAACAATCAGGGACTTAGACCAGCAACAATCCAACAGTGATGATGTTCTACGAAATTAAAAGTGGTCATTTTCACAGTGTGACTCCTCACCAGTTTTTGGCAGGCTAGTTGCTCTTGATCTCCAATAGAAAACAGTTTCACTGCCCATTGATGTGACACACTGGAGGTTAATCTTTGATGTCAATTTGTGGGCAACATTAAAACCTCGTTTCTCATCTAATTCTCATGTCAATCACAGTTCTTATTGCAGCCCAAATACTTATTGTCAAATGTGTTTCATAAGTTTTAAGCTGTGAGGAACAAGATTAATCTATTAACGCCATAGAGTAGATTGAGAAAATCTAACGGAAATGTTCTTTGTTAAATAAACGCATAATGGCCTGTAATTTGTGGTCAGCGGCGAAGCAAAGGTGTTCGCTGCTGGCCCCGAAGTAAGCTTCCCACAACGATCTCGCAATCTCTGTGGTGAGAAGTTCGGCTTTTCCGGCGTGCAATTGAAATCAGTGTAAGTTAATGGGGAACCAACAAGCTGTCTAAGCAGCCAATCACAATTCAGAATTCACACAGACCGAGAACCAGGAAGTAGGTAAGCTTTAAAGTGTCTTAAAAATCTAAATTTGTATTAAAATGGATAAATTTGACACTCCACAAAATTTAAATGAGTTTTTCAGGGCCATAACATTTGTTTAGCAGTTAATACACTGTTAAAACCCCAGTTACACCTAATCCAAAAGGGTCTAACTTTTAATGGGGTATTTAACAGCGATATTACCGTGGAAGAGCCACAGTTTTCGTCAGTTTCCCTGATTTAACAGATTACAATGATTGCCGGCTATGGGGGGGGGGTGGTGAGGGGGGCCGGGGGGGGGGGGAGGGGGTGGCGGGGGAGCCACAGTGCAGCCAGTATCAGAGCAGTGAATGACTGACTGCAACTTCAGGATTTCCGTGTTAGGATACGCATGCGCTATATCCTGAAGTTGCAGTCAGTTTCAATGGGGTAATAACAACGAACGCTGTTTTTTTCGCTGTTATTACTCACCGCAAACTCCGGGCCATTGCTTCTCTCCTCATTAGAATGAAGGAACCAATCTTTCTTCCACCCGAACCCTGTAAGATTCTGATTTAATTAAATGTACATAATAATGAAAGGCAATGTCACAGTTGAGGTTTCTCAAGACCATAAAAATCCTCTTCTCATTTGACAGGGCTGTTCATCTCTTTAACCTTCTACATGATGGAAATTTAACGAATGAAGCAGACATAATCCGATACATTGAAATCTATAATTCAATCCAATAGCTGTCCGCACAAAAGTATACTGCGTCTCAGTCCAAGGGAAACAAATAAAGAAAATGGACCAATTAAGTGTTTTTCTTCTTGTTGTTCAGTGCAAAAAGACGCTTTGAATGACATTAGAAACCAGATTGTTGAAATCTTCCGCACAGTGCGTAGCAGTGATAAATAAGGCAAATAGGATCTTGGATTGTATGACACATGAAATGAAATGTGATACTGAGCCTATACAGGGCATTGGGTCATCCCCATCTGAAGTGCTGTGTGCCTTTCTGGTCACCATATTACAGAAAGGACATTATGACATTGGAAAAGGTGCAGCAAAAAGCTACCTGTCTGATAGCTGGGCTCAGACGCCTGAGCTACAAAGAGAGACGACACAATTGGGTTTGTTTACACTAAGGAAGAGAAGACCGAGAGGAGATCTTCCTCAGGCATTCAAGCTCCTTAAGGGAATGAACAAGCTGAGCCATGAGAACCTCTTTACCCTGGCTCCACAAATTTATTTATGCCTAATAATTGAGTAGTTGATGATGAATAGTGCCACATGGAGTGGTTGAGGTGAATAGCATAGATGTATTTAAGGGGAAGCTAGATAAATACATGAGGGAGAAAGGAATAGAAGGTTATGCTGATAGGGTGAAATGAAGTAAGGTGGGAGGAGGTTTGTGTGGAGCATAAACACTGGCATGGACCAGTTGGGCCAAATGGCCTCCTTCTGTGCTGCACCTTCTATGTACTGAAGCTCTCATACATTCTGTTTGAGAGAAAAGTATACTGCAGCCAATGAAAATGGGAAAATGCCATGGTGTGCATTATGAGCAGGGACCTGGTGAGATTGGAAAGTCCTGATTTTCCAGCCCCACGTACCGATTTTGTCCCAGTGGGACTGATTCTGCTGGTCAGAATATCTACTTTGAAATGCCTTAATCACCTCTTTCTGTAGTAAGATAGCCCCTTGTTTCTTGAGCCCATGAATCCAATTTGCTTCTATGGCCTACCCCCAAGGCAGGTATATGGAGTTAGGTCACAGATCAGCCATGATCTCATTGAAGGGCGAAACAGACTTGAGGGGCTGAATGGCCTGCTCCTGTTCCTATGTTCCATATGCAAATAAACTTCACGACACGTTTCTCCAAATTATGATTGTGGTAGTGACGTGAGTGGGGGAAGGGAACTGATGTCCTTATTCTGGGTGATGAGAACTTTGGCCATTGTTTTCTTTGTCACCTTTCTTGTGCAAGTTTACTAGCATGTTCTTGTAGATGCTTATCACCTCTGCCCTGGCCTCAGTTTCCTCTATCACAAACTGACAGAACTTCCTGCACTTGACCATCCATTTCAACCTGCTGTTCTAAAACATTGACATCTGTGTTTTATTCCATGTAGCTACTTTCCTTCCCAAGCTTTTCCCCTCTAAGTTTTGTTTTTTTAAGTCTCTTTATCTGATTGTACCTCTTCCGGCCATACATCCTGGCTGCTGCAGTTCATCTCCACTACCTGCTTCATGCAATTTCTTTTGACTTTTCCCCCTTTTTTTGACACAATCTGCTTCTTCATCATTGCATCCCACTACCCTCCTTTTTTTATTCACTCACAGGATGTGGGTGGTGCTGGCAAGGCCGGTATTCGTTGCACTTCCCTAATTGCCCTTGAGAAGGTGGTGGTGAGCTGCCTTCTTGAACCACTGCAGTGCATATGGTGATTTCTTTTGTAGCGGTTTGATACACCTGAGAGTCTTGTTAGGCCATTTCAGGGCCATTAAAGGAAGGAAAGGACATTAGTGAACCAGTTGGGTTTTTACGACAATCCGATAGCTTCATGGTCACCATTACTGATGCAAGCTTTTTATTCCAGATTTATTTAATTAACTGAATTCAAATTCACAAACTGCCATGGTGGGAATTGAACTCACATTTAATTAGTCCAGGCCTCTGGATTACTAGCCCAGTAACCACTATGCTACCATATCCAATCCAATCCAATCAAGCTCTCCGTCTTTACATAGGAACAGGAGGAGGCCATTCAGCCCCTCGAGCCTGTTCCGCCATTCAATGAGATCATGGCTGATCTGTGACCTAACTCCATATACCCACCTTTGCCACATATCCCTTAATACCTTTGGTTAACAAAAATCTATCAATCTCAAATTTAAAATTAACAACTGACCTAGCATCAGCTGTCGTTTGTGGAAGAGAGTTCCAAACTTCTACCACCCTTTGCGTGTAGAAATGTTTCCTAACTTCACTCCTGAAAGGCCTGGCTCTAATTTTTAGACTTTGCCCCCTAGTCCGAGACTCCCCAACTAGCGGAAATAGTTTCTCTCTACCTACCCTATCAGCAACGTTCCCTCTAAGCTGCGCGGCTGTGCAGCTCTCTGCTAGTCCCACGCAGCCCGGGACCAGCTTTTCCAATGCTAAATTTCATGCATGTGCAAAACTGTGAATGGGCCACGCAGCTCCTTAAAGGGGAACATTACCTATCAGTTCCTCTTAATATCTTGAAAACTTCAATTAAATCACCCTTTGACCTTCTAAATTCCGGGGAATACAACCCTAGTTTGTGTAATAATTTACACCATCTGATGACACGCTGTAACAATTCCCTTCAGCAGCAACTTTTGGTCACCTCTCCTAATATCTCTTTCTTTGGCTCGACAACCAATTCTTTTCTTTACCCTTTTGTGAAATATAAGATAGTCACTAATAAAACCAAAAGGGTATTCAGGAGAAAATTCTTTATCCAGAGAGTGGTTAGAATGTGAAACTCGCTACCACATGGAGTGGTTGAGGCGAATAGTATAGATTCATTTAAGGGGAAGCTAGACAAGTACATGAGGGAGGAAGGAATAGAAGGATCTGTTTATAGGGCGCGATGAAGAGAGGGGGGAGGAGGCTCATGTGCAGCATAACCACCGGCATGGACCTGTTGGGCCGAATGGCCTGTTTCTGTGCTGTAAATATTTTATAATACTTTGTTCTTTTTATTATTAGCTCTTTATTCGGGCTGTCAAGCGATTAAAAAAAAATTAATCGGGGTTAATCTTGCAGTTAAAAATTTTAATCTCTGTTAATCTTGGCTTTGATCGCATATTTAATTGGTACAAATACTGTATCCCTCTCTTGCAAGTATGTTTGATTCCCGATGCTATTTTTTAATCACCCACCCAATGAATGGGCAGAATCTTGGAGCAGAATCCTGCTGCTCTGAAAGTGGGACCACAGGTTAGATCAGGCCATTGATGCAATTCACAAGCTCTTGCCTCCTTCGATGTAAGGCCCTGGATTGAACAGCTATCGAGTTGGATTCATTATCATTCGATTTATGGCTGGTGAGGCCCACTTGTAGCTGACAATGGCACCTGTTCTCAGCAGCTGTATGTAATACTGAGGCTATCGAAGGTCTATCTGGTGCGATTCCAAGAGTAGCCTGGGAAGGAACATAGGAACAGGAGTAGGCTATTCAGCCCCTCGAGCCTGTTAGCAACATAGAAACAGGAGTAGGCCATTCAGCCCCTTGAGCCTGTTAGCAACATGGGAACAGGAGAAGGCCATTCAGCCCCTCGAGCCTGTTAAGAACATAGTAACAGGAGTTCCAGATTTACACTACCCTTTGCGTGAAGAGGTGTTTCCTGACATCTCCCCTGAACAGCCTATCTCTAATTTTAAGTTTATGCCCCCTTGTTGTAGACTCCCCCCACCAGAGGAAATAGTTTCTCTCTATCTACCCTATCAAACCCTTTAACCATCTTAAACACCTCAATTAGCTCACCCCTTAATTTTCTATACTCAAGGGAATACAAGCCTAGTCTATGCAACCTGCTCTCATAATTTAACCCTTTTAGCCCTGGTATCATTCTGGTGAATCTGCGCTGCACCCCCTCCAAGGCCAATATTCCTGAGGTGCGGTGCCCAGAACTGAACACAGTGCTCCAGATGGGGTCTGACCAGAGCTCTGTACAGCTGTAACATAACTTCCACCCCTTTGTATTCCAGCCCTGTTGAGATAAAGGCCAACATTCCATTAGCCTTTTTAATTATTTTTGTACCTGTCCACTAGCTGTTAGTGATTTCTGTACTTGGACCCCTAAACCTCTCAGCTCTTCCACAGTTCCTAGCTTTCATCATTTAGAAAATACACTGATCTATCTTTCTTAGGTCCAAAGTGGATGACCTCACACTTTCAATTAGATCACGGCCAATCTGTATCTTTGGACAAGACCTGATTTCTGGTGTTATATTTCCAAGCCTTTATCTGCCAGATCTGTAATTACTGTTCCAACCATGTTGTATAATTTATGAATGCACTTAGGACAATATATTTTCTTTACTTTGCGTTTTTTAAATAAATGTTACAATTCCCACTATTTCTATTGTCTGCTTCCCCCACCCCCAACACATACTTAAAGTTAGTTAGATCTGCCCCTAAAACTGGTTATTTAAATGTTGTAGATCACATGCTATAAACATTTCAGGGTGCACATTCAGGGAAATATTACTGTACCTATACAGAGCTCTGCTTAGTTTTGACAACCTCAATTTAGGAAGGATATGCTGGCCTTAGCAGGAATCCAGGATGTTACCTGCTCTATAGGGACCTAGCTATGATGAGAGACTGGGTAAACTTAGGTTATGTTTTCTAGTTATGAGGAGGTTAAGGTGAGAAACGTTAGGAAACACTTCTTCACGCAAAGGGTGGTAGAAGTGTGGAACTCTCTCCCACAAAAAAACAGTAGATGTGAGATCAATTAATAATTTTAAATCTGAGATTGATAGATTTTTGCTAGCCAAGGGTATAAAAGAATATGGAGCCAAGGCAGGTGGATGGATTGAGGATACAGATCAGCCATGATCTTACCGAATGGCAGAACAGGCTCGAGGGGCTGAATGGCCTACTCCTGCTCCTATGTTCCAATCTGATTGAGCTGTTCAAAATAATAATGGGAATCAGTCATAACTCTTCCCTCCGATAGGTGAATCCTGGTCATGGGACACTTGCTGTGGTAAATCTACTTCAGGAAATATGGCATTGCCGTTAAAACCACAAAAAACAAACTTGACCATTAAAAGTCTCTATCTTCCAACTGGTAGCAAATTGGCTTCAAACTGATCAGCAGTCTGAAAATAGGGTCCAGAACATCTGAATTGTAGAATCATAGAATGGTTACAGCACAGAAGGAGGAGGCCATTTGGCCCATCGAACCCGTGCCGGCTCTCTGCAAGAGCACTTCAGCTAGTCCCACTCCCCCGCCCTTTCCCCATAGCCCTGCAAATTTTTTTCCTTCAGGTACTTATCCAATTCCCTTTTGAAAGCTACAATTGATCTGCCTCCACCACCCTCTCAGGCAGTGCATTCCAGATCATGACCACTCGCTGCGTAAAAAAGTTTTTCCTCATGTCACCTTTGGTTCTTTTGCCAATCATCTTAAATCTGTGTCCTCTGTTCTCGACCCTTCCGCCAATGGGAACAGTTTCTCTCTATCTACCCTGTCTGGACCCATCATGATTTTGAACACCTCTATCAAATCTCTGCTCCAAGGAGAACAACCCCAGCTTCTCTAGTCTATCCACGTAACTGAAGTCCCTCATCCCTGAAATCATTCTCGTAAATCTTTTCTGCACCCTCTCTAAGGCCTTCACATCCTTCCTAAAGTGCAGTGCTGACATCACCTGTCACCGGCTTTCCCTTAATTGGCCGGTAAGCCCGCAGGGCGGGCTTAACAAGGCCAATCAAGGGAAAATAGCGTGGGTTGGTCAGACATTGCTGGAGGCGGGACTGAAACCCAGAAACCAGAAGTCTCCATTGAGAAAATCCAGCCCATAGAGTACAAAAGCAAGGAAGTTATGATGAACCTTTATAAAACACTGGTTCGGCCTCAACTGGAGTATTGTGTCCAATTCTGGGCACTGCACTTTAGGAAGAATTTGAGAAGCTGTCAAACACTGACAAACTGTGTTCTAAGGTGAGCCCTTGCACACAGACTCACCAAGACCTCTCTCCTAAGCAGAAAGCAGATGGCTGCTGCATCTGAGAATGCAGCAGCCATTCTGTCATCTCTGCCATTGAGATGAGGCACCTCCGGATCCTCAAAGGTTGAAGCCTGCAGAAAGAAGCAAAGGTAAGGAAACTTTTTCCAACACTTTACACTCACCTCTCATACTTACCTGTCCACACTTGCACCCATCACTCACCTCCACAGCTGACATTTCGACCCCTCTCACCCCCGCAGACCCTCTGCTCGCCTCGCTGACCCTGGCGAGGTTCGCAGCCATCGGGAAGCCCGCAATTGCAGGCGTAAAATGGGGAAAAGCCGCAAAACTGCCTGTTAACTCCCTGTGAATTGGCTCTAATCCACTTCCCGCCTCAAGGAGACGGGTCCCTGCGCGATTCGGGAACCCGCCTCCCGGGATGATGGCACGGAGGCGGATTGGGAGTGGGGTCAGTACCCGCTCCCAGTTTCTGCCATTTTCCCGGCAGTCCCGCCTCCATACCCGCCTCCCCAGGGCTGGGAAAATTCCCCCCATGCCTCTATTTATGAAAATGAGAAGTCGCACAACACCAGGTTATAGTCCAACAGTTTTATTTGAAATCACAAGCTTTCGGAGCTATCGATCGCCCCTTCCTCAGGTGAAGTAAAGAGATACAGAATCGCCAAAGCATATATAGATAGAGAACAATGCATGTGTTACTTACAAAAGCAGACGACTACATTTAAATCACCCTGACTGTTTATCTGCCGAGGTGTGACAAAAGGCAATCAGGTCACATCAAAGACATAGCAAGATACAACTGAGACAATGAGGTGGAGCCACAGGGGGTCCAATGTGTCAAAAGCCGCAGTATGGGAAACGATAAACTTTAAAATTTTTACTTTTTTACTGGGAATCACATCTGTTAACAAGCCAACGACGACTCGAGTCTGGATCACGTCATGTATCGTGACATAAACCCAAGATCCCGGTTGAGGCCGTCCTCATGAGTGCGGAACTTGGCTATCAGTTTCTGCTCGATGATTTTGCGTTGTCGTGTGTTTCTAAGTCCGCCTTGGAGAACGCTTACCCGCAGATCCGAGGCTGAATGTCCTTGACTGCTGAAGTGTTCCCCGACTGGGAGGGAACACTCCTGCCTGGTGATTGTTGCGCGGTGTCCGTTCATACGTTGTCTCAGTGTCTGCATGGTCTCGCCGATGTACCATGCCACGGTGCATTCTTTCCTGCAACGTATGAGGTAGACAACGTTGGCCGAGTCACATGAGTATGTACCATGTACCTGGTCGGTAGTGTCCTCACGTGTGATGATGGTATCTGTGTTGATGATCTGGCATGTCTTGCAGAGGTTGCTGTGGCAGGGTTGTGTGGTGTCGTGGTCGCTGTTATCCTGAAGGCTGGGTAATTTGCTGCGAACGATGGTACTTCTGAGGTTAGGCGACTGTTTGAAGGCAAGTAGTGGAGGCGTGGGGATGGCCTTAGCGAGGTGTTCGTCGTCATCGATGACATGTTGGAGGCTGCGAAGAACATGGTGTAGTTTCTCCGCTCCAGGGAAGTACTGGACGACGTAGGGTACCCTGTTGGTTGTGTCCCATGTTTGCCTTCTGAGGAGGTCTATGCGATTTTTCGCTGTGGCCCGTCGGAACTGTCGATCGATGAGTCGAGCGTCATATCCCGTTCTTACGAGGGCGTTTTTCAGCGTCCGTAGGTGTCCATCGCGTTCCTCCTCGTCTGAGCAGATCCTGTGTATTCGCAGGGCTTGTCCATAGGGGATGGCTTTTTTAACGTGGTTAGGGTGGAAGCTGGAGAAGTGGAGCATCGTGAGGTTGTCCGTGGGCTTGCGGTAGAGTGAAGTGCTGAGGTGTCCGTCTTTGATGGAGATTCGTGTGTTCCGCCAACTTCCGCACTCATGAGGATGGCCTCAACCGGGATCTTGGGTTTATGTCACGATACATGACGTGATCCAGACTCGAGTCGTCGTTGGCTTGTTAACAGATGTGATTCCCAGTAAAAAAGTAAAAATTTTAAAGTTTATCGTTTCCCATACTGCGGCTTTTGACACATTGGACCCCCTGTGGCTCCACCTCATTGTCTCAGTTGTATCTTGCTATGTCTTTGATGTGACCTGATTGCCTTTTGTCACACCTCGGCAGATAAACAGTCAGGGTGATTTAAATGGAGTCGTCTGCTTTTGTAAGTAACACATGCATTGTTCTCTATCTATATATGCTTTGGCGATTCTGTATCTCTTTACTTCACCTGAGGAAGGGGCGATCGATAGCTCCGAAAGCTTGTGATTTCAAATAAAACTGTTGGACAATAACCTGGTGTTGTGCGACTTCTCATTTTTGTCCACCCCAGTCCAACACCGGCATCTCCGCATCATGACCTCTATTTATGAAGCCCAGGATCCTGTATGCATTTTTAACTGCTTTCTCAACCTGCCCTGCCACCTTCAATGATTTGTGCACATATACCCCCAGGTCTCTCTGTTCATGCACCCACTTTAGAATTGTACCCTTTAGTTTATATTGCCTCCCCTCATTCTTCCTACCAAAATGTATCACTTCACACTTTTATGCATTAAATTTCTTCTGCCACGTGTCTGCCCATTT
Organism: Squalus acanthias; assembly: GCA_030390025.1. NCBI lineage: Eukaryota > Metazoa > Chordata > Chondrichthyes > Squaliformes > Squalidae > Squalus > Squalus acanthias. The sequence goes on along the minus strand of CM059425.1, from coordinate 131,198,576 downwards.
CACCAGCTGTCTAGGTCTTCTTGAAGTCTATCACTATCCTCCTCACTGTTCACTATACTTCCAAGTTTTGTGTCATCTGTAAATTTTGAAATTGTGCCCTGTACACCCATTAATATATATATCAAGAAAACAGTGGTCCTAGTACCGACCCCTGGGGAACACCACTGTATACCTTCCTCCAATCTGAAAAACAGCTGTTCACCATTACTCTTTGTTTCCTGTCACTTAGCCAATTTTGTATCCATGCTGCCACTGTCCCTTTTATTCCATGGGCTTCAACTTTGCTGGCAAGTCTATTTTGTGGCACTTTATCAAACGCCTTTTAGAAGTCCATGTACACCACATCAACCGCATTGCCCTCATCAACCCTCTCTGTTTTCTTTACACAGTTACACACTACAGCCACGGTATGCTGGTGTTGGAGGGAGTGAATGTGTAAGGTTGTAGATGGGGTGCCAATCAAGCAGGCTGCTTTGTCTTGGATGGTGTCAAGCTTCTTGAGTTGTTGGAGCTGCAATCATCCAGGCAAGTGGAGAGAATTCCATCACACTCCTGACTTGTGCCTTGTACATGGTGGAAAGGTATTGGAGAGTGAGGAGGTGAGACACTCGCCGCAGAATACCCAGCCTCTGACCTGCTCTTGTTGTCACAGTGTTTATGTGGCTGGTCCAGTTAAGTTTCTGGTCAATGGTGACCCCCAGGATATTGATGGTGGGGGATTTGACGATGATAATGCCATTGAATGTCAAGGGGCGGTGGTTAGACTCTCGCTTGTTGGAGATAATCATTGCCTGGCATTGTGTGGCGCAAATGTTACCTGCCACTTATCAGCCCAAGCCTGAATGTCGTCCAGGTCTTGCTGCATGCGGGCATGGACTGCTTCATTATCTGAGGAGTTGCGAATGGCACTAAACACTGTGCAGTTATCAGCGAACATCCCCACTTCTGACCTTATGATGGAAGGAAGGTCATTGATGAAGCAGCTGAAGATGGTTGGGCCTAGGACACTGCCTTGAGGAACTCCTGCAGCGATGTTCTGAGCCTGTGATGACTGACCTCCAACCACCATAACCAACTTCCTTTGTGCTAGGTATGACTCCAGCCAGTGGAGAGTTTTCCCCCCGATTCCCATCGACTTCAATTTTACTAGGACTCCTTGATGCCACACTCGGTCAAATGCTGCCTTGATGTCAAGGGCAGTCACTCTCACCTCACCTCTGGAATTCAGCTCTTTTGTCCATGTTTGGATGAAGGCTGTAATGAGGTCTGGAGCTGAGTGGTCCTGGCTTTTTGTGGACAGGACATACCTGGGCTGTTTTCCACATTGTCGGATAGATGCCAGTGTTATAGCTGTACTGGAACAGCTTGGCTAGAGGCCAATGATGTTACCTCATCAAAAAACTCAATCAAGTTAGTTAAACATGATTTGCCTTTAACAAATCCATGCTGCCTTTCTTTAATTAATCCACACTTGTCCAAGTGACTGTTAATTTTGTCCCTGATTATCGTTTCTAAAAGGTTCCCCACAACTGAGGTTAAACTGACTGGCCTGTAGTTGCTGGGTTTATTCTTGCACCCTTTTTTGAACAAGGGTGTAACATTTGCAATTCTCCAGTCCTCTGGCACCACACCTGTATCTAAGGAGGATTGGAAGATTATGGCCAGTACCGCCACGATTTCCACCTTAACTTAACTCAGCATCCTAGGATGTATCCCATCCAGTCCTGGTTACTTGTCTACTTTAAGTACAGCCAGCCTTTCTAGTACCTCCTCTTTATCAATTTTTTCCCATCCAGTATCTCCACTACCTCCACTTTCACTGTGACTTTGGCAGCATCTTCTTCCTTTTTGAAGACAGATGCAAAGTACTCATTTAGTACCTCAGCCTTGCCCTCTGCCTCCATGCGTAGGTCTCCTTTTTGGTCCCTAATCGGCCCCACCCCTCCTCTTACTACCCGTTTATTATTTATATACCTACAGAAGACTTTTGAATTCCCTTTTATGTTAGGTGCCAATCTATTCTCATACTCTCTCTTTGCCCCTCTATTTTCTTTTTCACTTCCCCTCTGAACTTTCTATATTCAGCCTGATTCTCACTTGTATTCTCAACCTGAGATCTGTCATACGCGCTCTTTTTCTGCTTCATCTTACTCATAGAGTCATAGAGTTATACAGCACAGAAAGAGGCCCTTCGGCCCATCGTGTCCGCACCGGCCATCAAGTCCTGTCTATTCTAATCCCATTTTCCAGCACTTGGTCCGTAGCCTTGTATGCTATGGCGTTTCAAGTGCTCATCTAAATGCTTCTTGAATGTTGTGAGGGTTCCTGCCTCTACCACCCTTTCAGGCAGTGAGTTCCAAATTCCAACCACCCTCTGGGTGAAAAAGTTTTTCCTCAAATCCCCTCTAAACCTCCCGCCCCTTACCTTGAAACTATGCCCCCTGGTTATTGACCCCTCTACTAAGGGGAAAAGTTCCTTTCTATCTACCCTATCTATGCCCCTCATAATTTTGTACACCTCAATCAGGTCCCCTCTCAGCCTTCTCTGCTCTAAGGAAAACAACCCCAGCCTGTCCAGTCTCTCTTCATAGCTGAAGCGCTTCAGCCCAGGTAACATCCTGGTGAATCTCCTCTGCACCCTCTCCAATGCAATCACATCCTTCCTATAGTGTGGCGACCAGAACTGCACACAGTATTCCAGCTGTGGCCTAACTAGCGCTTTGTACAGCTCCATCATAACCTCGTTCTATGCCTCAGCTAATGAAGGCAAGTATCCCATATGCCTTTTTAACCACCTTATCTACTTGTCCTGCTGCCTTCAGGGATCCATGTACTTGCACACCAAGGTCCCTCTGATCCTCTGTCCTTCCTAGGGTCCTACCATTCATTGTGTATTTCCTTGCCTTGTTAGTCCTCCCAAAATGCATCACCTCACACTTTTCAGGGTTAAATTCCATTTGCCACTGTTCTGCCCATCTGACCAACCCATCTATATCGTCCTGTAGCCTGAGGCTTCCCTCCTTGCTATTTACCACCCCACCAATTTTCGTGTCATCTGCAAACTTACTGATCATACCTCCTACATTCATATCTAAATCATTAATGTACAATACAAACAGCAAAGGACCCAGCACCGATCCCTGCGGTACACCACTGGACACAGGCTTCCAGTCACAAAAACAACCTTCGACCATCACCCTCTGCCTCCTGCCACTAAGCCAATTTTGGATCCAATGTGCCAAGTTGCCCTGGATCCCATGGGCTCTTACCTTCTTGACCAGTCTCCCATGCGGGACTTTGTCAAAAGCCTTACTGAAGTCCATGTAGACCACATCAACTGCACTACCCTCATCCACACACCTAGTCACCCCCTCGAAAAATGCAATCAAATTGGTCAGACATGATCTCCCCCTGACAAAGCCATGCTGACTATCCTTGATTAATCCTTGCCTCTCCAAGTGGAGACTAATTCTCTCCCTCAGAATTTTTTCCAATAATTTCCCTACCACTGATGTAGGCTCACTGGCCTGTAATTCCCTGGTTTATCCCTACTACCCTTCTTGAATAATGGTACTACGTTAGCTGTTCTCCAGTCCTCTGGCACCTCCCCTGTGATTAACTTTATCACACCTCGGCAGATAGTCAGGATGATTTAATTTAGTGGTCTGCAATTGTAAGGTACACATGCTTTGTTCTCTATCTATATATGCTTTGGCGATTCTGTATCTAATTTACTTCACCTGAGGAAGGGGCAATCGATAGCTCCGAAAGCTTGTGATTTCAAATAAAACTGTTGGACTATAACCTGGTGTTGTGCGACCTCTCAATTTTGACCTCCCCTGTGGCCAGAGAGGTTCTGAAAATTTGTGTCAGAGCCCCTGCAATCTCCTTCCTTGCCTCACACAGCAGCCTGGGATACATCTCGTCTGGGCCTGGGGATTTATCCACTTTTAAGCCCGCTAAAACCGCTAGTACCTCCTCCCTCTCAATACTAATTTGTTCAAGTATATCACAATCCCCCTGCCTGATTTTTATGCCTACATCGTCCTTCTCCATAGTGAACACAGATGCAAAATATTCATTTAAAACCTCACCTACATCTTCTGGCTCGACACACAGATTGCCACTTTGGTCCCTAATGGGCCCTACTCTTTCCCTGGTTATCCTGTTGCCCTTAGTATACTTATAAAACACCTTGGGATTTTCCTTTTTTTGCCCGCCAGTGTTATTTCATGCCCCCTCTTCGCTCTCCTAATTTCTTTTTTAAGTAACCCCCTGCACTTTCTATACTCCTCTAGGGCTTCCACTGTTTTTAGTCCTTTGTATCTGCCGAAAGCCTCCCTTTATTTCCTAATCCATTCCTGTATATCCCTTGACATCCAGGGTTCCCTGGGCTTGTTGGTCCCACCCTTGACCTTTACGGGAACATGTTGCCGTTGTACTCTCTCTATTTCCTTTCTGAAAGACTCCCACTGCTCTGATGTGGATTTTCCTACAAGTAGCTGATCCCAGTCCACTTTGGCCAGATCCTGCCTTATCATATTAAAATCGGCCTTCCCCCAATTTAGAACCTTTATCTCCGGTCCATCTTTGTCCTTTTCCATGATTACCTTAAATCTCACCGAATTATGGTCACTGTCACCAAAATGCTCTCCTACTGACACTTCTACCACTTGCCCGGCTACATTCCCTAGAATTAGGTCCAGTACCACCCCCTCTCTTGTAGGACTTTCTACATGCTGGCTCAAAAAGCTCTCCTGGATGCACTTTAAGAATTCCGCACCCTCTAAGCCTTTCACACTCTGACTATCCCAGTTAATATTGGGGAAGTTGAAATCCCCTACTATTATTACCCTATTATTTCTACACTTCTCTGAGATTTGCCTACATATCTGTTCCTCTATCTCCCCCTGACTGTTTGGGGGCCTTTAGTACACTCCCAGCAAAGTGCTTGCCCCCTTTTTGTTTTTACGTTCTACCCATATGGCCTCATTAGAGGAACCTGCTAAGATATCATCCCTTCTTACAGCAGTAATTGACTCCTTGATTAATATTGCAACACCCCCTCCTCTTTTACACCCACCTCTGTCTCGCCTGAAGATTCTATACCCCGGAATATTGAGCTGCCAGTCCTGCCCCTCCCTCAACCATGTCTCTGTGATAGCAACAATATCATACTCCCATGTGTTCATCAACACCTTCAATTCATCTGCCTTACTCGCAAGACTCCTTGCATTAAAATAAATGCCATCCAGCCTTGCCATACTCCCTTGTGCCGTTACATATTTGCTCTGCCTTCCAGGCTGACTTGTTTTTTCCTCTATATTTGGCTGTGCATCACCCCTACTATAGCTCCACTCCGTATCCCATCCCCCTGCCAAGTTAGTTTAAACCCCCCCCCCCCCCGCCCCCAACCATACTAGCAAACCTCCCCGCAAGGATGTTGGTCCCGTTCCGGTTCAGGTGCAACCCATCCGACTTGTACAGATCCCACCTTCCCCAGAAGCAGACCCAGTGATCCAGGAAACTAAAGCCCTCCCTCCTGCACCAACTCTTTAGCCATGCATTCATCTGCTCTATCCTCCTATTCCTATTCTCACTAGCACATGGCACCGGGAGTAATCCAGAGATTACAACCTTTGAGGTCCTGCTTTTTAATCTGCTACCTAGCTCCCTAAATTCTTGTTGCAGGACCTCATCCCTCTTTCTATCCATGTTGTTGGTACCAATGTGAACCATGACCTCTGACTGTTCGCCCTCCTGCTTCAGAATGCCCTGCAGCCGTTCAGTGACATCCTTGACCCTGGCATCAGGGAGGCAACATACCATCCTGGAGTCACATCTGCGGCCACAGAAACGTCTATCTGTTCCCCTTACGATAGAATCCCCTATCACTATTGCTCTCTCACTCTTTTTCCTCCCCTCCTGTGCAGCTGAGCCACTCGTAGTGCCACGGACTTGGCTCTTGCTGCATTCCCCTGAGAAACCATCTCCCCCATCAGTATCCAAAACGGAAAATCTGTCGGAGAGGGAGATCGACCCAGGGGACTTCTGCACTACCTTTCTAGTTCATTTACTCTGTCTGGTGGTCACCCATTCCCTGTCTGCCTGTGCACTCTTTACCTGCGGTGCGACCACCTTGTTAAACGTGCTATCCACGAAGATCTCAGCTTCGCGGATGCTCCACAGTGACTCCAGCCGCAGCTCCTGCTCCGAAACGCGGATTTCGAGTAGCTGCAGCTGGAGACAATTCCTGCACATGTGTTTGCCCTGGACACCTAAAGTGTCCCTGACTTCCAACATAGCACAGGAGGAGCACTCCACGCTGTCGAGCTGCCCTGCCATGTCCTACCCTTAATTTACTCCCTTTAAATTAAAGAATATTAAATACACTAGGGACCTTACTTCCCTTTAAACACGACTTACTCTAAACTAGAGACCTTACTTTTACTTTAATGACTGGAATGTAGAAATACTCACCGCTGATTCTCTGTCCCCTCTTGTGCAACTTTTTAGCTCCTGCTCTCCTGGAAGCTGGCAAAGATGGAAAAAGAAAGGAACACCTCCCTCCCCAAACTCCTTCACTCACCAAACTCACAGCTTAACACTCTGTTCCAATCTGCACTCCGTGACAAACTGCACTCTAGCCTCCCTTATTTATACTGCTGAGATTTAAATAAGTGAGCGCTCTGGTAGTTACAGAACCAGATTAGACCACTTAATTAATTAATTACTCTCACCTGCTCTCCAGCACAGAGCTTGCTTAGCCCCGCCCAAACCGGGAAGAAACTTAAAACTTGAAACAGTAAATTTAAATGCTAATTGCAAGCATACAAGACTAGAATTTATAAAAATAAGAGATTAACCTTTAAGATTTACTCCCTCACTGACCAAACTCGCAGCTTAACACTCTGTTCCGATCTGCACTCTCTATCTCTTTCGTCATCCAGGGAGCTCAGACTTTGGTTGCCCTACTGTTCCCCCTCACGGGAATGTACCTGAACTGTACCAGAACCATCTCCTCTTTAAAGGCATCTCATTGTTCGATTACAGTTTTGTCTGCCAATCTTTGATCCCAAATTACCCGGGCCAGATCTGTTCTCAACCCACTGAATTTGGCCTTCCTCTAATTAAGTATTTTTACTCTAGATTGCTCCCTGTCTTTTTTCATAGCTAATCTAAACCTTATGATACTATGATCACTGTTCCCGAAACATTCCCCTACTGACACTTGCTCCACTTGCCCCACCTCATTCCCCAGAACCAGATTCAGCAGTGTCTCCTTTCTCATTGGACTGGAAACGTACTGATCAAGAAAGTTCACCTGAACACACTTCAGAAATTCTTCCCCCTCTCTGGCCTTTACACTATTACTATCCCAGTCTATATTAGGATAGTTGAAGTCCCCCATTATCACTACTCTATAGTTCTTGTGCCTCTCTGTAATTTCCCGGCAAATTTGCTCCTCTATATCCTTGCTACTAGTTGGCGGTCTTTTGAATACACCTAGTAGTGTAATGGCATCTCTATTATTTCTTAACTCTAACCAAAAAGATTCAGTCCTTGACCCCTCCAGGAAATCCTCTATCTCCAGCACTGTAACATTCTCCTTAGCCAATACTGCCACCCCACCTCATTTCTTTCCTTCCCTATCTAAACATTATGATACTATGATTACTGTTCCCAAAACGTTCCCCTACTGACACTTGCTCCACATAAATATTGTGGCAACAAGAGCAGGTCAGAGGCTAGGTATTCTGCGGCGAGTGTCTCACCTCCTGACTCCCCAAAGCCTTTCCACCATCTATAAGGCACAAGTAAGGAGTGTGATGGAATACTCTCCACTTGCCTGGATGAGTGCAGCTCCAACAACACTCAAGAAGCTCGACACCATCCAGGACAAAGCAGCCCACTTGATTGGCACCCCATCCATCACCTTAAACATTTGCTCCCTCCACCACTGGCGTACCGTGGCTGTAGTGTGAACCATCTACAAGATGCACTGCAGCAACTTGCCAAGGCTTCTTCGGCAGCACCTTCCAAACCCGCGACTTTTTCCACCTAGAAGGACAAGGGCAGCAGGTGCATGGGAACACCACCACCTCCAAGTTTCCCTCCAAGTCACACACCATCCTGACTTAGAAGTATATCGCCGATCCTTCATCATCGCTGGGTCAAAATCCTGGAACTCCCTACCTAACAGCACTGTGGCAGTACCTTCACCACACAGACTGGAGAGGTTCGTGAAGGTGGCTCACCACCACCTTCTCAAGGGCAATTAGCGATGGGCAATAAATGCTGGCCTTGCCAGCGACGCCACATCCCATAAATGAATTTAAAAAAAAAATCTTTCCTGGAACACCTTATATCCAGGAATATTTAACACCTACTCCTGTCTTATTTTGAGCCAGGTCTCCGTTATTGCTATGGCATTATATTCCCATGTGGCTATTTGCGCCTGCAGCTCACCAACCTTATTTACAATGCTTCGTGCGTTTACATACATGCACTATAAACCTATCTTATACCTTCTTGTATTCTCTCTTAGTCTGACCCCACCTAATACCGTACTATTTCTTACTCTAGTGCTATCTTTCTCTCCCAATCCTTTGTGCGCTTTGTTTCTCCCTTCAAATGCTACATCCTGGTGCCCACCCCCCTGCCAAATTAGTTTAAACCCTCCCCAACAGCACTAGCAACACCCCCCCACCCCCACACCCCCCGCGAGGATATTGGTCCCGGCTCTGTTGAGCTGCAACCCGTCCGGCCTGTACAGGTCCCACCTCCCCCAGAACCGGTCCCAATGTCCCAGGAATCTAAAGCTCTCCCTCCTGCACCATCTCTCCAGCCACGCATTCATCTGCTCTATCCTCCTATTTCTATACTCACTAGCTCGTGACACCGGGAGTAATCCGGAGATTACTACCTTTGAGGTCCTGTTTCTTAATCTCTTTCCTAGCTCCCTAAAATCTGCCTGCAGGACCTCATCCCTCTTTCTACCTATGTCATTGATACCGATAGGGACCACGACCTCTGGCTGTTCACCCTCCCCCCTCAGAATGTTCTGCAGCCGCTCAGTGACATCCTTAACCCTGGCACCAGGGAGGCAACATACCATCCTGGAATCACGTCTGCAGCCGCAGAAACGCCTATCTGTTCCCTTAACGATTGAATCCCCTACCACTATTGCTTTCCCGATCTTCCTCCTCCACCCCCTGTACAGCTGAGCCACCCGTGGTGCTGCGGACTTGGCTTTGGATGTACTCCCGTGAGGAACCATCGCCCTCACCAGTATAGAGTGAGACGTACTCAGGGGACTCCTGCACTGCTTGCCTGGTCATCCTGACTGACGGTCACCCATTCCCTCTCTGCCTGCACACTCTTATGCTGCAGGGTGACTGTCATAAATCGCAAGTAACAACTCAGGAAGTACTACTGGGTGGCCAGCTGGGGCGCCGTCCAGGGAGTATAAATACTCAGGCATGGGCCCACCTTGGGCAGAGACAATCTGGAAACAGGAAGCTAGTGACTGCTAACTAGACCTCCATGTTTTGTTACAAGTTGATTAAAGCCTTGCTTTATGTTCAAGTGCGTAGTGAGTCTTTATTACGTCAGTGACCACCACCTGAAACATGCTATCCACGTAGTTCTCAGCCTCACGGATGCACCGCAGTGACGCCAGCTGCTGCTCAAGCTCCGAAACCCGGAGCTCAAGCTACTCCAGCCGATGACACTTCCTGCACACGTGGTTGTCCAGGACACTGGAAGCGTCCTGGAGTTCCCACATGGCACAGGATGTGCATTTCACAGGACTGAGGTGCCCTGCCATGCCTCTATTTAATAGACTATTAACTAACTTACAGAAATAAAGGGCTAGAAATTGGGTACCTTAGCGCCTCCAGGGGGCGCTAACAGGGCGCAAACAACTTTTCGCCTGGACACGGTACCACTGACGACTCCCGCTAAATCCAGCGGGAGTTTAGTGGCGGCAGTAACCAGTCATCACCGTGCGCAGCGCCTCGTTTTCGCCCCACCTGCAAAATTGGCCCACGCCCCCTGAATCTGCACGGGGCGATGACAGCGACCGATTCAGGAGGCGGGAACAGAGCGGCAGGAGGCTGGCGGGGCACTAAGTAAAGGGGAGGTGGCAGGCGGGGGGAAAAAAATCGTCCGACTTACTTGTCGCGGCCCGTTGCGTCTTTGTACGCGGGGTCCGTGCCGGTCTGCTGGCACAGCATCCCACTCCCCGGTGGTCCAGGTAGGGCCCCGCAGAGTTGTGGGCTTGGGCCCTCCCCTTTAATGAGGGGCAGAGTACTTCCATGCGGCAGCGCTACGTGGCCCAGTGCATAGCGCTGCAGAACGCACCGCCCCGCTATTTGGGGTTAGCGCTCCAAGAAGGAAATGGAGCGCTTGAATTAGCGCTCCACCTCCCTCTTGGGGCGCTAAAACTGAATTTCACAGTCGCCGGCGCTAAAGTTAGCGGCCAGGTGATGTTAGCGCCCCAAAATGGTCGATACCGAATTTTTTCCCCTAAGATTCTTAAAAGTCGGGCCTACCTTTATCTCCAGCCGCTTCTCTCGCTCTCTTCGTTAAAGTCTTTATTCAAACAATTATTTATAGTTATATTAATTAGTTTATCTAGTTAAGTTCGAGAAATGCTAATACTCACCCACCAATCACCTACCTGCTGTCCTGTGACATCACTCCTTGATTTTTTGCTGTTATTTTGGAACTCGCCAGATTTGTACTGCCACATCTGATGTTGACACCTTCCAGGTCCGCGCTGTCCTCGGGTCCCACTCTGTTTAAATAATGCCGTCTCTGATGCCGACTCCTTCCAGGTCTACATCATAAATTTAATTTGCTAGATTCAGAAGCAAGAGACAACACGCTTGTCTCATGAGGGTCCTCTGGGAAATACAATAAAAACCCATACTAGTTAGTATCGTTTTTCCCTTGAGATTGGGGGAAACTTTCGTGGCTAGATTTCCTTCACAAAAGAAAGATAAAAGTTTTTTTTTGGTCGTTGGAATTGACACTGAAACCATAATCCAGTCCTGTTTTCAAATCTGCCTAACAGCTGCTTCCTCCGAGTCTGCCATTCTACAGTGGATCATGATTCATGAAAGGCCGTTGACAGGAATCACTGGAGACCTCCGCAAACCGAGCTACACCAGACCTCATTTTATCTTTCTTAACCTATTTACGTATACGGAGCTCATAAAAGAAAGCACACATTCTGGTGTACCAGTCAACAGACATTATCCATTGGTTACATGTAGTATAGTTTGACAATCGCATTGTCCAACTGGATTAGTAAACTCAGAATGGTCTCATTTTACTGTCGTTACACAGAACTAGTATGCTTGCACATGTGATATGTTATGCAAATGCCTGTTATTAACAACTCAGTTATATTTCTGCTTGTAGCTGTCGTGAAAAATCTTTCAGAGAATTTGATATCACCAATCACCCCTGTCCTTGCTGACCTACATTGGCTACCGGACCGGCAACGCCTCAATTTCAAAATTCTCATCCTTGTTTTCAAATCTCTCCATGGCCTCACCCCTCTCTATCTCTGTACCCTCCTCCAGCCCTACAACCCTCTGAGATCTCTGCGTTCCTCCAATTATGGCCTTTTGCACATCCACGATTTTAATCGCTCCACCATTGGTGGCCATGCCTTCAGCTGCCTAGGCCCTAAGCTCTGGAATTCCCTCCCTCTCCGCCTCTATACCTCTCTCTCCTCCTTTAAGACATGCCTTAAAACCTACCTCTTTGACCAAGCTTTTTGGTCCTCTGTCCTAATATCTCCTTATGTTGCTCGTGTCAAATTTTTTCTGATAACGCTCCTGTGAAGCGCCATGGGACGTTTTACTATGTTAAAGGCACTATATAAATATAAGTTGTTGTTGTTGTGAGTTATCTCTCTGTCTGCCCCTAGCAGTGCTGTAGTTTGCTGATGTTTAGCTACAGTGATAGGATAGAGATATTTCTGGACTAAAAATTCTCTTTTCCTAAAGATTGCATTTCATAGACGAGCATGTACCTGGATAGTTTTGCAAGATTTTGCATCAATTAAATTTAATGTGAAACAGTGCCCCCTTTATTGCTAACAGGGTCCAAATGATGTGGTAATTTATGCTGATTTGTGCTGTATAATATGGAGTTCGTCATTTTCTACAGAATTTAACCACGAGAGACAGGTTTTAATCAGTGTTCCAGTGAATGCCCTAGCTAACACTCTGGTTTGAAACTGTGCTCGGTGATATATGGAATTCCTTTGTTCACTATTAATCTATTTAAAATAAACAAAGGAATTCTGCATTAACGCATTTGTTACTCATGCAATTTCAAACCATGTCCTTTTAAACTAATGTGAAGAACCTTGATATATCTCATGATTCATTGACTGTATGTTGTTGTCATTTGGCTAGATTGTGAGGAGAGTTACTTGCAATGATAACAGTGCCGAGGTGAGATGAAGAAAAATAATAACAGACTAGACAGGATGTGTTAAAAACATCCTCCAATGCTTTATAATTTGATATAATTTGGTGCAGTGTTCGATTGTACATCTATTGCAAGATATGGATTGCTAGCGTCTATACAGATTCTATTTCATTTGCTCCCATTCCCAAACAACAATGTCATCTGTTAGCAGGTTATTGAAGCAGTTCAGATCACAGCAGGGAGGAATCTACATTTGTTGATAATTTTAGGGTGTAAATTCAGGGAACAATTACTGTAGTTATACAGCAGCATATTCCAAAGACTCACAATAGAGCTCTGGTCAGGTCTGAGTTGGAGTATTGTTCTCAATTGTGGGAAACCTCAATTTAGGAAGGATATGCTGGCCTTAGCGGGTCCTCAAGATGCTACCTGCTCTTTAGGGACCTAGCTATGATGAGAGACTGGGTAAACTTAGGTTATGTATCCTAGTTAAGAGGAGGTTAAGGTGTGATATGATTGCACTGTTTAAAATAATAATTGGGAATTCTTAGAGTACATCAGTCTTCCCTCAAACAGGGGAATCCTGGACAAGGGACGTAATCTTAAAATTAAAACTGAGCTGGTAAAAAGTGAAACCAGGATAAATTCATATAAAGGGGTCTGAAAATATGGAATGCGTGGCTCCAGCAGGCTATAGATGCAGAATTAATTGAGATGTTTAAAAGGGAGATAGATACTTATTAGAAAATTTGATAGATGCTTGAAAAGAAAAAATTTGCAAGGCTATGAGGAAAGAGCAGAGAGGAGTGGGACTAATTGGATTGCTCTTTCAAAGAGCCAGCACAAGCACAATGGGCCGAATGGCCTCCTTCTGTGTTGTATCCTTCTATGATTCTATCAAAGAAATTTAATGAGAAATGTGGAGGATGTAGAGGGATTAAAAAGATAAAGAGCTGCCAAAAAAGTGGAGCATGCTGGATGGGCCAAATGACAGTAATATCTAGTTTATTACAGCTTGAGTGACTCACTGAGCTTTTAAAGCCTGTAATATTAGTCAATTAAATAGAAATTGATTTCCTCGAGGATAGTTTACCTTTCTCTATCTAATTCATTTAATGAATACTTTCCTTCAAATAAAAATGTTTGGATCTTACTTTAAGGGATATTTCTGTAATACATCTATTAAAAGGCATGTAGTTAGCAGGTTCACATCGCATTACACCTTAGATATGTCACAACTCAAAGTGTCACACTTCATGGTGTCACATCTCAAAGTGTCACATCTCAGTGGCCCAGAAATTAGGCTCCCTGGCTTCCCGCGGGTGCAAGGATCCTGCGCGCACCTACCTACCGCGCCTGCCATTGACCTCTGGGCCCACGGGGACTTCAGCTCCTGGGCCTCCTGCAGCTGCCGGCGCGCAGTGCTTGTGTATCCCAGGGGCGTAGTTAGTGCGATGCGTCCCCTGGGATCACGTGGGCCATGGAGAGCCAATGGCAGCAGACCATCTTTCATTCATAGATTTGACAGGACCTGTCAAATCTATGAATTGAAATCGGCCCCAAAACAACACCTAAACTTCAAATAATTTTTTTTTAAAACCATCACATTTTTAAAATAACTATAAGTTAAATAAATTAACTAATTTAAACAAAAATTTAAATTTTTGAAAAAATTAAAATACTTTTTAACAGTGCTAAAAATAAACTTACCTTTCTTTAAAGTATCTAAAAAATCTAAACCTGTTGACATTTTTTAAAATTGTAATTAATTAACCACTTACCTTGTTAAAAACAGGTCTTGCATCTCCTTTTTAAAAGCGCAGCTTCTTCCATACTTACCTTCCCGGAGAAACCTGAAAAAAAACCTAAGTTCGCTGCGTGCGCGCAGCCTCTCCCACGCACGCGGTTCACCTCTCAACCCCTCCCTTCACGAGACCGGAAGTTCCGGTTTCCCGCGCATGCGCAGTGCATGCAGGAAACCGGCACTTCAGGAGGCGTTACGGGTGAGTACACAGCACGTACTCACCCGGCAAGTGCCGAATTTTTGGCCCATTGTATCACACTTCATGATGTCACATCTCAAAGTGTCACACTTCATGGTGTCACATCTCAAAGGTGTCACACTTCATGGTGTCATGCCTCAAAGTGTCACATGTCCTTAGGTAAAATTAGTGATTGGCTGTAAAAAGCACTTAAATTACCAATCAAATATCTGACTAAATCAGAAAAAGCCACAATCAACAACTTGAATATATACATATGCAAATGTCTCCCCTCAAGAAATCAGCAAGACATTAATATTTTTTGCCTGCTAACCATTACTTGATATACAAAATCCCAGGCTTTCCCAATGTATGGAACTATTTGCTAGTTCAGGGTACGAGAATCATAGAATAGTACAGCACAGAAGGAGGTCATTTGGCCCTCAAGTCTGTGTCGGCTCTTTCGAAGAGCAATTGAACTGTTTTGACTGCACAGCCATGGCAATTTAAAACAGTGCCCACCATATGAATTTTATTTTAACTTCACGTTGGCATGGTTTGTACCAATGATAGATACGGGCTCTATATCTATACATCATTTAAATATAATATTGGGCTTTTGTCAGGATTTCCCTGAAAAGTTGTCTTATTGTTAAATTCTTTTGCCCTTAGATACATTTTAGATTTTCTCTTTTATTTTGCCTTGTTTTTGTAAATTAAAACAGCTCTTAACCAAATTAAAATTTCCTCCATTCTGTGGGCAGCAAGAGACCAAGGAGTTTCATAGTGTGCTGGTTTTTTTTGCCTTCAGTTGATATCAGGCACAAGAAGATCTTCCTTAAGGCAGCACCTCCCAAACCTGCGACCTCCACCACCACAAGAGCAGCAGGCACATGGGAACACCACCACCTCCAAGTTCCCCTCCAAGTCACACACCATCTTGACTTGGACATATAATCAGCCGTTCTTTCACATATAATCAGCCGTTCTTTCATCGTCGCTGGGTCAAAATCCTGGAACTTCCTCCCTAACAGCACCTTCACCACACGGACTGCAGCAATTCAAGAAGGCGGCTCACCACCACCTTCTCAAGGGGCAACAAGGATGGGCAATAAATGCCGGCCTTGCCAGCGATGCCCACATCCTGATAATTAAGTTTTTTTAACTCTAGTTGCTTTGATCTTGATCTGCAGAAGTATTGTGAGTCTGACCACACCTAGCCAATACTGTAGAGGTTGTTTCCTGACACAGTCCTAGCCCTTAGTCAGCACACTAGACTGCACGGCTAGAAAGGGGCATAGCTTTTCTTTGCCGGTGTCAAACATAACTAAAAGAAATTTATATAGCAGCTTTTACAATCTCAGGACGTCCCAAAGTGCTTTACAGCCATTGAAGTATGTTTGAAGAGCTGTCAATGTAAGAAATTGTGCACAGCAAGCTCCCACAAATAGCAATGTGATAATGACCAGATCAATTTTTTTTGTGATGTTGATTGAGGAATAAATATTTGCCAGATCGAAGCTGCTCTTCCTCGAAATAGTGCTATGGGATCTTTTACATCCACCTGAGTGTGCAGACGGGTCTCAGTTGACCATCTCATCCAAAAGGCGGCACTTCCAATAGTACAGCGTTCCCTCAGTAATGCACTGGGAGTGGTGGCCTGGAATTAGTGCTGAAGTCTCTGGAGTGGGACTTGAACCCACAACCTTCTGACTAAGAGGCAAGAGTGGTGCCCACTGAGCCACAGCTGACATCTGACAATACTCCATCACAGTACAGAAAGAGGCTTTGTAGAACACTGAATTCATCAAAGCTTTCGAACAGAGCTTAATTGTCTTGACAATTCCCACTTTTCTACTAGTTTCTCCAGCCATAGTCACAAATTGTCTGCCCCAGCATAGTTTGGATAAGGTTACCAGGAAAGGGAGCTGATTGTCTTGTAACTAAAGTACTCTACTCAAGAACATCCTCGTCAATTTTTCCTTACTGAATTATTGACTTCATCTTCTCAGGCACTGATATCTTTAAGTTAGTCTCTTATTTAGGAGCTAACCATTAGTGAAATGCCCCATTCAACTTTCGGCATGGATGAATCATGGGTACAATGAAAAAACTGGCACACACACACACCATTTTGTAGTAATATAGATTCAGAGGTGGGTATGCTGGTATATTCAATATCTCCCAACAAACTAAGGGCTGCAACACTCCAAATAATTCTTCCCTGTTTCATTGTAGTTGCAATGGAGACTTTGAAAGAAAGACTTGCATTTATATAGTGCCTTTCATAACCTCAGGACGTCCCAATGTGCTTTACAGCCAATGAAGTACTTTTGAAGTGTAGTCACTGTTGTAATGCAGGAAACATGGCAGCCAATTTGCACACAGCAAGCTCCCACAAACAGCAATGTGATAATGACCAGATAATCTGTTTTTTAGTGATGTTGGTTCAAGGATAAATATTGGTCCAGGTGAACTGCCATGCACTTCTTTGAAAAATAGTGGCCGTGGGTTCTTTTACGTCCACCTAAGGTTGCAGACGGGGCCTCGGTTTAATGTCTCATTGAAAGACGGCACCTCCGACAGTGCAGCGCTCCCCCAGTACGAGCCCCGACAGCGATTTTAACTTCAGCCTGAGCAGGGTAGCTGCCTTGGCTCTCCTTGCCAGGTGAAGGCCAGTGTGAAGAGGATCGGGACGCTGAAGAGTCCCCTTCCTGGTGCTCCTCCTGGGCCCCAGAATGAAAGTTTGGCCCTCATCTGCTGTGGACTCTCTTGCACCCCCCTACCCCGGCGTCCCTACCGCATGACCACCCCCCCCCCACCCCACCCGAGAAACCACCTTCCCCGCACTTACCTGAAAGCCAGCAGATGACCAAAGGGCAGCCTGACATTCCGAAGGTAGGCCCGACGCCTGATCGAAACCAGGCCTCATCTGCCTCCAGAGGCAGCTCGCCATGCTGACAGATCCATTTTGGGCCTCTTGTTTCACAGACAGCATCCCTCGGGGCGGGGGGGGGCGGTAGAGGGAAGGCAAATGGGAGAAAAGGCAGGGCGGGGGGTGTGATCATGGGTTGGCAGCACGCTAAGGTGTGCTGTGGAACAGGCAGAAACATCAATCCTGCTTCTACCTTGCTCCACATGAAAATGTTTTACTTTCCTTTTGTTGCCGACCACTTGTTAGGTCGCATCCTTGGCAGGAAAGCCCGAGCTCGGTTCCTGCTCCGCTCAGGACAGCCCAATTTCAGGAAGAGGTCTTTAAAAAAGCACCAGGCCGCTCATTAACATAGACAAGGGGCCTAATGCCTGTTTTAGGCGGCCGGCAGATACACCTGAAAAATCGCGCAACCCAATATGGGGTTGGACGTATTTCGGGCGTCTTTGGAGCACGGGACACAGCCCCGCGAAATCGTCCCCTTTTTGTTTCTCATTTTCCACCTGGATTGGGAAAAAAAGGTACAAAATAGTAATAGCAGGAAGAAAGACCTCATAATTCACTGAGGTCTGATCAGCCAACCATTTCGCTGTTAATGTGTGGATTCTCCGGGTTAAAAACTCATAATTGCTGTTGTTAAGCGTATGCTTAATTATTGTCAGTAATAGTTCTGATCATATGCTAAATACACCTGTGCATATCTACCTGTAATGCTGTGAACCCTATTATTTTGAGGAGTAACTGATAAGCAAGAACACCTATCCTCTAAACAAATTGGTCCACCCGGAAAATGAGCGTAACGAGGTCCAATTTCTACCCTAACATCTTCAAAGAAGGATTGGAGGGGGGAAATCTGCTGAGAAGATAAAGTACAATGACATAATCTAGGGTATAGGAATCTAGGGGCTAAAAATTGAGTAGTGCCCCATTTGGGGGGCTAACTTTGACGGGGTGCTACTTTTAGCGCCCCGGAAAAATTAGCGCCCCCGCGCCAGAATTTCAGTAGTTGTGCCCCAAGTGGGAAGCGGGGCGCTACTGGAAGCGCCCTGCATCCCTCTTAGGGCACCGCGAGTCAATATCGCGGCGCTACGTGCTGCAGTGCCATGCGCTACGGCAAGTCGCGCCGCAGTATTGCAGGCCTTCCTCCCCTTCTTAAAGGGGAGGGGCCTTGTGCAGCGCAACCCGGGGCCCAGCTGGGCCCCCGGGGATCGGGAGTCCTGGCAAAAGAGCCCGGCACTCAAGAGAAGTGCCGGGCTCTTGGAACGCAGCCGGCACTCCGCGGGGGGGGGGGGCATTCAGGAGGCCAGGGACGGGAGCGCAGGCAGGTGCTGGCAGGCGGCCAGCAACAAAAATGGCCGCCCCGTGCCTCGCCTTTAAATTGCACCTCCCCAGCCGCAGGTAAGCCCCCTGACCCTGTCAGACATAGCGTCCGACAGTAAGTCAGGGGGCGCTCCCAAAGATCGCAGCCGGCGGCGCCGCGGGGCGCTACCGGTTAGCACCGCCGCTAACCTCCCGCTGAATTTCGCGGGAGGCGTGGGCGGCGCCGCGCCCGGGCACTAGTTGCTTTGCACCCCGTTAGCGCCCTCTTCGGGCGCTAACGGGAGGCGCAAAGCAACCCAATTTTTCCTCCAAACACTTTAAACCTCCATACCTTCCTTCAATAGAGCAGCTACTGGGATGTGTGATGTGTTGAAATGATTCAACTTTATTTGAACACTGGCGCATCACGCGACAATATAGGATACTTCCTACTCGAAGAAACACAATCCACCATAAATGTGTGTTAAAAAATCGAACAAAATACCCCTTGCTCCACCAACAAAGGTATGAAATTCACTTCACAGCATCTGCTGCAGTGCAAACTTGAATTACAAAGTATTAAAAAGTTTTCACAGCAGGTTATCTTCAGCCCATTCCAAAAACTGAGTCTTGCCAATAACAAAACTCTCTATCATGATGACTGAAACCCCTTTTAATCTTTAACCAAAGATGGTGAAAGATTGGGGAATGCAGATGCTCAAAGGGACCTGGGTGTCCTTGTACATGAGTCACTGAAAGTGAATGTGCAGGTGCAGCAAGCCATTAGGAAGGCAAATGGTATGCTGGCCTTCATTACAAGAGGATTTGAGTAGAGGAGTAAAGAAGTCTTACTCCAATTATATAGGGCCTTGGTGAGACCACACCTGGAGTACTGTGTACAATTTTGGTCTCCTTACCTAAGGAAGGATATACTTGCCATAGAGGGAGTGCAACGAAGGTTCACGAGATTGATTCCTGGGATGGCGGGACTGTCGTATGAGAAGAGATTGAGTAAACTAGGCCTGTATTCTCTTAAATTCAGAAGAATGAGAGGGGATCTCATTGAAGCATACAAAATTATTACAGGGCTTGATAGGATGGATGCTGGGAGAATGTTTCCCTTGGCTGGGGAGTCTAGAACCAGGGGCCACAGCCTCAGGATAAAGGGTAGGCCATTCAGGACTGAGATGAGAAGAAATTTCTTCACACAGAGGGTGGTGAATCTTTGGAATTCTCTACCCCAGAGGGCTGTGGAGGCTCAGTCATTGGGTATATTCAAAACAGAAGTTGATAGCTTTGTGACTAGTAAGGGCATCAAGGGATATGGCGATAGGGCCGGTGAATGGAGATGAGGTAGAAGATCAGCCATGATCTCATTGAATGGCGGAGCAGGCACGAAGGGCTGAATGGCCTACTCCTGCTCCTATTTCTTATGTTCTTATTTACTCTCACCCAACAGCTGAGCCTTCATGTAGCCCCTTGTGAGACTGTCAAAATGTCACAAAGTGCTTCATGCAGTGAATTATTTTTTTAAGTGCAGTGGCTGTTAAGTTCAACAACAACAACTTACATTTATATAGCGCCTTTCACGTAGTAAAATGTCCCACGGAGCAATTATTAAACAAAATTAGACACTGAGTCATATGAGGAGATATTAGGACAGGTGACCAAAAGCTTGGTCAAACAGGTAGGTTTTAAGGAGCGTCTTAAAGGAGAAGAGAGAGGCAAAGAGGTTTAGGGAGGGAATTACAAAGCTTAGGGCCTAAGCTACTGAAGGCATGACCGCCAATGGTGGAGCGAAGGAAATCGTGGATGCGCAAGAGGCCAGAATTGGAGGAACGCAGAGATCTCGGAGGGTTGTAGGGCTGGAGGAGGTTACAGAGATAGAGAAGGGCGAAGCCATGGAGGGATTTGTAAACAAGGATAAGAATTTTAAAATCGAGGCGTTGCTAAACCAGGAGCCAATGTAGGTCAGCGAGCACAGGGTTAGGACCAGATGGTTAATCTGAGGACTATTTACAATTCACGAGGTAGTAATTATTCCATTTGTGCTGTTTTTTGCAAATGAGCTAATGGCCTGGAATTTCTTTGATGTGATTCACACGGTGGCCAGCACAGGGTGTTACATGCAAGTATCTTGGGTAAGCTCATTTGCATACCCATCGGTGTAAAACCCACATAAGACAGGTGCAAATAGTTGAACAAATTGAGTAATTGGGCTAGAAATTGTTTGGGCACTATGGGTGGCGAATTGGGTCCAAAATGACATCCGAGCAGTGCCGCACACTTCTGGTGCGGGCCACACCAAACACCATATTGATGAGGGCAGTAGGGCGGCCGTTAGGAGCATGTGCCGGAAGTATGGTAAGTAGGCATATCGTGACGTCGATCAGCGTGCAACACTGATTTGACGCAAGCGCTGCCATTTTCGTTGTCATCGCTAGAGCTAACGCCCTCTATTAACCTCGCACAGCTGAACATGTGTTCAGCAGCAGGAAGGACCCCTCACCAGCACTATTTAAAGGGATCATCACCAACTTACAGGTAACTTGCTTTTTGATTTCTACTGGCTCTGTGTAAATTTGTGGAACTGTTTGCAGCTTTCTAGAGTTGTTTAAAGTTGACAGGGAATGGTGCTGCAAGTGGAGAGGGCCTTGCTTCTGCCTTCAAGGGTTCTGGTCAGACCATTTGCTCCCAGTCATGGGTGCTCTAGTTGTCATCCCCCTTGGCCTGCAGCATGACAGTGAGATGGAGCAGAGGCAGCAAAGAAGAGGACAAGCTGCTCGCAGAGGGAGGAGTACAGGGGGCGAAGGGCTCTCAGCAGGAGGCCTTACCCACCTAGGGTCTTCTGAGAGCAATTTTCTGACCTCAGCCTGAGCCAGGAGCAGTGTGTGAGGTGTCTGCACTTTACGAAGGAGGTGCTCACAGAACTCTGCCACCTCTTGCAACCAGACCTGCAGCCACACTCCAAGGGCAAGGACAGCGCTGCCAGTGGCTGTGAAGGTGACCGTGGCCCTGAATTTCTTCACGTCGGGATCCTTCCTGGCTGGAGCAGGCGACATCTGTAATATCTCGCAGTTCGCTGTCCACTGCTGCATAGGAGAGGTGACAGACGCTCTTTATGGCAGGAGAGGGGACTTCATTGTCTTCTCTTTGACCAGAGAGAAGCAGGTGGAGCATGCACATGGCTATGTCAGGATAGCAGATTTCCCCATGGTGCAGGGCGCCATCAACTGCTCGCACATGAAACAATCGCTCAGCATCTACCCTGTCAATCTCCCTCAAAATCTTATATGTTTCAATAAGATCACCTCTCATTCTTCTAAACTCCAGAGTATAGGCCCATTCTACACAATCTCTCCTCATAGGACAACCTCTCATTCCAATGATCAATCTAGTGAACCTTCGTTGCACCGCCTCTAAGGCAAGTATATCCTTCCTTAAATAAGGAGACCAGAACTGTGCACAGTACTCCAGGTGTGGTCTCACCAGAGCCCTGTACAATTGTAGCAAGACTTCCTTACTCTTATACTCCAACCCTCTAGCAATAAAGGCCAACATGCCATTTGCCTTCCTAATTGCTTGCTGTACCTGCATGCTAACTCTCTGTTTTTCCTGTACTAGGACACTTAAAACTCTCTGAACACCAACATTTAATAGGTTCGTACCATTTAAACCATGTTGGCCCGTATTTTCCGATGCCTACGGGTGTGTACGAGCTGTGTACACACCCATAGGGACCTCGCAAGTGCCGGTTACAGGCATGCTCTGAAAACCGGCAATTCCGATCTGTCAAGAATCCTCTTGACAGATCCTCCACCTGCTCTGGAGAAGGGCCTCTGCGGGTGGAGAGTTCCGCTTTCTGCAGAACCTCCGCCCGCTGAAATCCTTTAAAAATCTTACGCCTGGTAAAAGCAGGCATAAGGCCTGCTTTTACCAGCATAAGAGTTTAAAAAAGTAAAAAAAAATGTTTTTCACTCATTTATAATTTTTAAATACTTTTAAAAAAGGTAAGTTTATTTTTAGCCCCGTAAAAAACTTTAATTTATTTTTCAAAAAATTACATTTTTGTTTAAAATATTTAATTTAATGTAATTTTAACTCATTTTAAAAATGTGATTTTGAAAAAAATTATTTAATGTTTTGATGTGTTTTTGGAGTGATCTCCATTCATACTTTTGATGGGTCTAAGCTGAGAGGCCTGTCAAAAATATGAAGGGGGATTCCCTTCTTTTATTGTTTCCCCATGGCCCACGTGATCCCAGGGACGCTTGTGAACCGCATGCGCCCCTGGGATACGTGGGCCCTGCGCATTTCATAGTGGAGAGGCCCAGGAGTGGAAATGTCCAGACCTCCGGAGCCCTCAGGTAAGGACGTAGATTTTTTCCAGATCTGAGGCCTCCGCACGCAGGAAGCCTCCGATCAGAAAATACGGGCCATTCTGTTTTTCTATTCTTCCTACCAAAGTGAATAATCTCACATTTCCCCACATTATATTCCAACTGCCACCTTATTGCCCACTCACTTAACCTGTCTATATCCCTTTGCAGGCTCCTTGCGTCCTCCTCATATCTTACCTTTCAACCTAGCTTTATATCGTCAGCAAACTTGGATACATTGCACTCGGTCCCTTCATCTAAGTCAATAATATAGATTGTAACTCGCTGAGGCCCAAGTACTGATCCTTGCGGCACCCCACTAGTTACAGCCTGCCAATCTGAAAATGACCCGTTTATCCCTACTCTGTTTTTTGTCTGTTAACCAATCCTTTATCCATGCTAATACCTTACCCCCAACCCAATGTGCCCTTATCTTGCTTAACAACCTTTTGTGTGGCACCTTATCGAATGCCTTTTGGAAATCCAAATATACTACATCCACTGATTTCCCTTTATCTACCCTGCTAGTTACTTCCTCAAAAAACTCTATTAAATTTGTCAAACACAATTTACCTTTCATAAAACCATGCTGACTCTGCCTAATCATATTATAAGAACATAAGAACATAAGAAATAGGAGCAGGAGTAGGCCAATCGGCCCCTCGAGCCTGCTCCGCCATTCAATAAGATCATGGCTGATCTGATCCTAACCTCAAATCTAAAGAACACAAAAAGTAGGAGCAGGACCCGGCCACTCAGCCCCTGGGCCCGCTCCGCCACCCACAGGGCCCTGACCGATCCAAACTCAGCCTCATGTCCAATTTCCTGCCCGCTCACCGTAACCCCTAATTCCCTTTACCTCTAGGAAACTATCTATTTCTGTTTTAAATTTATTTAATGATGTAGCTTCCACAGCTTCCTGGGGCAGCAAATTCCACAGACCTACTACCCTCTGAGTGAAGAAGTTTCTCCTCATCTCAGTTTTTAAAGAGCAGCCCCTTATTCTAAGATTATGCCCCCTAGTTCTAGTTTCCCCCATCCTTGGGAACATCCTTACCGCATCCACCCGATCAAGCCCCTTCACAATCTTATATGTTTCAATAAAATCGCCTCTCATTCTTCTGAACTCCAATGAGTAGAGTCCCAATCTACTCAACCTCTCCTCATATGTCCACCCTCTCATCCCCGGGATTAACCGAGTGAACCTTCTTTGTACTGCCTCGAGAGCAAGTATGTCTTTTCTTAAGTATGGACACCAAAACTGTATGCAGTATTCCAGGTGCGGTCTCATCAATACCTTATATAACTGCAGCAATACCTCCCTGTTTTTATAATCTATCCCCCTAGCAATAAAAGCCAACATTCCGTTGGCCTTCTTGATCACCTGCTGCACCTGCATACTAACTTTTTGATTTTCTTGCACTAGGACCCCCAGATCCCTTTGTACTGCAGTACTTTCTAGTTTCTCGCCATTAAGATAATAACTTACGCTCTGATTTTTCCTGCCAAAGTGCATAACCTCACATTTTCCAATATTGTATTGCATCTGCCAAATCTCCGCCCACTCACCAAGCCTGTCTATATCCCCTTGTAGGGTTTTTATGTCCTCCTCACTTTCTACTTTCCCTCCCATCTTTGTATCATCTGCAAACTTTGATATGTTACACTCGGTCCCCTCCTCCAAATCGTTAATATAGATTGTAAAGAGTTGGGGACCCAGCACCGACCCCTGCGGAACACCACCGGCTTCTGGTTGCCAGTCCGAGAATGAACCATTTATCCCAACTCTCTGCTTCCTGTTAGATAACCAATCCTCCACCCATGCCAGAATATTACCCCCAATCCAGTGATTTTTTATCTTGAGCAATAATCTTTTATGTGGCACCTTGTCGAATGCCTTCTGGAAGTCTAAATACACTACGTCCACTGGTTCCCCTTTATCCACCCTGTACGTTATGTCCTCAAAGAACTCAAGCAAATTTGTCAGACATGACTTCCCCTTCATAAAGCCATGCTGACTTTGTCCTATTAAATTGTGTTTATCTAAATGTTCCGTTACTGTCTCCTTAATAAGATTATTATGATTTTCTATGTACCCTGTTACCACTTCCTTAATAATGGATTCCAGCATTTTCCCGACGACTGACGTCAGGCTAACTGACCTGTAGTTCTCGGTTTTCTCTCTCCCTCCTTTCTTGAATAGCGGGGTTATATTTGCTACCTTCCAATCCGTTGGGACCTTTCCTGAATCTAGGGAATTTTGGAAGATCACAACCAATGCATCCACTATCTCTGCAGCCACCTTTTCCTGCAAGAGAAAGGGAAATGTGTCAGTGAGTATGGTGTAATGTGTTTGGGTGATGTGGCTGTCATGTTTGAATAACTGACAGTGTGTTCAAGCTGTGGCATGTGATTGTGAGGCTTGCAGCAGTGGTCAGTGTGTGCGGGCGAGGTGAAGCTATGAATGTGAGGTCTGAGTCGTGTTTGGTAGATTGTTGGTAGGTGAGTGATAGGGGTGTGGTGCATTAAGCATTGTGTGAGGCTAGTGATGCAGATGGTGGCGTATGGCATTTGAAGATGTATTCACTGACCTTGACCACTTGTGTGAGGTTATTAAACCTCTTCCTGCACTAAGTCCAGGTCCTCGGGGCTACACTGCTGGCATTTACCACAGTGGCTATCTGCTCCCTCTGTACTCTAGTCTGTTGCCTGGAGGGCCTCCTGGCCCCCTGTGGAAAGAGCACCTCTCTCTTGGAGTTGACCTCCTGGACCAAGGCCTTCAGTGCTGCATCGGAGAACCTAGGTGCATGCTCTCTCCCCTGTTGTGCCATCATTAATTGTTGTTCACTGCCTTCCCCAGTCAGTTCAGTGAGCTGCTGCAGGCAGAATGCACCTCCTCTTTAAGAGGTGCAAACTACCTTTAAGAAGCGCAGGCTAGCTTTAATTGGAGCTAGTCTCACACGAACTTGGGTCCCCTTCTGAGCATTCAGCAACTCAGCAGCATGTTCAGCATTGGACTGAATGCTATAATCATGCTAATCAGCAGGCAGCACCAACATTGCATGCTGTCTACAGTCCTCCGAACGGGCACGGGTTGATTGCGCATCATGATCCCCGCGCCCGTTTTCGGGCCTTATCCAATTTCTAGGCCACTGAGTACTAACTGAAAAAGGGGATCGGACAGGATTTTCCCAATTTTTTCCCCCAAATTTATAAATAATAAAAAATTAAGGATTGTTCTCCTTAGAGCAGAGGAGGTTAAGAGGAGATCTAATAGAGGTCTTCAAAATCACAAAGGGTTTTGATAAAGTAAATAAGGAGAAACTGTATCCACTGGCAGGAGGGTGGGTAACCAGAAGAACAGATTTATGGTAATTGGCAAAAAATCCAAGAGAAAATTAGGAGAATTTTTTTACACAGCGAGTTGTTATGATCTGGAATGCACTACCTGAAAGGATGGTGGAAGCAGATTCAATAGTAACTTTCAAAAGGGAATTGGATATATACTTGAACAGGAAACATTTACAGAGCTATGGGGAAAGAGCAGGGGAGTGGACTAATTGGATAGCTCTTTCAAAGAAACGGGCGCAGGCACGATGGGCCGAATGGCCTCCTTCTCTGCTGTATCATTCTATGACTATTCAATGGGGGTTTTTTGGCTGGCTTTTCACCTCTCCGAGGAGATCACATGGTCTCGGGTGGGGTGGGGTGGGGAGTGCATATCGCGTGGTGCACACTGTATTGCAGTTGTGTGGAACAACTGGATGGACCAGAGGGTCTTTTCATGTCCGACATTGTTCGTATATTAGATCCCTTGTGGCTGCCTGAAAGGAACCTGAGCTGTATAAGTTGAAGGCAGTGGTGACGTTCAATGCCACAGAGAGAGCAGTGCGGGTCAATGAGCCTGGCCTGAGCTCTTCAATCAGCAGGACACAAAGATGCCCCATAGCAGCTTTTGAGAAGCAAACTCTTTGGATGCAGAACTCCTGAGAGAGGTTCTCATAGGCCCTGGAAATTCTTTGAGGGTAATATCTGATGGGCTGCATTCTTCTGCTTTGCACGCTGCCTGATTCTACTTTTTTGACGTGTAGTCACTGTTGTAATGTAGGGAAACGCGGCAGCCACTTTACGCACAGCAAGGTCTCACAAACAGCAATGTAATAATGACCAGATCATCTGTTTTTCAGTGATCTTGGTTGAGGGATAAATATTGGCAGAGCACCGGGGAGAATTCCCCTGCTCTTCTTCTAGTAGTGTTGTGGGATCTTTTGCGTCCACCTGGGAGGGCAGACAGGCACTCGGTTTAATATCTCAGCCGATAGACGGCACCTCCAACAGTGCAGCACTCCCTCAGTACTGCACCTCCGACAGTGCAGCGTTCCCTCAGCACTGCACCTCCGACAGTGCAGCCCTCCCTCAGTACTGCCCCTCCGACAGTGCAGCGCTCCTTCAGTACTGCACCTCCGACAGTGCAGCGCTCCTTCAGCACTGCCCCTCCGACAGTGCAGCACTCCCTCAGTACTGCCCCTCCGACAGTGCAGCGCTGTACTACCCCTCTGACAGTGCAGCACTCCCTCAGTACTGCCCCTCTGACAGTGCAGTGCTCCCTCAGTACTGCCCCTCTGACAGTGCAGTGCTCCCTCAGTACTGCCCCTCTGACAGTGCAGCGCTCCCTCAGTACTGCCCCTCTGACAGTGCAGCACTCCCTCAGTACTGACCCTCTGACAGTGCAGTACTCCCTCAGTACTGCCCCTCTGACATTGCAGAGCTCCCTCAGTACTGTCCCTCCGACAGTGCAGCACTCCCTCAGTACTGCCCCTCTGACAGTGCAGTGCTCCCTCAGTACTGACCCTCTGACAGTGCAGTACTCCCTCAGTACTGCCCCTCCAACAGTGCAGCGCTCCCTCAGTACTGCCCCTCCAACAGTGCAGCACTCCCTCCGTACTGCCCCTCTGACAGTGCAGCGCTCCCTCAGTACTGCCCCTCCGACAGTGCAGCGCTCCCTCAGTACTGCCCCTCTGACATTGCAGAGCTCCCTCAGTACTGCCCCTCCGACAGTGCAGCCCTCCCTCAGTACTGCCCCTCTGACAGTGCAGCACTCCCTCCGTACTGCCCCTCTGACAGTGCAGAGCTCCCTCAGTACTGCCCCTCTGACAGTGCAGTACTCCCTCCGTACTGCCCCTCTGACAGTGCAGCGCTCCCTCAGTACTGCCCCTCTGACAGTGCAGCGCTCCCTCAGTACTGCCCCTCTGACATTGCAGTACTCCCTCAGTACTGTCCCTCTGACAGTGCAGCGCTCCCTCAGTACTGCCCCTCTGACATTGCAGTACTCCCTCAGTACTGTCCCTCCGACAGTGCAGCATTCCCTCAGTACTGGCATCGGAGTAATAATGAATAATAATGGCATGCAGTGGTACAGCCAGGGGAAAAGCCAGACCTGTTCCTGAGTCGCTGTGACTGCTCGGAAGGGGAGGGGGTCCGGAATCTGGTGGTCTGACCCAGTAACAAGCTGCCAAATTCAGGTGCAGGTCTCGGAAGTAGCAAATCCCCCCAAAAAAGGGTTAAAAACTTTCCCGACTTTTCAAATCTGACCAACTCCTCGCTTCCACCTTGATCAGGTGACACTGGCAGCTACTTTCAGTCTAACTGACCCAGAGTGCAAAAGGGGAGTAAAACCAGGAAATTCCCGCCAACAGCACCACTGGCTGACAAGGGTCCGTATGCAAATGAGACCAGCCTGAACACAGGGGAAGGATTGTAGGAAGGTCAAGGAAACTCGGGGGATGCATTTCAAAGGTGCACAAGCAGCACAAATCATTTACGCTCGATTTTCCGTGCAACATAAGATCCTGCACTATTCCTGTGCTGTTAATGTGCCGAAATCAGCCAGAAAAATCAACCCCAATGTGTTTGCCATTTTTTACAGTGCAGTCAACCAATATACTTTAAAGCGATACATAGAATTACATCGAATTCACAGCACAGAAACAGGCCCTTCGGCCCAACTGGTCTGTGCCGGTGTTTATGCTCCACGCAAGCCTCCTCCCACCCCTCTTCATCTCCCCCTATCAGCATATCCTTCTATTCCTTTCTCCCTCATGTGTTTATCTAGCTTCCCCTTAAATGCATCTATGTTATTCCTCAACCACTCCTCATGGTAGCGAGTTCCATGTATTCACCACTATATTCATTAAAAATAAGGCAGAATCATTTCTACCCTCATGTGTGGAGTCTTTTAGTTGCTTCCCGTTATGTCCCATTGATTATACTAAAATTATGCAATTTTTCTACTTGGTAACGCTTTGCATTTTATGACTATTTTTTCCACCGCTTGTTTCTTCCCCTCTCCTGAAGGTGTTGACTTATCGCTGGGATTAGTTCTGCATGTGCCAGCCTCCCCTTCCTCCTCAATACCATGTGCCCAAGTAAGAAACAGGAGCAGGAGTAGGCCATTCAGCCCTTCGAGCCTGCTCCAACTAGTACCTGCTATTCATGTCTGGGCCTTGATAGTGAGTGATAGCAGGCTATTCAACTGCACAGGCCATCACAGCCAAGCATCGGAACAGGAGGAGGCCATTCAGCCCCTCGAGCCTGTTCCGCCATTCAATTAAACTATGGCTGATCTGTATCTTAACTCCATCCACCCGCCTTGGTTCCGTAACCCTTAATACCCTTTGCCGAGCAAAAATCTTATCAATATCAGCTTTGAAATTTTTCAATTGACCTCCAGCCTCAACAGCTTTTTGGGGGAGAGAGTTCCAGATTTCCACTACCCTTTGAGTGAAGAAGTGCTTCCTGACATCACCCCTTGAACGGCCTAGCTCTAATTTTAAGGTTCTGCCCCTTTGTTCTGGACTCCCCCACCAGAGGAAATAGTTTCTCTCTATCTACCCTATCAACTTCTTTAATCATCTTAAACACCTCAACAAGATCACCCCATAATCGTCTACACTCCAGGGAATACAAGACTAGTCTATGCAACATTGTCCTCATAATTTAATCCTTTTATCCCCACACATGTGCACCTTTTACAGAGGTCATTAGGTAATGATCAGGAGCAGAAATCCTAGCTGATTTTCCTCTCACCTGCACAGGGCACTGAGGCTGACGGAATTGCCCCTAAACCCACTCTTGATGAGATCAATTACAACAACATGTATTTATGTAGCGCCTTTAATGTAGTAAAACGTCCCAAGGCGCTTCACAGGAGCATTATAAAACAAAATTTGACACCCCACCGAGCCACATAAGGAGATATTAAGGCAGATGTCCAAAAGCTTGGTCAAAGAGGTAGGTTTTAAGGAACGTCTTAAAGGAGGAAAGAGAGGTGGAGAAGTTTAGGGAGGGAATTCCAGAGCTTACGGCCTAGGCAGCTGAAGGCACGCCCACAAATGGCGGAGCGATTAAAATCAGGGATGCTCAAGGTCAGAATTAGAGGAGTGCAGATATCTCAGAGGGTTGTAAGGCTGGAGGAGATTACAGAGATTGGGAGGGACAAGGCCATGGAACAGATCATGGATCAAACCTGAGACCTTCTTACATTAACTCGCTAAGCCACTGGGGAAGCATTTTGAAGAAATTAAGGTGCGTTACTACCAAGAGTCTGTGCTACTTTCAGACTTTCAAATACGAAGCGGTCTTAACGTAATAAAAGCTTACAAACCCTAGACACCCCGAGTAGGCCTCCTCGCTCCGAATCTTATGCTGATCTCTAGCAGTAAGCGGACATTCTGTAATTGAACCATGGAATAGCATTAGAAACTCTAAAGGAATCTTTCGAGCTGGAGGTCTATGTTTAGCAATTGAGATGGAAGGAAAATAGTTGGTGAAAGGATTAAAACAACAACTAAATTGTATCTTAAAGTTACCATTGTTAAGCTACTGGGAAATATGCTGTCTATTATAATGGGAAACTTTAGAGAATGACATTCCCTTTTTCAAGTCATGTGGAAGGAACAGATTTGCCTCTATTTAGCATATATGCACAAAATGAACATTTTCGCACAGTTTTTAATTAGTGGGTATTAAATATCCAGTTACAACAGCCCTGAATTTCCTCCATGTCTATAGCGCCGTGATAGCGCCAGAAAATAACGCCATTCACCAGCAGGTTGGGCAGCACAGAAATTTCTTGGGCAAGTTCTTTTACACATTTTAGTTGTGGTGTGACAGCGTTGCCAAGACTTTGTGAGCGGGGTAGGCCCCAGGACATCTCAATGCAGAAGTCGTGCAGCTTTGTAAAGACTGCATTCTTCATCAGAGCCCTTGGGGACAGCAAGAGGAGCCTGTTGGATGAGCATAAATTTCCTCCAACTAAATATTGGGAAGACCAAAGCCATTGGTTGGAATTTTCCGGGGTGGTAGCGGGTGCGATCGGAAGTTGTTATTTTTGGGACCGGGTTGGGATCCCGCCATCATCCCGCTCCCACTTGCCTTTCCCCCAGGCGTGTCTGTCAGCGCGGACCCGATCCGACAGGTGACCCAATTTAAATTATTCGTAGCTAGTTGTCAGACCCTTAAGAGTGGTTTTCACCTTTTCTTTTAAATTTAACTTTATGGCCACAGGAACCACACTGCTCGGGAACCACGTCTGTCAACCTGAGGCGGGAGCTTAGTGGCCATTGCTCCAGCTGATTAGTTGACAGCATCAAATGTACTATAAAAGCTCCCACCTGACAGATGATCACTTTCCTTAACAGAAGCTGTTTCTCACTGCATTTCCAGCACAGATTCTGCAGGCTGCAGTCTTTCCAGCAAAGTCTCCATCCAGTGTCACCTCATTGGAAGAACCTCTCTCACCATTGACAGATTGCTTCTGTCATCTCTACTTCACCTGCCATCTATTCCATCAGCATGGATGCTGTTTATACTGTCTCACCTTGGTCCTCAGAATCTCACCACGATAAGCTCCAATACCAGCAGCACTAGGCACATCATAAGCACCAGCAACAACACCACCAACCTTCACCGCCATCACCTGATGCTGCACAGGACAGAGGGCATCAGCACACGAGCACATTGCGGCCTGGGAGGCCAAGAATGGCCTCAACATGGCCAGATTTACTTCACTTGACGATGTACCCCCTGGCTGCCACATGATGCGCCAGGTTGGCACCACCCCACAGCAACACCATAAAGCAACACTGCAATGACCAAGCTATTCCTTTCACACTCATCACCATTGCGGGAGATGCTGTTATGTCTCACCATTCACTGCAACTCACTAAGCCACTTACAAAGGTGCACACAAATCTGTCCAAGAACGCAAAGTGTAGAAAATAAAGATTTTTATGTTTGACAGCACATTAAAAGAAACTTTACATAAACATTGGATAAAACACCCAAGTGGCCTCCTTGTGTGTTGTTAGTTGGTATGATTGCACTAGGATGAGGGTGAGGGTGAGTGTGGGGTGGCTAGTGAGATGGGGAAGTGAAAGATAGAGGGGGATGGGTGGAGGTGCAAGGTAAGTTGGTGTGAGTAAGGATGTGCAGGGGTAGGGTTGGGAAGGCAGAGTGATGGGGATGTGATGAGTGGCACAGCAGGATGAAGTTGAGTGTGGCTTTGCACTCCTGATTCCTGATCTAATGAGATAATTGAAACGTTTGCGGCACTGCATCCAGGTCCTCCTGACCACATCCCTGCTGGTGACCTCCTCTGCAATCTCCAACCAGTTAGTTTTGGTGTCCTGGGGAGGTCTCTTCCACCCATTGGAAGGGAAGAGGACCTCCCTGCGTGCTCTGACTCCCTCCATAAGCATATGGAGGGAGTCATCAGAGAACCTGGGTGCAGCCCACTGCCTCTGTGCAGTCATTGACAGTGTTTGCAGCACTCTAGTGCTGTAATGCACTGACAGCACTGTTACATTAACATTTAAATCCAATGAGGCCATGGCCCCTTTAAAGATCCCTGCTGAAAACACGTCATGGATGACGTCACCAGACCCACACCATTTAATTGGGCCGGGTAATGCGCAGGGCGGGCTTAATAGGCCCTATTAAGGGAAAGTAATTTTCAGCAGCGGGATGTAGCCAGCAGCGGGGTCGCGACCCGCCATAGCTGGCGCCCACACTGGACCCGCCCAGGTAGGCAAAATTCCGGCCATTGTCTTCGGTTCCTGCCACAAACTCAGTTTTAAGGTTATGCCCCCTTGTTCTGGACTCCTCTACCAGAGGAAATAGTTTCTGTCAATCTACCCTATCAATTCCTTTAGTCATCTTAAACACCTCAAGTAGATCACTCCTTAAACCTATATAATCAAGGGAATATAAGGCTAGTCTATGCAACCTGTCCTCATAATTTAACTCTTTTAGTCCCAGTATCATTCTGGTGAATCTGCGCTGCACCCCCTCCAAGGCCAATATATCCTTCCTGAGGTGCGGTGCCCAGAACTGAACGCATTACTCTAACTGGGATCTAACCAGAGCTTTATACAACTGTAGCATAACTTCCTTTAAAAAGAGCAGTTCTGCATCATTTGCTGCATTTACACTGCCCTATCAGTCTCAGAGATTGTGAAGTGCACCTAACAGCATTTGATTATACTGTGGTCTGTGCTTGGCTGTCAGATATACTTTACGCGACAGGAGAGAGGGTTTTGTACATGCGTGTCATGAATTTAATGACACGGGCTCCCCTGGTAGCTATTTTGCAATGTTTAGGGTGAATAGCCAGAAGCATCTGCTTTCTCATAATGTTAAGAGGAGCCTGATGGAAGTTTATACAGTGCCTCGAAGGTTCAATGGAATGCCTGAGCACTGTTTCAATTTAGGTTCACACCACACTGAGGTTATACTTCACACAGTGCCAAGCCCAATTGGAATGAGATGCCTCCCCGAGGAAGTCTCATACCACATGGTTTTAGTGATTTCTGAAGTTAGATCACAACCTGCCTTCTGAATTATTCTTTCACTTTCCAAACCACTCAGCATCAACGCATGAACTGCAATGTCATTAAATATCTATATATAGCAGAATGATACTGCTATAAATAAAATTGCAAGTGGCTGTTTTAAGGGCCACTGGAAAATAGAAAGTGTCCTTCAGTTCTTCCTCAACTCAAAACTACCTCAGTTTCTCAGTTGTTGAGGCAAATAGCATAGATGCATTTAAGGTGAAGCTAGGCAAGCACATGAGGGAGAAAGGAATAGAAAGATACGTTGATAGGGTGAGATGAAGAGTGGTGGGAGGAGGTTTGTGTGGAGCTTGAACACAGGCATAGACCAGTTGGGCCGAATGGCCTGATCTTGTGCTGTAGACTCTATTTAACTCTATGTAACTATGTAATCCATGTTTCAATCCCTCATCTAGGCTAAATTAGCCAATCCCAGCAATGGCAGCAGTAGGACTATTACAATTAGGCTCAGTTGTTTCTGTGCGAGGATCAGAAAAACTGGCCAGGGATTCCAAACCTGTTTACAATGTAGCAATCCCTGTTGAAAGTGTTTTTTGTGTAGATGCTGGAGGAGCACAGTGAGTGTCCGCAACACATGGTGATAAAAATCACTGCCCAGGTTCACACACATGAAGAATGGCATATTGACCTCCATTGACGCTCCATTCCTCCAATGCATTCAGTTCAAAATTCATCTTCATCTATAGAATCCTGCATGGCTTTGCCTCACCCTGTCTCTGGAATCTCCTCCAACTCAATATGCCCTTCCGAATGCTCCCTACCTCTGACTCCAGCTTTCCTTGCATCCCTCCATCCCATTATCCACCATTGGTGGCCGTGCTTTCAGCTGCCTCTGTCCTACCTATTGGAACGCTCTCCCTAAACCTCTCTGCCTTTGCACCTCTCTCTTCATCTTTAAAAGCCTCCTCAAAATCATCTTTTCATCCTAACCTTTCATCACCCCTCCTAAACTCTTCCTTCCTGACTCCGCATCCTTTTTCATTATACCCATTTGTGAAGCAATTCACTTGTCAACAAGTTTGAAATATACTTCAGTGTTTTTTATGTTAAAGGTGCAATGTAAATGCAAGTTGCTATTGTAGCTGTACAGCAACACTTATGAAGATTGTAGCCTAGTTTGAGTTACTGTCTTCAGAAGAGATAAGGGGAGAAAATTAGAGGGGAAAAGTAAAACTCTATTCCCGATGCTGAATTTTTCTAAGGTCTTATTCAATTATGCTGCTAAGCCAGCAGCAATCAAAATGTGTGCCAACATTTCTGTGTGGCAAATGGTCTTTTCGAACCACATCAGCCTTTTTGTACATATGCCAAGAATAAAATATAACAAAATATGTCAAATGTTATGAGTAATGTCACGTCAAGACTTTGCTCTGTATAAATGATTTTGCAATTTCACATTAGTGGAAAAATATGGGTTTGATGTCAACAATTTGAAATTGAATGATTATCACTGCTATTCTCAATAGTTAGTTCTAGTATCTAGTTAAAATTATTTTTGATAATGTCAAAGAAAATGGTATGGCAAAGCTGATAATTGAAGATAGCTTTGGCGTTCAGAGATTGAGTGGTGCACTGCCCTTTCTCCTCTATCAAATCCAATCCAAGATTGGTGGAGGTAAAGTGTGCTCTAATTAATGGTCGCAAGGTCCTAAACAAATGCAAATCCACAACATGTAACTTGCCATAACCACCACTCATTGTCTAACCTTGCTAATAAAAAATATCTAGGGGATGTCAAGAACATAAGAATTAGGAACAGGATTAGGCCATACAGCCCCTCGAGTCTGCTCCACCATTCAATAAGATCATGGCTGATCTTCGACCTCAACTCCACTTTCCCACCCGATCCCCTTATCCCTTGATTCCCTTAGTATCAAAAGTTTTTCAAGAAACCATCATCTTCATATCTGATTTGAGGGAACTCTTTCTAGGTTAGGGTTCATAGATATGACCAGAATTGAGCCTGCAACTTGTATCTCTACCTCTCTTTCCTCCTTTAAGACGCTTCTTAAAACCTACCTCTTTGACCAAGCTTTTGGTCACCTGCCCTAATATCTCCTTATGTGGCTCGGTGTCAAATTTTGTTTTAGAATGCTCCTTGGGATGTTTTACTATGTTAAAGGTGCTATATAAATGCAAGTTGTTGTTATAATTGATGCAAAAGGTGAAAAATGTACCCAATCCCTACTTTTGACCCAAAGAACTCAAAGTCAACCACAAAGTAATGAAGAAAAAGAAGCATCTTTTATGGTATTGAAATTATTCTCTTTCTAGTGAATATATATTTTTAAACTATTACAGAAAAGTATTGAACCACTATAATTTAGGAATATTTCAAGAGTTGAAAGAGTTTATTTTAACATGACTTGTCTATTTTCTGGATGCAGTGTGCTCAGAATTTAGACTAACATCAATAAAAATTCATGAAAAAGCCTAGCTGTGGATTTTAATCGATTCTTGGAAAATTGTGTTGCATGACAGGGGCTGGCATGATTATAATGGAGTCCTGAAGCCTTTACAGAGCAGTCTGTGCACAATAATTGCTAAACTGGGACTGAGGTTTCATTTTGAGCAGGAGAACCAAACATTAGTTGAAATTCTTCTGTGATTATACAAATCTCACAGTTCTTGTGAAAGCACAAAGAAAATGAGATGACTGCTAACAAGAGGTCTGTTCAATAAAAAAAAAATACTGGAGGAATGTGTTGAAGGATAGATGGAAGGTGAAACTATCACAATGGAATTGCAGTTGCTACAGAGGCTTTTTGTTAAGTGGAGAATTGTCATCAATCCATTCATGGTGCAGGCAGAAGAGAGCTGTTTTTTTTAATCACTAGGAGATGCCTTAAGGCGGCTCTGAGGCATTCTGTACAAATTCATAATACAGCAGGAGTGAAGTATGTTTTAAGCTTCATGACAAGTGTATTGTTGGCAGAGATGATATCCTGTTAAAATGATCATACAACTGTGCAATTGTCCTTGTATCCCAGGAAGAAATGAAGGATATTTCTCTGGTTGTGGTCCATTACTGTTATTTTCTAAAGCGAATTAGCCCATAATTCCCTAAATTAAGCAACCCTTGCAATGCTCTACCGATGATACAATACCCTACTTATGATCTGTACATTAATGTTTCAATGTGTAAGTTAATAGATAATGAGCTTTGGGTAGCATTCTTAGAAATAGAGAGTTGCAGAAGAGAACAACCTTTTTAATGTTAACCGTTCCATTAAGTAGAGAATGCGGTGTGTGGTAGGAAATGGGAATGATCTTCTCAAGTGTATCAAATTGTTATTTTCATTTTAATGAAATATTACTTGTGAAAGGAATGTTAACGCATGTGTAAAAAATGGTGTATTTTGTACTCGTCTTTGACCGTTTCAAGCTGCAGATGGGAAAAAGAAATGTGCAAGCTGGGGATATTCTGGGTGACTATTGAAAAGAGGATGTGAGGCCCACAAGGGGAATAGGGGACACAAAAGAAAAGGTTATTTCTCAGAACTTTCAAACTAGAAAGGCACCATACCAGAAGCCTAGCAGCAGAAGAAGGCAATTATTAGCTGATAACATCTCAACAATTTCCAGTAAAAGGTCAGAAGTCTACCCTTGGTAGGAGTGACTCTTGTTTATATCGCCACTGCAAGAACTTGCATTATATATTAGAAATGTGTTTTTGTCTGACTAAGTATGAGCCAGAAACTGCACACGGAACAGAAAGTCAGCTTTAGGTCACAAATTTAAAGAGTAGGCACATGCATTCAGACCATATGACAAGTGGAATATGTTTCAGATTATATCAGGAAATATTCTTGATGCCTAAGCAATCGCCGGCACATAAAGTTGAAGGTTGAGTTCTAGTCGTCAATGTGACCTCAATAATGAGACCATTTTAGGATATCTGAATTATTATAAGGAGATATTAACAATGTATATGGTTACCTGTGAGCCTGTCACGAGAGATAGGTAAAACCCTACATGAAGTCAATTATTTTTATTAAATAGATCATAACACAAATATTCATGGGTTCTTATAAGTTACACGAGTGCCCATCTATAATTCATAAAGTCTCCCAAAGAACAACTGACCTATACCCTCTGAAATGCATTGTGGGCTTCAGTTACGTGGAGATACTGGAGAAGCTGGGGTTGTTCTCCTTAGGGCAGAGAAGGTTAAGGGAAGATTTAATTGAGGTCTTCAAAATGATGACGGGTTTTGATAGAGTAAATAAGGAGAAACTGTTTCCAGTGGCAGAAGGGTCTGTAAGCAGAGGACACACATTTACAGTAATTGGCAAAAGAACCAGAGGGGAGATGAGGAGAATTTTTTTTATGCAGCGAGTTGTTATGATCTGGAATGTGCTGCCTGAAAGGGTGGTGGAATCAGATTCAATAGTAACTTTCAAATGGGAATTCGATAAATACTTGAAGGGGAATAATTTGCAGGGCTATGGGGAATGGGCAGGGGAGTGGGACTAATTGGAGAGCTCTTTCAAAGAGCCGGCACAGGCACGATGGGCCGAATGGCCTCCTTCTGTGCTGTAAGATTCTATGATTCTATGATATGTAGGGTTTACTCCTTACATCTGAAGTGGATAACAGTTATGCATTGTTATAATGGTACTATGTCAGCCGTGGCTCAGTGGGTAACACTCTTGCCTGAGTCAGAAAGTTGTGTGTTCAAGTCCTACTCCAGAGACTTGAGCACAAAAATCTAGGCTGACACGCACAGTGCAGTACTGAGGGAGTGCTGCACTGACAGAGATGCCGTCTTTCGGATGAGACGTTAAACCGAGGCCCCGTCTGCGCTCTCAGGAGGACGTAAAAGATCCCATGATACTATTTTGAAGAGGAGCAGGGGCGTTATCCCCGGTGTCCTGGCCAATATTTATCCCTCAATCAAAATTACTAAAAAACAGATTATCTGGTCATTATCATATTGCTGTTTGTGGGATCTCGCTGTGCGCAGATTGGCTGCCACATTTCCTACATTACAACAGTGACTGCACTTCAAATAAAAGCACTTTATTGGCTGTAAAGCACTTTGGGGAGTCCTGAGGTCGTGAAAGGCATTATAGAAATGTAAGATCTTTCTTTCTTTAGTTGTTTGATGAAGAAGGTGTAAACCAACAATCTATATACACAAAAAGCAAAACTAGCAAGAGAAAAGACAGAGGAATCAAACTATTAATAATTGTGGTGTAGTTTGCATTTCCCATCCGATCAAGGTATCACCTTTCAAATAGTAGTAACTGTGAACCTATTTCAGCTTCTTAGAATTAATATTGTGCTATAGTTTTAATACAGTTTACAATATATGTAGGATTAACAGCTAGCCCAAGTTATGTACAGAACTGTCATATTTTGGGATTTTTTGACATTTTTTACACAGAAAGGATTTAGGGAAAAAAAGTTATATTTAAGGGTGGTATTTTAAAGTAAAGTGTATTCACACAAGTTTTTGCAAGACACCGCACTGAAAGTTGGTTAAAATGCTAATGAACTAGTACTTGAAGTTGTTTTCCCAAAAGACGGTAAAGTCTATCTTGGTAAGAGTTATAATGTAGGAATCACGGCAGCCTATTTGTACACAGCAAGCTCCCACAAGCCTATCTTGGTAACTGATAAACAGCTCCCCACACCGCCCTACCCCCCCCCCCCCCCCCCCCTCCCATTGTATTGGGAGGTCTCTGCTCCTGAGCACTATCCTCTCCGGTAATAAACAAAGGGAGATGTAAAATAGAGACGGGAAGGTGAAACTGTCATTTTTTTTGGCGCTGCACCGTCCCATAAAAGGGGTTTCTGTATTGAAAAGCCGGCAAGCCAGTCCTGCACGGGTTCCCTGTAAGCTGCACGGGTTCCCTGTAAGTTGCGTGGTTGCACGGCCACACAGCTTACAGGGAACATTAAGTGTGGTCCAACCACACTCCTGTGTAATTTTAACATTACTTCTCTGGTTTTCAATTTTATTCCTCTAAAAATTAACCCCAATGCTTTGTTTGCATTTATATAGCACCTTTCACGACCTCAGGATGTCCCAAAGTGCTTTACAGCTAATGAAGTACTTTTGAAGTACTGTTCTAATGTAGGAATCGCGGCAGCCAATTTGTGCACAGCAAGCTCCCACAAACAGCAATGTAATAATGATCAGATAATGTGTTTTTTTTAGTGATGTTGGTTAGAAACATAGAAACATAGAAACTAGGAGCAGGAGTAGGCCATTCGGCTCTTCGAGCCTGCTCCACCATTCAATACGATCATGGCTGATCATCCAAATCCAGTACCCTGTCCCTGCTTTCTCACACAGAATCCCCCATCGAGCCTGCACCGACACATATCCCACCCTATCCCCGTAACCCCACGTATTTAATTCCCCCTAACATATCCCATCCTATCCCCGTAACCTCACATATTTAATCCCCCCCTAACACTAAGGGTCAATTTATCATAGCCAAATCAACCTAACCCGCACATTTTTGGACTGTGGGAGGAAACCGGAGCACCCGGAGGAAACCCACGCAGACACGGGGAGAATGTGCAAACTCCACACAGACAGTCACCCGAGGCCAGCTTCGAACCCGGGTCCCTGGCGCTGTGAGGCACCAGTGCTAACCACTATGCCACCGTGTTGCCGTGTTGAAGGATAAATATTGGCCAGGACACAGGGGAGAACTTTCCTTCAAAATAGTGCCATGGGATCTTCAAAATAGTGCCATGGGATCTTTTACATCCACCTGAGAGGACAGACGGGGCCTTGGTCTAACATCTCATCTGAAATACAGCACCTCTGGCAGTGCAGACACATGAAGACATTAGGAGTATCAACTGGATTTTGTGTTCAAGTCTCGGGAGTGGGGCTTGAACCCATATCCATCTGACTCAGAGGCGAGAGTACTACCCACTGAGCCACAGCTGATATTGAACTACTTAAACTTTCAGCAGTCTTGATGCTCAAAAAGACCTCACTTCTGCGAGCCTCAGCTGACCTTGGCCCTCATTATAATATATTCAATTTAGTCGCATGGGGACCCAATGGGTGGATCGCGGCAAAGGCCAATTTGCGGTAGGAAAGTTGGGTAATTGGTTTTGGGCCAGAGGCGCAGCCTGCCCCCCAATTTGCTGGCCTGGAAAAATTAGTTGCCCCGATTTTACACCAGATACCCACGAAATACGGCAAAGGAAATTCGGGGCAGCTGGTGAGGATCTAATAAGGAGAACATGGCGATGATGAATATTCTGCAGTTTTGCTTAATTATCATTGGGGATTGCAGAGCATTAATGCAGAATTTTCCCTCAGGTGTAAGTAGGTGGGGTAGATTCCATGGTCGGATAGATTGTATGTAATTTATCGGAAACAGTGGGCCGTTTTGGCCAGGCAGCATGTTTTCTCACATTCTTATATTATGTGCTTCTTTAATATTTGGAATTAGGGCAAGGGTGTGTGTGTGTGAAAGTGAACTCTGTGTTCTAACGTTGAACAAAATCCAAGGGTTAGAAGAATCCTATGGTCCTGCATCTTGATGAGGACAAATGTCTGATAGAATCACTATTATACAGATCTTAGTAAACCAAAGAACCACTAACTTAATTATATCTCTTGCATGACAGTCTCATTGTAAGGCAGCCCTTGGGAGATGAGCATTTTGCATATTATAATGATGCCTTACAGTTTACATCCCGTAACAAAATAGAAAATATAACATGGAAACAGTCAGGAACTGAAGTCCTTTATAACAGAACCAGTGTTACGTCGGAAAGGTTTCCAGATGGTGCTCCCCAATTGCCCCAGTGGGTAAATACATGGCAGATACTGAGCCATAGGGTCCAAGGTGGCAGGTTTGGTTTGACAGCCGTGACCTTAGCTGAGTTAGCTAATTTCTGCTGGGGTGGAGATAGGAATGCTACAATGGACCTCAGTGCACCCAGATTTGGCTCGGATTCCCACCCGTGATTGCTATCTAGAGACACATGAAGACATTTATTTCAACTTCATTAAAATAGCAAGCAGAAGAATTTTACCTAAAAGCATTAAACAATTTGTTTTAAAAAAAATAACCCAGAGAGGTATTTGTAGCCCTGGGTGAGGGCAGGTTCGGGCTCGGATGCAATGTTCTGAAACAGCCAATATTCATTTTCCTGGTTCACTCATGAAGAATGGCCATTTGAGCATGGTATGAAAGAAAGAAAGACTTGCATTTATATAGTGCTTTCATGACCTCAGGACGTCCCAAAGTGCTTTACAACCAATGAAGTACTTTTGAAGTGTAGTCACTGTTGTAATGTAGGAAAGACAGCAGTTAATTTGTGCACAGCAAGCTCCCACAACCTTGGGACATGAACTGTAAGGCATCATTATAACATGCAATGAAATAAATAACTAGATAATCTGTTTTTTAGTGATGTTGGTTGAGAGATAAATATTAGCCAGGCCACCACTCCCCTACTCTTCCTTGAAATAGTGCCATGGGATCTTTTACATCCAACTGAGAGGGCAGACGCGGCCTCGGTTATGGTCCCATAAAGACGGCACCTCCGACAGTGCAGCGCCTTCTTGGTACTGCACTGGGAGTGTCAATCTCAAGCATGCTCAAGTTTCTGGAGCAGGACTTTGAACCCACAACCTCCTCACTCAGAGGTGAGAGTGCTACCCACTAAGCCACAGATGACACCACTGTAAAAGGGCATCTCTGATATTACAAACTGGCATTACCCACTAGCAATATTCCTGCTAAGGTGCGCGCGCGTGGCCGCGCAGTAATCTGAAAGGTCCCACACAGGCCGCTCACCAGCTTTTATATTGTAAATACCACGCATGTGCAGAAATTTAAAGGGACCACCATTAAAAGAAACAGGCCGCGCAGAACAAAGCGCATCTTACAGGGAACATTGCCCACCACCCTCAGAAGAAGTAAGGTTATGTGAGGGAAAACATCTATAATTAAAGCTGTAATCCTTTTAATATTTGAATGTAACACAGCATAGTTCCATGTTTGATCTTGAAAGCTTGTAGAACTGGTTACTCAGATACACTGTCAATTCTGACTGCTGCTTCCATCTTATAATCCCTTGCAACTGCAGGGACAAAGAAGATTTTGCTTGACAGGCATGATTGATGATATCAAATTCAACTTTCAAACGTTTACCTAGGGATGCATTTTTATTCAGGCTTCATGTCGTCACCTGATCTGGGTGAAAATAGGCTGCTTAGATTGCCTTCAGATTTTAATTATTTCTAGACAGTAGCAAAATCCATTGCTGACATTTTTAGTTTTGCAATCTCTTCTCTCAAGAAGGACTCTTGAGTAAAAATATAAAAACCACAGGATTCATCTGAGTAATGTGAACACTGAAAAGTCTAGCTTGGTCTCAGTTTTACTGCTTTATTAAAGATTACCAGTTAGAGTTTGCAGATAACCAGGTTTCTTTCTAAATACCAAAATATGGATCAGTACCTTACACAGGATGCTGAAGGGGAGATGCCTGGGGCAATGTTCCCGGTAATGTTTTAAGGGGCCGCACAGCCCATTCAAAATACCGTGCATGCGCTATTGAAAAGCCAGTTGCGTGGGTATCCTGGAGTGCTGCGCGGCTGCATGCCCACACAGCTTACAAGGA
The DNA here is from genome assembly GCA_030390025.1 of Squalus acanthias. Lineage (NCBI taxonomy): Eukaryota > Metazoa > Chordata > Chondrichthyes > Squaliformes > Squalidae > Squalus > Squalus acanthias. The sequence continues at coordinate 131,155,006 of CM059425.1, read as the reverse complement.
ACATTGGCCTGGGGTCTCAGGGGGGCAAATCTAGGCATTTGCCACCCCACACCCAATGGCCGGCAGGCAGGGGATAGAAACATAGGAATAGGAGGAGGTCATTCAGCCCCTCCAGCCTGTTCCGCCATTCAATGAGATCATGGCTGATCTGTATCTTAACTCCATCCACCTGCCTTGGCTCCATATCCTTTTTATACCCTTGGCTAGTAAAAATCATCAATCTCAGATTTAAAAATTATTAATTGAGCTAGCATCTACTGTTTTTTGTGGGAGAGAGTTCCACACTTCTACCACTCTTTGCGTGAAGAAGTGTTTCCTAACTTCTCTCCTGAATGGCCTGGCTCTGATATTTAGACTATGTCCCCTTGACCTAGACTCCCCCAACCAGCGGAATTTTTTTTTCTATTTAACCTCATTAATTCCTTTCAAAATCCTAAAAGCTTCAATCAAATCGCCCCTTAACCTTCTATATTCTAGGGAATACAAGCCTAGTTTATGTAATCTCTCCTCATACTCTCACCCTTGGAGCCCTGGTAACCCTATGGAGAATCTTGATTTTCTGGCCGCCTGTACTGGACATCTGCCCATGGTGGCATAGGTGCCGGTTGGTTATCTGTAAATGAGGTAGCCTCTCCCACTGACCCTATTCTGGTGGGCATAACCGCAAGATCATGGCCCCATGGGTCCAAAAGAACCTAACTAGATTGAAAACAGAAAAACGTTGGAAATGTGCAGCACGTATATCAGCATCGGATAGAAATACTTAGGTTAAGCTTTTGGGTGAAACCCTTCAGCAGAACTGCCATAGTCAAGATCTGACAGCTGTGGCTCAGTGGGTAGCACTCTTGCATCCAAGTCCAAAGGTTGTGGGTTCATAGTCCCACTCCTGAGATTTGAGCACATGATCCAGGCTGACACTCCCAGTGCCAGCGCTGAGGGAGTGCTACACTGTCTGATGAGATGTTAAACTGAGGCCCTGTCTGCCCCCACAGGTGGATGTAAAAGATCCTATGGCCATTAGTTTGAAGAAGAGCAGGGGAGTTCTCCCCAGTGTCCTAGCCAATATTTATCCATCAACCAACATCACTAAAACAGATTATCTGGTCATTTATTTAATTGCTGCTTGTGGGATCTTGCTGTGCGCAAATTGGGTGCCTCGTTTCCTATGTTAAAACAATGACTACACTTCAAAAGTACTTCATAGAACATAGAACATAGAACAGTACAGCACAGTACAGGCCCTTCGGCCCTCGATGTTGTGCCGAGCATTGTCCGAAACCAAGATCAAGCTATCCACTCCCTATCATTCTGGTGTGCTCCATGTGCTTATCCAATAACCGCTTGAAAGTTCCTAAAGTGTCCGACTCCACTATCACAGCAGGCAGTCCATTCCACACCCCAACCACTCTCTGAGTAAAGAATCTACCTCGGACATCCCTTCTATATCTCCCCCCATGCACCTTATAGTTATGCCCCCTTGTAACAGCTACATCCACCCGAGGAAATAGTCTCTGAACATCCACTCTATCTATCCCCCTCATCATCTTATAAACCTCTATTAAGTCGCCTCTCATCCTCCTCCGCTCTAAAGAGAAAAGCCCTAGCTCCCTCAATCTTTCCTCATAAGACCTCCCCCCCAAACCAGGCAGCATCCTGGTAAATCTCCTTTGCACTCTTTCCAATGCTTCCACGTCCTTCCTATAGTGAGGTGACCAGAACTGCACACAATATTCCAAATGTGATCTCGCCAAGGTCCTGTACAGTTGTAGCATAACCTCACGGTTCTTAACTCAAACCCCTTGTTAATAAACGCTAACACACTATAGGCCTTCTTTACTGCTCTATCCACTTGAGTGGCAACCTTCAGAGATCTGTGGATATGAACCCCCAGATCCCTCTGTTCCTCCACGTTCCTCAGAACCCTGCCGTTGACCCTGTAATCCTTATTCAAATTTGCCCTACCAAAATGAATCACCTCGCACTTATCAGGGTTAAATTCCATCTGCCATTTTTCGGCCCAGCTCTGCATCCTATCAATGTCTCTTTGCAGCCTACAACAGCCCTCCACCTCATCCACTACTCCACCAATCTTGGTGTCATCAGCAAATTTACTGATCCACCCTTCAGTCCCCTCCTCCAAGTCATTGATAAAAATCACAAACAGCAGAGGACCCAGCACCGACCCCTGTGGCACACCGCTGGTAACTGGTCTCCAGTCCGAAAATTTTCCATCCACCACCACCCTCTGCCTTCTATGAGATAGCCAGTTACTTATCCAATCGGCCAAATTTCCCTCTATCCCACAACTCCTTACTTTCTTCATGAGCCGACCATGGGGAACCTTATCAAATGCCTTACTAAAATCCATGTATACGACATCAACTGCTCTACCTTCATCTACACACTTAGTTACCTCCTCAAAGAATTCAATCAAATTTGTTAGGCAAGACTTACCCTTCACGAATCCGTGTTGACTATCCCGGATTAAGTTGCCTCTTTCCAAATGGTCATAAATCCTATCCCTCAGGACCTTTTCCATTATCTTACCAACTACCGAAGTAAGACTAACCGGCCTATAATTACCAGGGTCATTCCTATTTCCTTTTTTGAAGAGAGGAACAACATTCGCCACTCTCCAGTCCTCTGGCACCATCCCCGTGGACAGTGAGGACCCAAAGATCAAAGCCAAAGGCTCTGCAATCTCCTCCCTTGCCTCCCAAAGAATCCTAGGATATATCCCATCTGGCCCAGGGGACTTATCGACCCTCAGGTTCTTCAAAATTGCTAAAACATCTTCCCTCAGAACATCTACCTCCTCCAGCCTATCCACCTTTATCACACTCTCATCCTCAAAAACATGGCCCCTCTCCTCGGTGAACACTGACGAAAAGTATTCATTCATCACCTCTCCTATCTCTTCTGACTCCATGCACAAGTTCCCACTACTATCCTTGACCGGCCCTACCCTCACCCTGGTCATTCTTTTATTTCTCACATAAGAGTAAAAAGCCTTGGGGTTTTCCTTGATCCGACCCGCCAAGGACTTCTCATGCCCCCTCCTAGCTCTCCTAAGCTCTTTTTTTAGCTCATTCCTTGCTACCTTGTACCCCTCAATCGACCCAACTGAACCTTGTTTTCTCATCCTTACATACGCTTCCTTTTTCCTCTTGACTAGACATTCAACCTCTTTTGTGAACCATGGTTCTTTCACTCGGCCATTTCCTCCCTGCCTGACAGGGACATACCTATCAAGGACACGCAGTAATTGCTCCATGAAAAAGCTCCACTTTTCGTTTGTGCCTTTCCCTGATGGTTTCTGTTCCCATCTTATGCTCCCTAATTCTTGCCTAATCGCATCATAATTACCCCTCCCCCAATTATAAACCCTGCCCTGCCGTATGGCCCTATCCCTCTCCATTGCAATAGTCAAAGTCACCGAATTGTGGTCACCATCTCCAAAGTGCTCTCCCACATACAAATCAAACACTTGGCCCGGTTCATTACCCAGTACCAAATCCAATGTGGCCCCACCTCTTGTCGGCCTATCCACATATTGTGTCAGGAAACCCTCCTGCACACACTGTGCAAAAACTATCCCATCCCAACTGTTTGACCTATAAAGGTTCCAATCAATATTTGGAAAGTTGAAGTCACCCATGACAACTACTCTGTGACCTCCACACCTATTCATAATCTGCTTTGCAATTTCTTCCTCCACATCTTTATTACTATTTGGGGGCCTGTAGAAAACTCCTAACAACGTGACCGCTCCTTTCCTATTTCTAACTTCAGCCCATATTACCTCAGACGGCAGATCCCCCTCGAACTGCCTTTCTGCCGCTGTTAAACTATCCTTGATTAACAATGCTACTCCTCCACCTTTCTTACCACCTTCCCTACTCTTACTGAAACATCTATACCCCGGAACTTCCAACAACCATTCCTGTCCCTGTTCTAACCATGTCTCCGTAATGGCCACCACATCGTAGTCCCAAGTACCAATCCACGCTCCAAGTTCTCCTACCTTATTCCGGATGCTCCTTGCATTGAAGTAGACACACTTCAAGCCATCTTCCTGTCTGCCGGTACATTCCTGCGACCTTGATACCCTCCTCAGTACCTCCCTACACTCACCACTGGCTCCTGGACTACAGCCCTTTTTCCCATCCCCCTGACAAATTAGTTTAAACCCCCCCGAAGAGCCGTAGCAAATTTCCCTCCCAGGATATTGGTGCCCCTCTGGTTCAGGTGCAAACCGTCCTGTTTGTACAGGTCCCACTTTCCCCAGAATGTGCTCCAATTATCCACATAACTGAAACCCTCCCCCCTACACCATCCCTGCAGCCACGTGTTTATCTGCACTCTCTCCCTGTTCCTCAATTCGCTAGCACGTGGCACCGGCAACAAACTAGAGATTACAACATGGTTTGTACTGGCTCTCAGCTTCCAACCTAGCTCCCTAAATTCCTGTTTTAATTCCCCGTCCCTTCTCCTACCTATGTCGTTGGTACCGATGTGTACCACGACTTGTGATTGTTCCCCCTCGCCCTTGAGGATTCTGAAAACACGGTCCGAGACGTCACGGACCCTGGCACCCGGGAGGCAACATACCATCCGTGAGTCTCTTTTGCTGCCACAGAACCTCCTATCTGTCCCTCTGACTATTGAGTCCCCAATAGCTATTGCTCTCCTGCTCTCCCCCCCCTTCCCTTCTGAGCCACAGGGACGGACTCAGTGCCAGAGATCCGGTCACCGTGGCTTACCACTGGTAGGTCGTCCCCCTCAACATTATCCAAAGCGGTATACTTGTTACTGAGGGGAACGACCACAGAGGATCGCTGCACTGACTGCTTCCTCCTAGCCCCTCTCACCGTCACCCATCTATCTTCATTCTTTGGAGTAACTACATCCCTGAAGCTTCTATCTATGACTTCATTGGCTGTAAAGCGCTTTGGGATGTCCTGAGGTCATGGAGGGCACTGTATGAATGTAATTCTTTCTTTTTTCTTTCTTTGACAAGAGTAAAAGTAAGGATGGAAACGAACAAGCATCAAAGGGTTAAAATCATGCTGTGCAATATTATTAACACATGTCTAAGATATTTGTATGAAATTCCTCTGTCTGCTATTTCAATGAAAGTATTAGAGGAATGAGCTATAAGAAAGGACTTAATAAGCTAGGAGTCTTTGTCCTCTTAAAAAAAAGTCTCAGGGGAGACATTAGGGAGGTATATTAACAGGATTGAGAAAGTAAACCTGGAACAATACTTTCAGAGATAGCAAGGTACAAGTGTTCAGGTTAGGTGTTGTGTAAAGCAAATTTAGGACAGATGTCAAGAACTATTTCTTCACACTAAGGTTGAGCAACAGCTGGAACAGGTCGTCAAGAGGACTGGTCAAGACCAGAACACTGGACTTATTTAAGAAACAGCTGAATGGGAAGCTCATAGAGTTGGTAGTCTGGAAGGCTGAGTTCAAGTGGGCCATTTTCATCCAAACCTGTCCTGCGGGGGTAATCCTCGACTTACCGCTGAGACATAACACGGTGATATGGATCGGGCACAGGATTCACAATTGAGAAGTGAACTGACTCTTCATTAGCTGATTGGATGATTCTTGACTGTTCGTCAAACAGCCTCTTAACACCCCCATCTCCTATATTTTTTTATAATTAATAAACAAAAATGTTTAAAAGAATTTTTTAAAAAACACATTGGGGTAGAGTTTCTGCTCGGTTGCGCAATTCACCCAAAATCAGCCAAACCAGCACAAAAGATCGAGGAATTTCAAGCATAAATTACATCCAGCCCAAATTGAGTTTCTGCAATCTTTTGCGTGGTTTAAAAAAACATCGCGCTGGAAGCCGACCCCACCCACAAAACTGGCCACACCCCCAGATCAAATGAATCACCAGGGCGAGTTTCCGACAATTGCGCCTGTTTGTGGGCCTTCGGGGAAGCTCCTAAAATTAAGATGGATTTTTTTTTTTTTAGGCGCAAGGGCGCTAATAGGCACCTTTTAAAAGCTTTTAAATATTAAAAAATAATTACTTTACTAAGAAACTGACAACTGTACACCGATGAAACTAGTAAATGGTTCTATACAGTTTTTTTTAAAGTCATTTTCAGTTATTTAAAATTTGGGTTACTCACAGGTAATCATTCTGATTAAAAATGCTTATTATTGGTAATAAGCCCATTTTCAGCTGCATTAATAAAACGGCACCAGGTTACCACTCTTAAATACATCAAGGAATATTTCTTAATGCAGGAAAACAAAAATAAAAAAATACATTCTAAAACGCTGCCTGATTGCGCTGGTTCATGGAAGATTTTACGTTGGGCGATATGCAAATGATTGAGCAGAAACCTGAGCAAAAACTTGAGCAAAGGATTCAATTCAGAAGACCAGTGCAATTTTGAGCGCAATCTGCACGCCCAAAACAGGAACTCTATTCCATTATTTTTAATGCTACTGTGATGTTTTTTCTCCCCTTGGTTTGCTCACAGCAGTATCCAGGAGATGAATCTGCAATTCCTGGAGACACCAGGACAATCCTGGAGGGTTGACGACCCTACATGTGCATGATACAGCACATGACTTGAATTTGAATGGAAAACATGGGGCAAAATGGGCAGCAGATCAGAAGGCAACCATTAATATATATACACACACATACATATATATATACATACAAGAAACATAGACTTATATTTATCAAATAAAACAATAACTGGCCAAGAGTATATATGCTAACTGAAATACAGTCGCAGAGTGCTGATGACTGCAGATATCCTCTCAAGCGTTACTATTATGATGCCATCAGATCCTCTCACCTCTGTAACACATTGTCAGCCAGCTGTTCTGTATCGACAACACGGTTGGTTTATCTCGCGATTTTGCTTGAATTATTTAATTGAGCAACTCTGTATAACATTACGGGTATGGTAGCATAGTGGTTATGTTACTGGACTAGTAATTCAGGGGCCTGGACTTATGATCCAGGGACATGAGTTCAAATCACCACCACGGCAGCTGGGGAATTTAAATTCAATTTAATAAATCTGGAATATAAAGCTAGCGTCAGCAATGGTGACCATGAAACTACCAGATTGTCGTAAGAAACCATCCTTACCCAGTCTGGCCTATATATGTGACTCCAGACCCACAGCAATGTGGTTGACTCCTAACTGCCCTCTGAAATGGCCTAGCAACCCACTCAGTTGTATAAGGTGGCTCACCACCACGTTCTCAAGGGCAATTAGGGACGGGCAATAAATGCTGGCCTTGCCAGCAACGCCTACATCCCATGAATGAATAAAAAAAATATCTCAATAGTAACAGCTGATACCAAAGCAAAAACAGCTTTAAAAATCTCAAATTGATGTCAGAAGATGGATGCAACTTGTTGATTATAAATGAACCCATTTAAAAAATAATTATTTTCCCTGACTACAACAACAACTTGCATTTATTTATATACCACCTTTAACGTAATAAAACATCTCAATGCGCTTCACAGGAGCGATTATCAGACAAAATTTGACCCTGAGCCACATAAGGAGATATTGGAAATAACAACAGAAAACGCTGGAAAAACTCAGCAGGCCAGGCAGCATCCGTGGAGAGAGAAAGAGAGTTAACGTTTCAGGTCGATGACCTTTCATCAGATGAAAGGTCATCGACCTGAAACGTTAACTCTCTTTCTCTCTCCACGGATGCTGCCTGGCCTGCTGAGTTTTTCCAGCGTTTTCTGTTGTTATTTCGGATTTCCAGCATCCGCAGTATTTTGCTATCGTAAGGAGATATTGGGACAGGTGACCAAAAGCTTGGTCAAATAGGTAGGTTTTAAGGAGCCTCTTAAAGGACAGAGAGGTAGAGAGGTTTAGGGAGGGAATTCCAGAGCTTAGGGCCTAGGCAGCTGAAGGCATGGCTGCCAATGGCGGAGTGAAGAAATTTGGGGATGTGCAAGTGGCCAGAATTAGAGGAGCGTAGAGATCTCGGAGGGTTGTAGGAGATTAGAGAGATAGGGAGGGGTGATAATGGAGAGATTTGAAAACAAGGATGAAATTTTTTTAATTGAGGCATTGCCAGATCGGGAGCCAACAGAGTGAAGGGTGAATGTGACTTGGTGTGAGTTAGAATACACGCAGCAACAATTTGGATGAGCTCAAGTTTACAGAGGGTGCAAGGTGGGAGGCCAGCCAGGAGAGCACTGGAATAGTCGGGTCCAGAGGTAACAAAGGCATGTAGATGAGCTGAGGCAAGGGTAGGGGCAGATGATGTTACGGAGGTGAAAGTCTTGGTGATAGAGAGGATATGGGGTCAGAAGCTCAGCTCAGGATCAAATAGGACACCAAGGTTGCGAACACTCAGGTTCAGCCTCAGTGGCCAGGGAGAGGGACGGAGTCCGTGGCTAGGGAACAGAGTTTGTAGCTGGGACCGAAGACAATGACTGCAGCATGAACTGAACAGTAGAGCAGTAATCAGTGTCCTCTGGTTACCGACCCTCCTGATAGTGGAAATGGTTTCTCCTTATTTACCTTCGAACACCTCTATAAAATCTTCCCCTAGCATTCTCTGCTCTAAGGAGAACAATACCAGCTTCTCTAGTCTCTACACATAACTGAAGTCCCTCATGGTCAGTACCATTCTAGTAAATCTCCTCTGCACTCTCTCCAAGGCTAAACTAGATTAGGACCGCACATGGCTCAGTGAGTAGCTGAGCCATACTGCGATGGAAGGTCTCAGGTTCCAATCCCTGGCTTGTGCTGAGTTAGCTAATCTCAGCCGCTATTTGTAGGGGTGCTATAATTAGTCTAAGTATTCCTGGGCTATGGATTGGAAAATATGCCATGGCTCCCACATGTGATTGCTAGGCAGTGATTCCTGCTGGAAATGTGCTTGTATTGACAGGATCTATCTCAGATGTGACGCCCACCACAGTCGAGCAGCCTCCTGACACTTACCATCAGTATTCTGGGGACTGGAATACAAAGGGGTGGAACTTATGCTACAGCTGTATGAAGCTGTAGTTATACCCCATTTAGAGAACTGCACCTCAGGAGGGCCTTGGAGGGGGTGTAGCGCAGATTCATCAGAATGATACCGGGGTTTAGAGGGTTATATTATGAGGACAGGTTGTATAAACTTGGTTTGCATTCCCTGGCGTATGGAAGATTAAGGGGTGATCTAATTGAGTGTTAAAGATGATTTAAGGTTTTGATAGGGTAAAGAGAGAGAAACTGTTTCCTCTGGTGGGAGAGTTCAGAACAAGGGGGCATAACCTTAAAATTAGAGCTAGGCCGTTCAGGGGTGATGTCAGGAAGCACTTCTTCACACAAAGGGTAGTGGAAATTTGGAACTTTCGCCCCCAAAAACCTGTTGAGGCTGGGGGTCAATTGAAAGTTTCAAAACTGAGAATGATAGGTTTTTGTTCAGCAAGGGGATCAGCCATGATCTAATTGAATGGCTGAAAAGGCTCGAAGGGCCGAATGACATATTCTTGTTCCTATGATCCAATGAGAGTTGGCACACAAAGATTGGGTAATGTATAAGATAACTGATTTCCATGGAACCATAGCCCAACAAAGGAGCGAGGTGGGGGGTGGGGAACCCATAAGGAAAATAAAAGTAGAAAAATATTAACTGCCTAAAAATATTTTGGTGTTTTTAAAGTTACAGTATTACCGTGACTGGCATCTGGAGAAGGGAATACATGATATAAACATGGTGAAATTGCAGTGGCTTGCATTGTGCGACCTGCCACACCCACGACCTCCACCACCTAGAAGGGCAAGAGCAGCAGGCTCACCACCACCTCCAAGTTCCCCTCCAAGTCACACGCCATCCTGACTTGGACATCATCGCTGGGTTAAAATCCTGGAACTCCCTACCTCACACTGTGGGAGCACCTTCACCACACGGGACTGCAGCGGTTCAAGGCGGCGGCTCACCACCACCCTCTATGGGGTAACGAGGGATGGGCAATAAATGCTGGCCTTGCCAGGGATACCCGCATCCCAAGAATGATTTTGTTTTTAAATGGCAATTAGTCATCATGGCTCCAGTGATTGAATTATATCCATTTTTGTTATTTTATAAATAAGATATTTTCAAAAATGTTGGTTTTAAATCAAACATATGTTCTCACTGCGAGGCATGTGAGATTGAGGTGGTATAACAGAGGAGAAAGAGTATAATAGCTGATTTGATGTCGGCCTGAAGCATTTTATGACAGATACTGTAATATTGCAAGTATTTTTTGCTAGACGTTTGCCAGTTTATATACCATTTGGTAAATGTTAATGTAATATTAATATTTCCACTTCTACCCTTGGATTGAATTAATTTGGATCTATAGTATAATGAACAGTTTTGTAGGATGTTCAAATTAGTACGTGTTCTTATATTGTAGTAAACTGAAGCCTGCCTTACCTTGCCTGGGAATAAAAATGAATGTGATGCCACCCACAGGCATACATGGAAAAGCATCCAAATAGCATTCTTGGCATGTCTCCTTGATATGGTCTTCTGCAACTTGTAACGTAATGTGTTAAACATCTGGGGGTAGAATTTCTGCTTTGGGCGCAATCGGAAAATTGCACCCAAAACGCACTTGAAATTGCTCTGGTTAGATTACAGTCCAAGTTTCCGCTAAAATTTATTTGCAGAATTACAAAACCTAAAATCTTCCATGAACCAGTGTAATCAGGCAGCGTCATAGAATGTAATTGTTTCTTTCCATTAAAAAGTATTCCTTGCTGTAGTTAAGAGTGGTAACCTGGTGCAGTTTGATTAATGCAGCTGAAAATGGGTTTATCACCAAAAAATAAGCATTTTTAATAAGGGTCCTCCACCTGTGAGTTACCCAATTTAAAATCACTGAAAATGACTTAAAAAAAACTATCGTGAACCATTTCATAGTTTCATTAGTGTACACAAGTCAGTTTCTTAGTAAATTAAATATTACGTTTAAAATTCCCAATCGTTTGCGCTGGTTCGGCCAATTCCATACTTTCAAAATGAAGATAAAAACTAGTCAAACCTTTTAGGATCCAGTTATACGGCGGGTACCCAGCGTGAGACTGGTACCTGCTTACAATGATGCAGAAATGGCCCAAGTGGTGTGAACACTGTTGGATTCACACACCATTCCCGAGTCAGGGAAAACAAGAACGTACTGGCATCTGCATGGAGGTCACATTTTAACGATATTGAGGCAGTTAGTTCTCTACTAATGTTGTGAAGATTAAAAATTAAGATTTTAAAAATTCTTGTGTGCTCAGTGGGATCATCTGGGGATTTTCACATCACACCAGTTACAAATGTATTGCAGCTGGTGCAAAGTCAAAGTGTTGTGAGATTATTGCCTTGAGGTCGAATCACACCACATGCCTAAATTTGATTTGGACAATTTGTAACAGAATTGTATTGCACTTGCCATGTCAACCTGAAGCCAAAAAAACACTACATTGACACAAAATATGTGGTATTACTTTATATATTAATTATTGCTATGGAATTCAAGAAATACCCACTATAAATCAGTGGTAACAAAATGTTCCTTTTCTAGAATGTAGCATATAATGTCAGCCAAATAAAGCAAACGATGTGCAGTTTAGGTGTTTGGCTAATTGAAAGGTGCTTAAATACCACACTAATAAAAAAATTGAGCATGTTAGGAACAGCAACACACACACACACACACACACACACACACACAAAAAGTGGCAGAATGTGGGTTTGCATCCGTCATACCCCAAATGCAGTTGGATTTTTGACAGCAGCCTTAAGATGGACAATAAACCGCTCTAGACAGTTGTGCATCTGTCACATAAAATGGAGACAAGGACTAAACTATAAAAGGTGACCACAATTTTCTGAAGTGTGACTTTTATTTTTGTGAAACAATATTAAATTCAAAGATTTGTGCACAACCAGGCCCCACAAACAGCAATGTGATAAATGACCAGATAATCTGTTTTAATGATGTTGGTTGAGGGATAAATATTGGCCAGGACACCGGGAAGAATCATAAGAGAATTCCCCCAGTAATTTAAGCACCCTTCGCAGGACAGGAACAGCACCCTCCAAATGGCATGCTTTAAATTTCTCTAATGTGGACCCAGCGTTCCTTTCCTGCAGATCAATCACAGCAAGGGGAAGGGGAAGAGAAGGAGAAGATAATAATGATGTCACGTCCCTCTGCTCCAGGGCACAGTTTCAGCTACATCTTCATTTTCCCTCTTTCTCCCACGCGCATTCGGAGGTCCGGGGGGGGGGGGGGGTGGAAAGGATAGCAGAGATGAAGACTTGAGTCGCAGAACACAAGGGAGCCAGGGGAGTGGGGACTGGAAGAGGATCCTGGAGCAGAGTCGCAGGGACTCAGATCTCAGGGGTCCTTCTCTGATCTTGCTAAACATCACACCTACGACAGGCACGGAGGACAATCTCTCAGGATGTGCAGCAGATGACAGGAGTCACAGTTGAGTCTACTGCCATTCAATGTGCAAACATCAGGAAAGTTTTGGCCTCATGGCAACTTTTTATTCATTCATTCATGGGATATGGGCATGGCTGGCAAGGCCAGCAATGATTGCCCATCCCTAATCCCTCTTGAGAAGGTGGTGGTGAGCGGCCTTCTTGAACCACTACAGTCCATGTGGTGAAGGTGCTCCCACAGTGCTGTTAGGTTGGGATTTTGACCCAGCGACGATGAAGGAACGGCAACTCCAGGCATTTCTGTAACCATTTCTCCACCCACCCCCAATATATGTGGCCCAGGACCAATTAGTAGCTCCTTAAAGGATGCAGACTGCAGCCTTGAGCCAACAGACTGGAAAGAGATTTGATTCCCAAGCTCCAAAAACACCCAGGGGGAGGTGGAGGTGGAAAGAGACACAAGCCAGCTTCTCTCAGGGCTTTCAAGCTCTACTGGAAACCATTTCTTGTCCTCCTGATCAGTGGCCAGCCAGAACCCAGGCTCAGTACCAGTGGCACAGCAGGTATCTTGTTCACATGATGCTGCTGTCTCTTTATCAGCATATGCAAACCCTCTGGCTAGGCTCCTCATATCATGAGCCTGCAGCAGGTCCATTCTCCATCAGTCCCAAGAAACTCTTGTTCCATATTTGCAGCCAGCCAACTCTCGCACCCCTGACCCTCAGGCAGCGCAATAAGTCACCTGGGGAAAGCATGGCGATAAGCAGCAGTAAAGAAATGTAGATAGAGGGCGATATTCAGTTAAACACTATTTGCCTTGTCAACTGGTTTTGGTGTTCAGCAATGTCCTTACATTGTTGTGGTATTGATGTGAAGTGGCCTTTGCGTTCAGAGGTTTACATTTTGAGGTTACACCTTTAAGGTTCTGCAACATAGGTAATGGGAAGGGGGAAAAGGTGAAAGATGTAGTGAGGTCAGTGTAGGCAGAAGGGTGATTTCATTCCCTGGAGATGCCACATCAAGCTTGCTCTCCTCCTCTGGACTTTTGTTTTTGGAGGGCTAAGTTGTGCAGTGCACAAGCTTCAATGAGCCAAACCCGGTCTGGTGTATACTACAGTGCCCCTTTGGACCAATCGAGGCACCTGGAAGCAACCCTTCAATTCCCCAATTGTTCTCTCAATGACCACACATATACCGCATTCTACCAAAGAATACATTGCTGCTTGGGGAAATTGAATCCCTTCTCGTTAAGGAAACTCACAGGGTTCACAGATGAAGCCTGTACATCACCTACAGCTCCCTGTACTTTTGGGAAACCAGTCACTTTATAAAATTGTCATGCTACTAATGTAGTCATGCCAAAATGAATAAAGTTCCCTGTTTTGTGAAACAAACCATCTGTGACCCGATGAGTGCAGGAATAGAATGCATGCTAGCTAATATTGCAGGGGTCCCCAGTTGCAGCCAGGAAGGAGCCAGTGTAGCAAACAAAATGAGATCCGTTACTTTAACTGTCACTAACAAAGCCATGTGTGCATTTGAGATGGGCTATAGGTCATGTGTAAAAGGTGAGCCAAGGCTTCCTTGTTGAAGTACAGTTTCCTGTAGCACAACTCTTCACTTGTGCTTTTGTCCAAGGCCTAAAGTCTGTAAACTTGAGGGGTGGGAGGGTTACAGCCTCCCACAATGCAGCTGGACATGCTATTGCTCCCTGCAGGTCCCCTCTTCTCCTTCCATTAGGGAAACTCAGTCCTGCCTTTGCAGCTGTTTTTTTTTGGGTGGGGGTTTTGGGGGGGGGGGGGGGGGGGAAGAAAGAGAGAGAGAAGAGAGAGGAGGGGGTCAATTGTGGTCTCCAGGGATTACCAGATTAAGACAGGGTGAAGGCAAAACTCAAATCACTCCAGTAATGAAGATACTGAGGCAAAAGTTTTCAAATACCATTCCCTTTAAAACACACTTCTGCCAGGATCAGCTTATCCTGGCAAGCAAGTACAGCTGCTTTATACAGCCATGCACTGCTACAAATTTTTGGCCTGCAGATTTTCTTCAGGTTCAGCATCACCAGTATAATCCAGAGTGCAACTTTACCACACAATATCAGTCACTTGGGGCCATATGACCCTTCGATGTACTAAATTCTGCAATTTTGCACAATTCTTCTATTCCCTGGAAGGAAAACTGATGAGAAGTCCAGTGAAATGAGAGAGAGAGAGTAAAGCATCTTTAATAACTGGAACACATAGCTAGAGAAAGGAAAGTTGAACTTTATTTGTTCCTTCAGCCAAAATGCATATTTTAAAATTAGTGCACATGTATCAATGAAAATTGTGTTACATTTCAAGTCACTATTAACCCAGAAATTATAAAAGTGATCAAGTAATTACCCAGTTATGTACAGAATGGTGATATTAATTTTCAACAGTTCCCCCACCATAATGAGTGCCAAAGATTGCCCAAACTCACCACTCACTTAATATCTTGTTTATCTAGGCAAGGTGTGATTCCTGGTAGCACTTTAGGTGTGCCTTTAAGTCCATTCTGGATTCTCATGTAGAGCGAACAACCATTAGGTATTATTTCACATTGGAATAGATAATCAAGCCGAGAGAATAAATTCAGATATTCTCTTGCATCATAGGTTTTTGGAAAGTTCCATCCTAAACTATCTGAAAATACACCATAAAGTGATTTTTCTCTACCTCATTTTGCTGTCATTGTTTTTTGTAAATACACAACCACAAAAACATTTGTAAAATGGTACACTTTAAACAGCGAACAAATAAAGAACTGTGCCACAAAAAATGTACATGCTTAATTATCACAGTGGTCAGTGAAAAAGGGCAAATTCACTTTGTATAGGAACAAATAAAACTTTCATATTCAGTGCACAGAACTTATATTTTAGAGGTTAAAGTGAATCCCCAAGTTTACAGTACACCAAAATACAAAAACAAAAATAGATCCTCTATTAGAAAAATCAGTGCTGAATAGCTCAACATTTTGACTATGTCTTAAATTTCATTGCTAAGTTTTGTTGTTTCTTGCCAATTGAATTATGAAGGATGAGATCATGAACTAACAAACAGGAGTGCAATGGCTGACAGTCCACTTTGGATATTAATGAACAAATCACTGAGAGCAGGAAGAACAGTATAAAAGATAAGGTATTGTTTAAACTCGACAATACAACTTGAATAGGAAAGTATTAGTAAAAGGAGTCAGTACTTGTCAGGAGTTACCCCCCTCCCATCAAATTCACGAGTCAGCAGCAGGAACTAGTCCCTCTTCTGAATATTTTGTTAGATAGCATATTGGACTCAAGTGACGCAAAAGTGTCGATCCAAGGTGTATTCCCTTCTTTCACCAGCAATTTGGTTGAGACTACCAAAGGGTAACTAGAATGTCAGAGCTGGCTCTCAAATTCAGGATTAGGCTGCCATTTTACTTACCAGAGTTTAAAGTTTGTTTTTCAATCATTTAACTATTCATCTTAAAAACATTGCATTTTGTGAAATGTACAATTTCAATATTTTCTGGCACTTGTAAAATTAAAAACAGGAATAATTACTTATAGGATTTCCATAAATTCACTACAATTTTAAATATTTTAATCTTTGTATAAATACTAAATCACAGCAACTTTTTCCTTACACTAAATGAAGGACCCTCAAATGTTGTTCACATGCATCAAATGTACTTCCCACTTAAACCCATAGTAACATTATAAAAAATAAAACCACCACAAACAAGTCAATATATTATTCCAATAACTTTAGTCTGTTTTATGTAGCTGTCTACTTGAACTCTGCAGGACTTTTCAATAGTACCTAGGCACATTTTATTTTGCAGATGACTATTCTCTTATTAATGTTTGTGCTACAAAAGGGTTTCTTAATTTCAAACCTCACACAAGGCTTTCAATGGAACAGAAGTCCAACAGAAAGATAACCTCTTGGATCCTGCCATTCTTGATGAGCATCTTATTCAGCCTTCTTTGTCTTCCTCCTTCTGACAATTTCAGTGTCTTCAAAAGTTGCACCCGAGGGAGCAGGGCACTGCTTCCCCAGTGCTTCCCCTTTACCAGAAGCTTCTGTTTTAAAATTTGGTTCAGTGGAACTGGATTGCCAACTAAATGCCATATGGTACAAAGCAACTTCCATGGGTGCAAAAGGGGAGTGATGAATGTTAAAGAGCACCATTGCAACCTAAAATACAAAATGATATATTTGCCAAATTGTACAGAGCAGCCTGATCAATGCCAAAGGAATACAAATGTAAAAACAGCATGGCAACCTAAAAAATAAAAAGGATACATGTTCATGCAACTTAAGATTAGCAGCTTTCAACTGTGCCATAGCCTGGTAAATACAAAGGCTCCCAATAAATCCAAAAGGTTATTACTGCAGTGTTGAGATCACAGTCCTCTGCTGTTTGTGATTTTTATCAATGACTTGGAGGAGGGGACTGAAGGGTGGATCAGTAAATTTGCTGATGACACCAAGATTGGTGGAGCAGTGGATGAGGTGGAGGGCTGTTGTAGGCTGCAAAGAGACATTGATAGGATGCAGAGCTGGGCCGAAAAATGGCAGATGGAATTTAACCCTGATAAGTGCGAGGTGATTCATTTTGGTAGGGCAAATTTGAATAAGGATTACAGGGTCAACGGCAGGGTTCTGAGGAACGTGGAGGAGCAGAGGGATCTGGGGGTTCATATCTACAGATCTCTGAAGGTTGCCACTCAAGTGGATAGAGCAGTAAAGAAGGCCTATGGTGTGTTGGCGTTTATTAACAGAGGTTTTGAGTTTAAGAACCGTGAGGTTATGCTGCAACTGTACAGGACCTTGGTGAGACCACATTTGGAATATTGTGTGCAGTTCTGGTCACCTCACTATAGGAAGGACGTGGAAGCATTGGAAAGAGTGCAAAGGAGATTTACCAGGATGCTGCCTGGTTTGGGGGGGGGGGGGGGGGGAGGTCTTATGAGGAAAGTTTGAGGGAGTTGGCGCTTTTCTCTTTAGAGCGGAGGAGGATGAGAAGCGACTTAATAGAGGTTTATAAGATGATGAGGGGGATAGATAGAGTGGATGTTCAGAGACTATTTCCTCGGGTAGAGGCAGCTGTTACAAGGGGGCATAACTATAAAGGTGCATGGGGGGAGATATAGAAGGGATGTCCGAGGTAGATTCTTTACTCAGAGAGTGGTTGGGGTGTGGAATGGACTGCCTGCTGGGATAGTGGAGTCGGACACTTTAGGAACTTTCAAGCGGTTATTGGATAAGCACATGGAGCACACCAGAGTGATAGGAAGTGTGATAGCTTGATCTTGGTCTCGGACAATGCTCAGCACAACATTGAGGGCCGAAGGGCCTGTACTGTGCTGTACTGTTCTATGTCTATGTTTCTATGTAACTGATCTAAATAGATATTAATGGCAATTTTCTTTTTTAGAAAGGCTTTACAAGAGGCAAACTCTGAATGCAAATTAAAAAATCAGAAGAGTGCTAAAGTTCAAAGATGTTTCCGATGTACTAAAATGGCGGGGAAGAAAGAGAAGTCACGCTTAATATTAAGAATTTCGGAATTTACTGATCGGCTGTTTATACTGCCGGACAGCAGCAGTTGTTACACGACACTGCTCATTAGCTGAGCAGCGCTCTTACAGCACGGGGATTTGGTTGAGAGCTGCTTCACTAGGCACTGTTGGATTGCTACCCGAATTAATAATCATTCAATAACTGCTAATTCGTGTCACATTTGCACAAGTGAAGTCATTCAAAAAACAGCAATAAACCACGAATCAAGTAGGGAATGTATGTATCAAAGTCCGGCAGGATAGTACGTAACCTTTCAGTGAAACATTGCTAAGGACTCGTGAAATCAACTAATAAGCGGTGGGCAAAAGCTACCGACAAACATGAAAATTATTCAGCCACAATGTCCTGAATCTTGCAAATTAGTTTTGTTTTGTTTAATGTAACTATTGCATGTGAAGAAAACAAATTGATCTATCTGTACTGGAGAAGGAAAGCACTAGATTTCCATTAAACCAAAGCACTTTCCAGAGTGTCTCTGAACACATCTCTCTTTCCAATCCTTTCAGCAGAAATTTGCATCCCCACCAATGCAAGAGCATAACCTCCAAATCGCTATAAGCAACACTAAGCAAGATCTGCTGGTATTTAAAACACCTTGATAGAAGACCGAATCACGTACTCTAGAGTCCTTGAGTTTAGAGTTGTATATACAAGGCAGCAGAAGGAATAGGCAAGAAACTGGATCAGAGTGCTGTGTAGCCCACTGAAGCATTTCATGTTCTACAGGATTTGTTGAAGCTAACAGGAAAACGCAGAGAGGAGGTGGACCCAGTTTTGCTGCCTTATTCTTTCAATATTCAAGTGTTCTAACTCAGAGTGGAATATCTGATGGATTTGAAATAGGATGCACTTCCTCTTTAATAAATGACATAGAAAATGAATTTTCAAGTCTGAGAAATCCTAATCAAACACGTGGAAATTTAATTTGAACTGATAAAACTTGGAAAACACTGGGATAAACAAAAGCATAGAAATGCTTAAATTTCAATTTACTATTCATCCCGAAGGAAAGTTGATTATTGTGACTAGATCATATAATAAGCTCTTAAATGTTTTATTTCTAGCACCATACAAGTATCATTAGGGAGTGAACAAAGTTACAGTACACACCAAAACATGTATAAATTAACACATTTAAGAAACATCCAAACATGCTTAGTTTTCACCTTGGCTGTTTCGGTCTTCCTGCAAACCTTCCCTTAAATCAAGCATTCCCTTCCCTCCCACAAGTCTGCCAGACAGAAAAATAGGCTTAAGCACGGAAAAGATACATTCCAAGTAGAAAGCGCTGCACCATAGTGACGCCAAAATAGCTAGAGTTTATACTCATTGTAGTCATCGACTGGTTGGCTAATCTCAAGAGTTTGTTTCCAGTAGGTGTCCTATTGTTATAGAAATTACACCAATTTCAAGAAAAATCCTTTGATGTTACTGGTTTACAGGGCAGTTTTTTCCCTCTCATCCACAGCAAGTACCATCAATTTTAGTAAAAACTTAATAAATGTTTTTCTTCACCCAGCAGCATTTGAAATAAAATTCAGTAGAAGCCAATGTAGTCACTTAACGTGAGGGAAAAAAAAATTCTTTCATTTTCCTTTTACATTCTATTTTTGTGCTTTCAAAGCACCATGGCATTTATAGGGAAACAAACATGAGCGCCCCCAGCAACTCCATTGGAACGGCTGATACCAACAACATTACAATAGCACTTTACAAAACCATCAACAATAACAGCACTTACTGCTGGGAATAATCCTTTCTCACACTGAAGTCTGACTTTCAGAGTGGAGGCTACTAATGAACAGAATATATGATAGAGGCAATGCCCCACTAAGGGAGCATGTCTAAGAAGTTCTGAACAGACATGTCATCTCAGCATTCATTGCATCTGAACCATGTGCATCAAGTCTGAAAAACAGACTGCACACACAAGATCAAATAAGCTGTAAATGTACAAAATGCAAAACTTCTAGACTCATGCAGTGGTCAGTTTTCTGTCATCATAGAAATGGCATTACATTATTTTGCCTGAGCATCCGTACAAGTAAAGCACTCCTTTATTCCTGAAATGCAATACCATTTGGATCATGGCACTTTTCATGATGACAAATCCAACCTCAAACCACACAGGGCTACAGTTTTATTCCGTAATCAATTGAATACTCCTTTGGTTATTTATAAAGTTGTTGCTCATGTAATATGTGCGGTGTCATAAGTGGTAGGACACAGGCTCGGGGAGGGAGGGAAGAAAGCACAGACGAGAAACAGGTAGAAATATATAATTACTTCAAAACGAATATTCTCACCTTCTCAACACTAGCATTGCTAATGATATAACCCGCTGTATCAAATATAAAATGTAATCAGCCCACTTGAAAATTTTAGTCTTTAGAACCCTGAGCATTTGCATTTTTGGATTTCTTCTCAAGGCACCTATGGTTTATTTTTAAGTACATTGTCCCTGTTTTATTTAATCTAAATCGCATTCATGGGAAAAAAAATATTTTTATGCAGCACTCAAGGTCCAAATCATTACTGCCGGTCTGTAGAAAACCCAAGCAAAGACAAACTCAGTGTTACTAGATACATCAGGCACTATTTGTACTAGAGGTGCAATAAAAATTTCAATACCAGTCTGACATCAACGAGTTTGCTAGTTTCCTACCCCAAAAATGTTAGAGAATACATAAAGCCAGACAGTACAATACCGACTCATAACGAACTTGCAAATGCTGCAGAAAGTGTTAAATGGTTTCACAAGTTAAATAAAAGGGATTACCTAGTTATATTACCCCAAATTTTCTCTGCGAATTTATACAACTATAGCAAAATCACACGTTTAATAACATTTACATACCTCTGTGGAAACTACAAACATAGTGTACAAAAATATCAGGTTGTGTCTGGTAATAGGCAGATAATTCATCTGTTGCAAAGTAAAGAGTACAGCTCCTATCAGAGTTACCTTCGTTCCGCTGTAACACAAACAGGATAATTAGTATACATATGAAAAAAATGTAAGTTAAAAACTCTTCCAACAGGTTGACTCTACAAAGACAACAAAGCAGTCATAACTTTTCAGTTGACCAACTCAGTTACACTGCACATTTAGCCAGTGTAAATAAGCCATTCTTTGAGTCTCGTCACAAACGTTGGATGGGCATTTCCAACATCCACAAGTGTTCACTCTCTGGTAGGAGCAGGAACCCTGGCTAACTTTCCCCTTCCTAGCGCAAGGACGATTGTAACATCATGAGGCATGATGCAATGATGAGACCGGTGTGTGGCACAATATGTGCAACAACCCTAATTTATCACTTTAAAGTTACCTACTGTCGGCATGATCTTCCACTGAACTGGACTTCAGTGTCCACTTACAATTGGGAATTACTGACATTTGGGGATTGGTGGGGAGCAGCAAAGAGAGGCATCAGCTGGGACAAAGTTCCTTTAAGAAGTTTGTTATGTGGGCATCTAGTCATCTTCTCCACTCTATTGTGCATCATACATTGCGCTTAAGTGTACCCTTAACCCAGAAAAAGCAGCATTTGCACAAGAACACAACAGTAAACAAAAGCATCCCAAAGCCACACTAGGTCAGAAGGTGAAAAAAGCAGAGCAGATGGGCAGGACCTTTGTAAATGGATGCTTAACTTCTTTCAAAGGATGAAGGTGATCATTTGGTAGATCATCTAACATTCTTACTATTTAAAAAAAAAACTAGTCTGCATACAAATAGGATTATATCAGTCATAAAAATTGGCTGTAGGATTCTGAGGAACTGGATCTTTAGTGCAGCTTGGGACATAATATCACTAAAATGCTTGTACCTCGCTGTCAAGGCAAGACAATAATGCTTAACCAAAGCATGTATGCTGCCCCAGGTCACAAGAACATAAGAAATATGAGCAGGAGTAGGCCATTCGGCCTGTCGAGCCTGCTCCGCCATTCAATAAGATCATGGCTAATCTTCTACCTCAACTCCACTTTCCTGCCCGATCCCCATATCCCTCGATTCCCTTAATATCGAAAAATCTATCCATCTCTGTCTTAAATATACAACAACAACAACTTTTATTTATATAGCATCTTTAACGTAGTAAAACGTCACAAGGCGCTGCACAGGAGTATTTTAAGACAAAAAATTTGATACCGATCCACATAAGGATAAATTAGGGCAGGTGACCAAAAGCTTGGTCAAAGAGGTAGGTTTTAAGGAGCGTCTTAAAGGAGGAAAGAGAGGTAGCAAGGCGGACAGGTTTAGGCAGGGAATTCCAGAACTAAGGGCCTAGGCAACAGAAGGCACAGCCACCAAAGGTTGAGCGATTACAACCAGGGATCCGCAAGAGGGCAGAATTAGAGGAGCACAAATATCTTGGGGTGTTGTGGGGCTGAAGAAGATTACAGAGATAGGAAGGGGCGAGGCCATGGAGGGATTTAAAAACAAGGATGAGAATTTTGAAATCGAGGCGCTGCTTAACCGGGAGCCAATGTAGGTCAGCGAGCACAGAGGTGATGGGCGAACGGGACTTGGTGCGAGTTATGACACGGGCAGCAGAGTTTTGGATGACCTCAAGTTTACGTAGGGTGGAATGTGGGAGGCCAGTCAGGAGTGCGTTGGAATAGTCAAGTCTAGAGGTAACAAAGGCATGGATGAGAGTTTCAGCAGCAGATAAGCTGAGGCAAGGGCGGAGATGGGCAATGTTACGAAGGTGGAAGTAGGCGGTCTTTGTTATGCTGCGGATATGTGGTCGGAAGCTCATTTCAGGGTCAAATATGACACCAAGGTTGCAAACAGTGTGGTTCAGCCTCAGACAGATGTTAGGGAGAGGGATGGAGTCAGTGGCTAGGGAATGGAGTTTGTGGCGGGGACTGAAAACAATGGCTTCGGTTTTCCCAGTATTTAATTGGAGAAAATTTTTGCTCATCCAGAACTGTATGTAGGACAAGCAGTCTGAAAATTTAGACACCGTGAGGGGTCGAGAGAGGAAGTAGTGAGGTAGAGCTGGGTGTCATCAGCGCACATGTGGAAACTGACGCTGTGTTTTCGGATGATGTCGCCAAGGGGCAACATGTAGGATGGGGCCAAGGATAGATCCTTGGTGGACACCAGAGGGAACGATGCGGGAGCAGGAAGAGAAGCCATTACAGGTGATTCTCTGGTTACGATGAGATAGATAAGATATACTCAACGACTGAGCATCCACGGCCCTCTGGGATAGAGAATTCCAAAGAATCACCACCCGCTGAGTGAAGAAATTTCTTCTCATCTCAGTCCTAAATGGCTGACCCCTTATTCTGACACTGTGACCCCGGTTCTAGACTTCCCAGCCAGGGGAAACATCCTCCCTGCATCTACCCTGTCAAGCCCTGTAAGAATTTTGTATGTGTCAATGAGATCACCTCTCATTCTTCTAAACTCTAGAGAATATAGGCTTAGTCTACTCAATCTCTCCTCATAGGACAATCCCCCTATCCCAGGAACCAGTCTGGTGAACCTTCGTTGCACTCCCTCTATGGCAAGTATATCCTTCCTTAGGTAAGGAGACCAAAACTGTACACAATACTCCAGGTGTGGTCTGAGCAGGACCCTATATAATTGCAGTAAGACATCTTTACTCTTATACTCAAATCCTCTTGTAATAAAGGCCAACATACCATTTGCTTTCCTAATTGCTTGCTGTACCTGCATGTTAACTTTCAGTGATTCGTGTACAAGAACACCCAGGTACCTCTGAACACCAACATTTCCCAATCTCTCACCATTTTAAAAATACTTTTCTATTTTTCCTACCAAAGTGGATAACTTCACATTTCTCCACATTATATTCCATTTGCCATGTTCTTGTCCACTCACTTAGCCTGTCTATATCCCCTTGAAGCCTCTTTGCATCCTCCTCACAACTTACATTCCCACCTAGTTTTGTATTATCAGCAAACTTGGATATATTACATTTGGTCCCCTCATCCAAATCATTGATATAGATTGTGAATAGCTGAGGCTATTCCTCTACATGTTGGTCCAAAATGTAAAATGAGCTCCAATTTTCCATACCAAGTTTTGTCATAGACTAATACAGGTAGGTCTATGCAATTTTCCAACCTCTTTAGTAACAGTCTTACCTGAAGTCTTGTTCTCAAATGAAAGTGTCAAAATGCCAATCTACATGAATGGCACATCAGCCAAGTGATACTTTTTAGTGGAAGAAATGCAAGGTGATGGGAAAACATGCTCTACTAAAACTATGTTCACTGTCCGATCTGGGAGTAGAATCAGCTTCAAAATGCTTGTAGCCAGAATCATTTTCCAGCAACTAAGTTACATCAGGTTCTTGTGCAGAGTTTCAACAGGCTTCGAAAGTTGTGCGACAATGGAATACAGTGTTGAGAGAATGGATCAGTGGGGCAATGTGAAGTTGGAAACTGGCTGATGGCCAAGGTGGCTAGAGTCTACCTGGTTGGGGTAAGCCATCATGGAAAGTTCAAGATGGCAGTGGTTATAAAAAAAAAAAGCACAAGAACTTTGTAACTTTGAAAAAAAGAAAATGCTGATCAGCTTCATCAGATCTGTGCAAAAAGATGCTGTTCATTGATTTTAAACTGAACATAAGGAAGCAACAAATAGCTAATTTTTGAACATTTGGAAACATAACTGCTGCCAATGAAAACAAAATTAAAGAAACATGTGGCCCAGAATAAACTCTTTACACAGAGAGGGGAAAGATCAGACTCAGGGAAAGATCAGACTCAGGGACCCCACCCCCCCCAACCAGTCTAGTGCTGGTCTCTCCCTGCAAGATGACAGGACAATCCATTTGTATGTGGAGATCGAAAAATGGGGAAGAATGTAATATTCATTCCACGGACCAGAGAAAAAAAAATCATTTGCAATATAGGTGTTAGAGATCTTTGGTATACCAGACTTGCCATCATTTGATCTTGTCTACTTGTACTATGAATTTAGGATTTTTAGGCTCTGGCCCAGCTTTTTTCAAGCAAGTTACTTTGATCTTTGTAATTTTCTTTTTTAAATCCCACAAGTAATGACATTTCCAATAAAATTGTACTGCCATAGTTTACAGCCTTTACCAGATGCTTCAGTTCCCATTTGTAAAATACAATTACATTACTAAGTACTATCTACTTTGGGGAAAAAACTAAATGGGGCGATAAGATCAAATGCAATTTCTTGAGAAAAGACAGCTTAAGAATCTGAAACGATTTGGAAGGGATTTTTTCATCTTTACTTCAGTTTAGAACTGCTTAGAACAAATTCAATGCAAATTTTACCACTACGTACTAGGACATTTTCAGCAACTCATTTCTCTCAGGTATCCAGACACCCCGCTACCAGTTGTTCAAAGTTAGCTATCAGCCCAGAACCAGCACCTGTGGAAAAAGAAATTTGGTATACACCATAAACTGTAAACAGATATCAAGTTCTCTTTCTTTTAAAAAAAAAATAATTGGAAATAGACCACAATGATTTGCAGAGAGGTAATAACATTTACAGTAGTGGTAATAGCTGATAATCATTACAAAAGGCAGAAACACTTAATATTACCCACCATAATTTTATTTTGCAATGGAATCATACCTCACCCCACCCGACTTACTCAACTATGCCTCTCCTGGTGGCACAGTCGGTAGCGCACTGCCCAGGGAAAGGGAGGGATAGAAGAAATAAAAGTAGCCAGAATTCCTTCTCCTAATTTCTATCCAGGTAGTGGAGGCCAGCTGGTGCCAATGGAACAGTGCCACAACATGAATCGGTGCTTTCAGAACTGAAGGGGGGGGGGGGGGAAGATACCAAAAAGAAATAAAATTCAAATATGGCACATGATACAAACCAAGAATGAAAGAGCCCTCTTACCTTTAGCCCATCCAACAGCAATTACGGCAAGCCAGCCATTTCTGTAGCGGCTGTGCGCATCCATTACACCTCCAACAATTTTGCGGGCTCTTGTTACTTCTTTCATACCAGCTATAAATAACTTGGATGGTAAAAAATTGCAGCATTTGTAGAATTTGTCATATGGACAGTAGAATATCAAATACCTAAAAACATTGAAAAATAAAAATAGGGGTGAGGACTGTTTTTTTTTTTCACAACACAATATATAAACCCAAATGTGTCTACAATGAAAATGTCTTTATTGCAAAATTCAAATCTAACAAATTTGTTTACATTTTATGGGGTTTTTTGTTCAATTTTTTTGCCACACCTTCCTCTCCTTAAGGTGTTAAGTTCATGCAGGGGTACTGATCCACAGGCAATGGCCACCCTCCGATACCTGGACTAAGTGCCCATTCTTCATGTGCTAGCCTAGGAGAGCATTGCAACAGAGATAAGTGCACTTTACGTCACCCAATATGTGCACTTTTCTGCAAGAGTCACTATCGAGAAGCAGCAACATTGGTGCCGAGGCGCATTATTGTACCCCTACTGGCACCACAACTGCGATCAGTAAAGTCAGCAGATGGACAAACTGAACTTGGATCTTTTTGGTCTATACAGTTCAGCTACTCATTGGAGAAACTGTCAGCTATCCCACTGGATAAAGTCATAATATTATGGAGCCCCCCAATATATTTAGTTTCTAAACAATTCAGAGAAACGATTTGATTTTCTGCTTAAAACAAAAACAGTTTCAAAAATTAGTAGGCTGAAATCAAGCATCCTAGAATGCGGATGGATCTTTCCGGTGAAAGGTTACCGCTATATTTCATGGTATTTACCAAAAAGCCAAGCCTCTTCATCAGAGAGATCTATAATGCTTGGTAAAAAAATTGAGAATCCATCCAAATAGGAATTTTACAAATACACTTCAAGTTAACTTTTGGCTGCTGAGCAGGTCAAAAAAAATCCTAACATTTCCTAAATGTTTCCTCTCTGCTAAACAGTAGCAGCAAAAAACCTCTGCCATGCATTAAATGACATGCTTCAGGTGCAAGCATCTCTGTGCCCATCCACAATTGTAAAGGCTAGAGGAATGGTGCAAGGGGGAGGGATTCAAATTCCTGGGATATTGGAACCGGTTCTGGGGGAGGTGGGACCAGTACAAACTGGACGGTTTGCACCTGGGCAGGACCGGGGCCGATGTCCTAGGGGGAGTGTTTGCTAGTGCTGTTGGGGAGGGTTTAAACTAAAATGGCAGGGGGTTGGCAACCTGTGCAGGGAAACAGAGGAAAGGGAAGCAAGGATAGAAGCAAAAGACAGGAAGGAGAAAAGCAAAAGTGGAAGGCAGAGAAATCAAGGGTGTAAATCAAACAGGGCTACAGTAAATAATAATTCTAAAAAGGACTAAGAGTGTTAAAAAACAAGCCTGAAGGCTGTGTGTCTTAATGCGAGGAGCATTCGTAATAAGGTGGATGAATTAGCTGCGCAAATAGATGTAAACAGACATGATATAATTGGGATTACGGAGACATGGCTCCAGGGTGACCAAGGCTGGGAATTCAACATCCAGGGGTATTCAATATTCAGGAAGGACAGACAAAGGAAAAGGAGGTGGGGTAGCATTGCTGGTTAAAGAGGAGATTAACACAATAGTAAGGAAGGATATTAGCTCTGATGTGGAATCTGTATGGGTAGAGCTGAGAAATACCAAGGGGCAGAAAACATTAGTGGGAGTTGTATACAGACCCCCAAACAGTAATGCTGAGGTTGGGGATGGCATTAAACGGGAAATTAGAGACGCGTGCAATAAGGGCACAGCAGTTATCATGGGTGACTTTAATCTACATATAGATTGGGCTAACCAAATTAGTAACAATACTGTGGAGGAGGAATTCCTGGAGGGTTTCCTGAACCAATATGTCGAGGAACCAACTAGAGATCAGGCCATCTTAGACTGGGTATTATGTAATGAGAAAGGATTAATTAGCAATCTTGTTGTGCGAAGCCCCTTGGGGAGGAGCGATCATAATATGATCGAATTCTTCATTAAGATGGAGAGTGAAGTAGTTGACTCAGAGACTAGGGTCCTGAATTTAAATAAAGGAAACCACGATGGTATGAGGCGCGAGTTGGCTAGGGTGGATTGGGGAGCATTACTTCAAGGGTTGACGGTGGATAGGCAATGGCAAACATTTAAAGATCGCATGGATGAACTACAGAATTTGTTCATCCCTGTTTGGCATAAAAATAAAACAAAAAAGGTGACTCAACCGTGTCTAACAAGGGAAATTAGGGATAGCAAGGAGGGGGGACATATAAATTGGCCAGAAAAAGCAGCAAACTTGAGGATTGGGAGCAGTTTAGGATTCAGCAAAGGAGGACAAAGGGATTAATTTAAGAGAGGGGGAAAAATGAATATGAGAGTAAGCTTGCAGGGAACATAAAAACTCACTGTAAAAGCTTCTATAGATATGTGAAGAGAAAAAGATTGGAGAAGTCAAGCGTAGGTCCCTTGCAGTCAGAATCAGGGGAATTTATAATGGGGAACAAAGAAATGGCTGACGAATTAAATACATACTTTGGTTCTGTCTTCACAAAGGAGGACACAAATAAACTCCCAGAGATGTCGGGGAACATAGGGTCTAATGAGAGAGAGGAATTGAATAAAATCACTATTTGTAGGGAAATGGTGTTAGGGAAATTGATGGGTTTGAAGGCTGATAAATCCCCAGGGCCTGATAATCTACATCTTAGGGTACTTAAGGAAGTGGCCCTAGAAATAGTAGATGCATTGCTGGTCATCTTTCAAAATTCTATAGACTCTGGAACAGTTCCCATGGATTGGAGGGTAGCTAATGTAACCCCACTATTTAAAAAAGGTGGTAGAGAAAAAACAGGGAATTATAGACCGGTAAGTCTGACATCGGTAGTGGGCAAAATGCTAGAGTCCATTATGTAATAGCAGAGCACTTGGAAAACAGTGACAGGATCGGACAAAGTCAACATGGATTTACAAAAGGGAAATCATGCCTGACTAATCTACTGGAATTTTTTGAGGATGTAACTGGTAGAATAGATAAGGGAGAAACAGTGGATGTGGTGTATTTGGACTTTCAGAAGGCTTTCAATAAGGTCCCGCATAAGAGATTAGCGTGCAAAGTTAAAGCACATGGGATTGGGGGTGAGGTACTGATTTGGATAGAGAACTGGTTGGCAGACAGGAAGCAAAGAGTTGGAATAAACGGGTCTTTTTCCAAGTGGCAGGCAGTGACTAGTGGGGTACTGCAGGGATCGGTGCTAGGACCCCAGCTATTCACAATATATATTAATGATCTAGACGAGGGAACTAGATGCAATATCTCCAAGTTTGCAGACGACACAAAGCTGGGTGGGCGTGTGTGCTGTGAGGAGGATGCAGAGAAACTCCAGTATGATTTGGACAGGTTGGGTGATTGGGCAGATGCAGTATAATGTGGATAAATGCGAGGTTATCCACTTTGGTGGCAAAAACAGGAAGACAGATTATCTGAACGGCAACAGATTGGGAAAAGGGGAAGTGCAACGAGATCTGGGAGTCCTTGTGCACCAGTCGCTGAAGGTAAGCATGCAGGTGCAGCAGGCGGTTAAGGCGGCAAATGGTATGTTGGCCTTCATAGCGAGAGGATTCAAGTACAGGAGCAAGGATGTCTTGCTGCAGTTGGACAAGGCCTTGGTGAGACCACACCTTGAGTATTGTGTGCAGTTTTGGTCGCCTTATCTGAGGAAGGATGTTCTTGCCATGGAAGGAGTGCAGCGAAGATTTACCAGACGGATACCTGGGATGGCAGGAATGACGTATGGAGAGAGATTGGGTCGATTAGGCTTAAATTCGCTAGAGTTTAGAAGAATGAGAGGGGATCTCATTGAAACTTATAAAATTCTAACAGGACTAGACAGACTAGATGCAGGAAGGATGTTCCCAATGGCAGGGGAGTCCAGAACCAGGGGTCACAGTCTAAGGATAAGGGGTAAGCCATTTAGGACTGAGATGAGGAGGAATTTCTTCACCCAGAGTGGTGAACCTGTGGAATTCTCTACCACAGAAGGCAGTTGAGGCCAATTCATTAAATATATTCAAGAAGGAGATAGATATATTTCTTAAGGCTAAAGGGATCAAGGGATATGGGGAGAAAGCAGGGACAGGGTACTGAATCTGGATGATCAGCCATGATCTCATTAAATATAGTTCACACCACTTGCCGCCCACGCCATCACAGGCAGCTGCCTATACCGGCAAATAGCGCACTCCATTTGCCAGTACCATAGGAGTCAATTACAAAGATGACATATTAAGCGCACCGGCTATTTCAAGCAGTTCAATAGGCCCTTCAATGAATTTGCACCTCGTTATTCTCCTGCATTTGAGAAATATTCCCATCATCTTGGTAATTAGATTCGTCAACGGCATCAAAATAGAGCCATGAAGGGGGAATAGAGGAAAAGAGAAAAGCACAATTAAAACTGGCTGTGAATTCATAAACTTCCGTGTTCAGTTGGTCAAGAGTATGTTAGTTAGCTTCAGTCTGTTAGTGCAGTGAAATGAGGAGACTTAACCTATTATGGTATAACCGGATACGGCTTATAGTAGGCAAATCGCGTTGACACCAACGCACCCACTATAAGCCGTGGGAACGGAATATAAAAAAGTAAATGAATAGTTAAAGAAAGGGTTAGGGTTAGGAAACCCAGCATAGAAAATGAAGAAATGGCAGCAATACTGAATGGGTAATTTGCTGCCATTTTTTAAAGAGTGCGATAGTGGGAATGAAAAAAATTGCAAGAGGAAGAGGTGGAGAAATTAGATGGAATAATTATAGGTAAGGAAGTAGTACTGAAAGCATTTCTGGAAAAGGCACTAGGCTCCGACAGCAAGCATCCGCAAATTCTAAGGGAAGTCAGAGGAAATAGCAAAGGCTGTGACTATAATCTTTCAATTATCCTTGGATATGGAAGTTGTGCCAGAGTACTGAAGAGCTTGGAGTGTGACACCTTTGTTCAAGGGAAAAAGGGTTAAACCAGGAAATTAGATAATTCAGATTGACATTGGTTATAAGTAAACTTATAGAAGCCATTGTACAGGATAAAATTAAAACTCAGCTTGAAAGACACGGGTTAACCAAGAACAGCTAACATCGATTTATAAAAGACAAGTTGCATTGACAAATTTATTAAGAGTTCTTTGAGGAAACAACGGAATGTATTGATAATGAAAATGTAGCTGATATTGCGTCGTCAAAGTTTGGGATTTTCTGACCACTCTTTCACTGAAAGGATTTTTTTTTTTTTTTTAATTTATTCCTGGGATGCGGGCGTCGCTGGCAAGGCCAGCATTTGTTGCCCATCCCTAATTGCCCTTGAGAAGGTGGTGGTGAGCCACCTTCTTGAACCGCTGCAGTCCGTGTGGTGAAGGTGCTCTCATAGTGCTGTTAGGAAGGGAGTTCCAGGATTTTGACCCAACGACTATGAAGGAACGGCAATATATTTCCAAGTCAGGATGGTGAGTAACTTGGAGGTGATGGCGTTCCCATGCGCCTGCTGCCCTTGTCCTTCTAGGTGGTAGAGGTCGCGGGTTTGGGAGGTGCTGCCGAAGAAGCCTTGGCAAGTTGCTGCAGTGCACCTTGTAGATGATGCACACTGCAGCCGCGGTACGTCAGTGGTGCAGGGAGTGAATTTTAAAGTTGTGTAACTTGTTGTGAAGCAAACCCAAGTATATTGCTGCAAGTAAAAGCTGGGGGGGGGGGGGGGGGGGGGAAGAGGGAGAAGGGTCCAAGATGATAGGCAGTTGAGATGCTAATCAGGTAGCTTTGATGTTGTTTCATCATAGACTGAAAAGAAGCAATTAGTTAGTTTGTCTCAGTAAATTGCTAAATGCCTCATACTCTGTGTTGGAAGGTGTCTGATCTCTTTCAGAGTGTGAACAGTCAGAAATAAGAAACATGGGCACAGACAAGATTAGGCTGGCTTTTAAAAAAAGCACAATGTACAATCAGTCAGGCAGAAAAGGCTGCAAGAAAGATGGAATGCAGGAGACAATAGAAAATTAGCTTCAAGTCAGGCTAGAAGTGGTGTAGTGTAGAGAGTTCATTATTTTGTATTATTACATGAAGACAAGTTGTATAGATGGAAAGAGAAGGAGCAATTAGATAGGACAGTTATAGTTGAGGAAGTAGCACTGAAACAGATAGTGAAAGTCACAGGGCTTGGACAGCAAGCATCCTAGAATGCTGAGATAAGTCAGGGAGGGCCAGAAGTGTTGAGTGTTCATTATTTTTATATTACTACATGAAGACAAGTTGTATTGATGGAAATAAGTAACTCCAATTAGAACTAATGCACTGCATGTTCATCAGATGGGGAATAAAGCAGCTTAATGATTCATATCAAGTCTCGTCTCACCAAGTGATTCCTCGGTCCAACTTCGGACTCAAGAAATACACGTGAACAACATGAGTATCCGGTCCAGATCACAAGGGGATGCTATTCCCTTGGTTATGCCATCATACAAGCAGATATAGGGCAGTGAGAGTCAACTCCAGATGCTCAGACCATTTACGGGAGCAACTCATAGAACTGAACCAGAGAAGGCATCTACAGCAAAGCCAAATTCATAACATGTGTATACTGGATTTTTTACATGGAATGTTTGTTGAGGACATTAAGGTGCACAGTATTAATAAGAATGTACAGCAAGTTGGGTAAAGAACAGGAAATAGTAGTGGTAAATAGATGTTTGCTGGACTGAGGTATGTACCACAATATCAAAAGACACAAAAATAGGGAGCATGGTTAACTGTGAAGACAACTGTAGCGGACGTCAGGATGAAAAAAGGTTAGTAGATGCAGCAGATAGATGTCAGATGTCTTGCAGAAATGTGAGTGGATACATTTTGGGAAGAAAAATAAGAGGGAATAAATATGAATCTTAATCTAATATGTGCACACACTTCCTGTTTCCATTATAAATTTGTATGTGCACATTTATAATAGAAATTGCCTATGTAAACTTGTCATGCTGTAATTAGACCCTCCAGACAGTGGTGGTGCTGTAGCATCTCACCCTGTACTGCAGAGAAATTGCTATGCTCCAATCAACTCTTCTACTCTGCTTCTCAAATAGCTTTAATTTTCCATCTAACTATAAATAATATAAAATGAGAATGGAATGTTATTACTGTTACGTGGGGATTCACTACATCTGTGTGCATTGTCCAATTATCCCCTGCCTTCTAACCCCACTTCACCTGAAGACTGCACTTGGTCTTGACTACCCGTGTGCAACGACATGGGTGATCAACTAGTATACACTAAAATTGTAAAACTTTAAAAAAAAAAGTCGAAAAGCAGAGAAACTTAAAGGTTCAATTACACAAATCTTTTAAAGTGGGATGCCAAGTTAATAACACTGTAAAATACATAAGGGTTCCTAGGATTTATAAATAGGGGTATAGAGTACAAAGCAAATAGCAATATTAATCCTGTACAAATCATTAGGTAGGCTGCAGTTCGAATATGTTAGGCACCATAAGTTAGTAAGAATGTCATGGCTATGGAGATGGCAAAGAGTTTTACAACAACAATACCAGAGAATGGAGAAGGCCAAGAAGAAATCTGATCAGGTGTTCTAAATTATGAATGTTTTCACATATTTACTGTAACAAAACCTATTTCCACTGGTCTGTGTGTCAGTAACTAGAGGGCATAAATTTACCAACAAAAGGAATGAAGGGAGAGATTAGGAGAATTTTAAAAAGACAGGGGATGTCAGGGCAGTTGTGGAAGCACAATTCAGAATTATTTTGTTTTTTTTTTAAAAAAGGAAATGGATAAATATCTGAAAAGAAAAACTTAAAATGGTACAGGAAAACAGCTGGAGATAGGGATTAAATGGTAACTCTTTCAGACGCCGGCACGGACGAGATGGGCCAAATGGCCTCCTTATTTTTAAACGTTGAAAGCCACTAAAAGCCATTATATATTTATTTTCCACTTACCAAATTACAGAAGCCAGTATTATATTTCTGTTGTTTGTGAAAGGTTCGATGGGAGGTTCGCCTAGAAGCAGAGATGCCAGAATTGCTCCACCAAAGCAGCAAAGCATACCACTGAACCAACATGCAATTGGACTGCGATGTGCTACATCTACTGCTCCTGCAACATGGAATATTGAAACAATATTTTTTAGGATAAGCTTAAATGGCAAAGCATAAACATATTTCAGTCAAGGTAGTCTATTGTCAATGATTACTGACCTATGAACTAATTTATATCGTTTTCTATGCTCATGATGGCTACGAAATGCAATAAATATGCTGTCAAATGCCTAGCAATATTTGGAAACATTTCAATATCCAAAGAAAGAAATGTATAAATACAGAACTGTAGATGCTTGGAGTGACGAATAAGGTTATAATTTACTCTAGGAGTTCAAATGTCCTCATAAGCTGCAGCTTCATTGGAACACAAGATGTCAAGGTAAATGATGTCTGTGTCAACAAATGGAAAATTTCCATTTTTGACACCTAGCTTCAAGCTCTCAAATAAACAAGTCAGATGTAGAAAAAGCTCACTCTACTCTGCCTCAGTAACCCTCCTAGTACACAACCTCATAGTATTGAAGAACACATTATTACATTAATGTTAAGTTTTACATTTCCCCACCTGCTACCTTTGCAGCCCATCTGAGCCAGATAAGTCTCAGATATTCTGGACAGTTCTGTGCAATAACTGCACCAAAGCTCACTTTACTTAGGGTCATTACAACCAAAGATAGGAGGCTTCCTACAATAACTGCAATAAATCCAAACCAAAACTTAAGATAAAAAATGTCTGCTAACCAATTATAATTAGACCCCTTTATTATTCTCTATTTTAACAAGATGAGATTTCCTAATACTGAAAATAAACTCACTTTAATATTTAATTGTTAAATTTCAGTTTTTAAAATTAATTTCTAAAAAAAATTTATGGCCCTTTTTTTCTATCTAGTATGGTGAGAAAACTTGCTCTGTCAACAGAAGCACTAAATGAGATTTACCACTTCCCAATGTTGGGTACCCCTCTTCATTTACATCAGTGTCTGGGGTTCAGAAAGTGCACAGTCTGCGAGTTCTCTCAGAAGCATGGGAACTTCCTCGGTTTCCTCAACAGTACTGCCACCAACAGCAAAGCTGAATTCTGAGGCAGCGCTGAAAGTTAAACGAGGTGGCGCTGCTGCCTCTAAAGGTTCAGAGAGCCACCAAAAGGGATAATTATGCCAAAAATTCCAGATGTAGCACCAGCCCTGGCAACATAAATTTTGTCACCAAAGATGCAGGCAGACACCCCTTCTGGCTGCTGGAATCTGAGAGAATCTTAGTTTTTAGACTTAAACTAAAATCAATATACCAAAAATAAAAATACAATTGTTCCTAAATAGATATTGAATTGATAACCTTTGTGTACACTTCACACACAACTGTGTAATTACTACCCAGTTATCCAGCTCTTCACCCCACCCAGTTTCTTCCATCATACAATGCTCTTCCACTTCAAACTTCCCTTTAAAAAAAGTTACTATCAATGACTATATTTTCACTTAACTGTGAACCTAGTACATATACTTAGCACAAAATATTTTATATTAACTAAATGATGCATTATTTCTGGTCAATTCCAGAGTTAACTATCTTGTCGGGTGGTTTTCATCCTTCATATGGAGCAGGAGTAAACACTGGCTGACCAGGGAGGGGGGGTGGGGGGGGGGGGGAAACACACAGGGTGCAGCCCCTTTAAGACACGGTTATCCGATGATCTTCCCTTTCCCCGTATCACATACACACATTTAATACAAAGCAAAGAGGTGATGGAACCCATTGATCAAGCCACAGTTGTAATTTTGAACATCTCAGCTGAACTTTAATGAACATTTTGTTGCCCAAGAAAATCAGTTGAAGCTAAGTTGTCATGTTCCGTCACATATTTCCACTGTTATTTTCCTATGCCCTATTAAATAAAGGAATACATAAAATGAGAATCTGTAAAGCCATCGAGACCCTCACAACTCCTTAATTGGATGAGGATTGGCTGCTGCCACTAATTTCACAAGTCAAAAATGTAAAATCTGTTAAATCACTGTGGGTCTTCTTTAGGTGCTTTGGTATCTTGTCAGTTACAGCAGTATCCAAGTTAGTCTTTTCCAGCAAAACAATTAGAATTTTAGCAAGCTAGAAAAGAACCACCTATCTGCATCCCCTCCCTGCAAGAGGTGGCACATTTTATTTTTCATATACACAATATGGGTTGCTATCATACAGGAATGCTGTATTGACAATCATAGCAAAGTTTTGAAGTGGTAGTTTGCAACAGAAAACTCTGGACTCACATCCTATACTTGGGAGATTTACTTCATCCAACCAAAAAAAGCAAAGTATATCTGCATTATAAAGAAATTAACCTTTGACTTTTGACCCTTTTAGTTTGATCATGTTCATCAGGCTGTTGGTAAATTACTTTTGCAGTCAAATTTTAAGTATATAGTTCACAACATTTAAGTATAGTTCACAAACTGCTGCATTATCACATGCCTGCTGGTGACACTGGTGAGCTTATTGATCATTTTTTAAGCAGCACTCAGCGCCACCTGCTGGCACCAAGATACTTCCCACTATATTATGGAGTTAGGAGCCCAAATAATTAAATAATTGGAAAAGGAGTCACTATTTTAGTCCTTAATAAATACAGCTAGAAAATAGCCTGTAAGCAAACTTTTTCCCTCATCATCTTGAATGAATCCACTTATTTTATTTGTTAACCCTTCAGCGTTCTAACTTCTTCCCTAAACATGGTTATATTACAGAAAAATGTTTGAAATGTGCTTAAATATCTTTGTTGTATTTATCTTTTGTGCTCACTTTGCAACGTTATGGTTTTTGTAAAAAGCATTTCACTAGACAACTCCTGAAGTCCTCTTCTATTGGAATGACACACACACGCACCCCCCCCCCCATCTGTTCAGCTGCCTCTGTTGATTCTCCCCTTTCCCATCAATCAAATCTACCCCGTCCTAGCCCTGAACTCATGTATCTCTAATTTTGCTCCATCTCCCTTCATGCCTTCTCCAAGCACATCTCGTCTACAAGACACTTCCTGCTCCTTTGACCCCATTCCCACTAAATTGCTAACCACCCGACTTCCCTTCCTGGCCCTTGTGCTAGCAGACATTGTAAATGGTTCCTTCTCCCCAGGTACTGCCCCCTTCCCTTTCAAAACTGCCATCATCACGTCTTCCTTAAAAAACTCACCCTTGAACCCTGTCTTTGAAAACCATC
Source organism: Squalus acanthias (assembly GCA_030390025.1). Lineage (NCBI taxonomy): Eukaryota > Metazoa > Chordata > Chondrichthyes > Squaliformes > Squalidae > Squalus > Squalus acanthias. The sequence goes on along the minus strand of CM059425.1, from coordinate 131,117,724 downwards.
ATTCTATCTCCAATCTCCCAAATCATCCCAACATTCCTGCAGCTCCCAATTTGAATCTCTCCAATTAGGTTCCTGCCCTGCCACATCATCGAAACGGCCCTAACCAAAGTCACAAATTACATCCACTCTGACTGACACTGACCCCGATTCATTATTCCTCCTTGTCCTCTCTGCTTTTGACACGTCAACCGCACTATCCTCCACTGCCTGGTTCAATAGGACTGCCCTTGCTTGGTTCCACTTTTACCTATCAGATTGTAGCCAGAGCATAGCAATGGCTTCTTTTCCCATCCCCACACCCACTGCATCCCGCATCTATTCTTCTCCCCTTTTTCTTCCTCCTCATTTACATGCTGCTCCCCGGCAACATTATCCATGGGGTCAGCTTCCACATAAACGCTGACGACACCCAGCTCTACTATCTCGTTCGATCCCTGCTTTGGCTCGGTGTTGTCAAACTAAATGCCCAACATCCAATCTTGGATGAGCCACAATTTCCTCCAGTTAAACATTGGGAAGAAGGAAGCCATTGTTGGTGGCCCTACCCTTTCCACCCCCCTCTCTAGACACGGTCTCTCGCTCAACCAGACCGTGTGCAATCTCACCACCCTATTTGACCCCGAGCTGAGCTTCTGACCTATTATCCTCTCCGTCACATAGACCACCTACTTACATCTCCATAACATCCACCTCTGCGCATCTGCTGCTGAAAACCTCATTCATGCATTTGTCACCTCCAGGCTCAGCTATTCCAATACTCTCCTGGTCAGCTTCTCATCTTCACCCTCAACTTCAGCTCATCCAAAACTCTGGTGTCTATATCCTTGCCTATCCCATACCAATTCCCACTTACCCATCACTTCTGACTTCACTGACTTACATTGGCTCCTGGTTTCCGCAGAGCCTCAAATTTAACATTTTCATGCTGGAGTTTAAATACTTTGATGGCCTCACTCCTCCTTCTCTCTAAAATCTCCTCCTCCCCTACAACGCTCCCACCCCCAAACTCACCGTTCCTGTGTCTCTGGCTTCTTGAACATCCCCCCTTCTCTTTGCCCCAGCATTGGTGGTCATTCTTCAGCTGACTAGACACTATACTCTGGACCAATGTTCCCTCTAATTTTTTTTTCCCCCATGCACGATCCCTTTAAATTAATGTCTCTTCCAGCAGCAACGGCTTGTGAGCAGCCTGCTCGGGACCTCCAATTGATGCGCTGCCACGTGCCCGCGCATCTTCGGTGGAACATTGCTCTGGACCTCCTTCCTTAACCCCCGACGCCGTTCTACCTCCTTCTCCTAAGGCTTCCTCAAAACCCAGCTCTGTGACCAAGTTTTTCGTCACCCCTCCTAATATCTTCTTTTGCTAGGTATTCATTTTTTGATTACGCCTCTGTGAAACATCTTGGGGTGTTTTTCTCTGTTAAAAAGGTGCTATATAAATGCAAGTTATTGTGGTAATGGTCTGCGGAAGATGCTTGCCCATTTCAAGAGCTGTGGTCTATAACAAGATCTTTATACAAAACACATCTCTACTATTTTTTTTGAAGAGGAAAAAAAAAATCAGGCCAACCAAAGTAAGCATTCTGGTTAAACCAAACCAGACAAAACTTGACAAAAAAAGCAAATTAACTTTTTTTTTTTTTAAATGGTGAAACCTACACAACGACCCAAGGTGTATGGTGCAGGAATCATTGAGGCTGAAGATGAATGAAATTAAGTACAGTAGTGCCAAGCTTGGAGTTTTAAAAGCCCGTAGTTTGTGTTTTAGAAATATGTAGGTTGTAGGGAGAAGTGAGGAAGGTAAGGAGTTCCACAGTTCCGATAGGCAGTGTGCTGAATCCTTATACAAAAGCAAAATATTGCGGATGCTGAAAATCTGAAATAAAAACAGAAAATGCTGGAAATACTCAGCAGGTCAGGCAGCATCTGTGGAGAGAGAAACAGAGTTAACGTTTCAGGTCGATGTGACCCTTCGTCAGAACTGGAAAAAGTTAAAGATGGAACAGGTTTTTAAGCAAGGGAAGGTCTGTGATAGGATGGAAGGCAGGAGAGATTAAGAGACAAAAGGGATGATGGTGCAAGGCAAAAAGGAGATGGTAATGGGACAAGTTAGGAAACAAAAGGTGACTCTAGATGAAGTGTAAATGGCAATGGCCTATCACAGACCTTCCCTTTTGTTCTTTCCTCCCCTCCCCCCTTTCCCTGCCCCTACACTTGCTTAAAAACCTGTTCCATCTCCAACTTTTTCCAGTTCTGACGAAGGGTCATCGACCTGAAACGCTAATTCTGTTTCTCTCTGCACAGATGCTGCCTGACCTGCTGAGTATTTCCTGCATTTTCTGTGCTGAATCCTTATTTCAACAATGAAGACACAGCAGCGCAAAGAGCATTATAGGATGGAATGCAGAAAGATGAAAGTTCAGAGGGGTTCTAATTGCTCTTTTTATATTTATAAGATATATAAGAGAGAGAGAAAATGAAAGATATTCACTAAGGTGTAGTGACTCAACCATTGCACTGAGCGAATTGAAGGTTGTACGTATTGAAGGTCACCAATCCAAGCAATGTGATGAATGTACAGTGGAATCATGAGACAGTGGAAAGGGTTGAATGATGAGTGGAGGAAGCCATTGATGGAGAAACAATAGAATGGGAGAGAAGAGAGTCCCAGAGAACCTTGGAGTAGATGGAAAATTGAGTCAGCGAATGAGCAATCAGTTGCAGTATAGGAGCGATCCGAGATAGTCACTAGCATAGCCTTGTTGCAGCACTGTGCTTACTCAATATCAGAGTAAACCATACTTACTGCAGTTATCTGCTCTTCTCGCTCCCACTTTCAAACCAGAAACAATTGGCAAATTTTTGTTAAGAGTATGCAAAAGTAACTGTTAACTGAAGGATGTTCAGCCAGATTATAAAATCTAAGGATAGCTGAGTACATAGATACCCAATTTGAGCTGGCTACAAACTGCTGGGATGAACTATTACATCAGTTATGGAGGGGGGGGGGGGGGGGGAGAGAGGAGGTTGCATGTTGCTGTAAAGATAACATTTCAGTTGAGAAATACCAGTGACAAAGCACACATTCGGTTTTAAATATACTTCAAGCGTTAGAAACAGAACATGTCAGGGCCAGTAGTAAAACATGATAAATATTTCAACATGCAAGGCTGACCATCGGTCCTTCCATTTTACTGCTCATAAGTTTTCAGCTTGTCTCACTTAGTGATCTTTCCTATCTCACTTCTTGTCAGGTCCACCCTGCACAAACTCATGATGCCATCACAAAAAAAGTTCCTGCCCACCAACAAAATATATAGACAGTCGACAGTGACAGATCACCCTAGAGAAGATACAAGTACTGTACTAATATTGTGTAGTGAAGCTTTTAATAAAGCCCTACTATTCAGATAATGTTCACATTTTGAGTAAATTTATCTTACATAAGGAAAACACAATCTTTATAACCAAAGCACTGCAGAACAATATATTTTTTCATTACTAGTGTACTATAACAACTTTAGTGCCTTTAAACATAGAAAAATATCTGGTTATTGGGTTCCTTTTCTTGATTAGCCAACATATAATTGAAATCTGGCACAATGTACATCATTACTCATGGTCTGCTTAATGTCACAACTTTGATAACATTTGGCATTCCTGCAAAAAAAGGTTGCTAGTCCAGCAGGCAGGACTCTGGACAAGCATCAGACTAAATGCAAGTAAGCTTGTTATCAAATCTATTGGGTCTGTTTCAAACATCAGTGGACTCCACAGCTTTATGTTATGCTATGCCTAAAGTACATTCTGGGAACCCTCAACAGTTGCTGTTGGAGGCCACCCAGCACACCATCTCACTGCAACAGCAAAAGTCAGTGGAGACCCTAAACTAGAAGCACAGCCCAGGGATTTCTATTGTACCATCAAAATTGGCTTTGTATATTAGGCCTCTTTCAGAAGCTAAAAGATAAGCTATTGTGGACGCTCTTGATAACCAGTAGACAACAAACACTTTGCTGAGGGATTGCTAAAGGACTCAAGACGTACCACCAACAGAGTCTCAAAGCTACTCCTAGCAACCCTCCCAAGAGGTACATCTGCTCATACTGGGGAAGACTGCCCCAACTACTGGCTTAAGCCTAGACATCAGCCTTTCACTCAGACTGCCAAAGGCCTATACCAGCTTCCTTGCTAGATGAAGCTGAGATCCAGCTTCCACTGCCCCAGCATGTCAGCATTCCAACACCAGATGCAGCAATCCGAGGTTGAGAAAGGCAGAATCCTGTCGCTCGTCTTGATTGGATTCAGTCAACCTCAAGTCTCCAAAGCAGGCCATTCAGGTTTGGCCACCATAAAAAGCAGAGGGAAGCTCAAAAACTGAAACTTCAAGGATGGAGGGAGGCTAAAGGTAATAAAACCAATGCATAAGAAATAAGAGTAGGCCATACGGCCCCTCGAGCCTGCTCCGCCATTCAATAGGATCATGGCTGATCATCGACCTCAACTCCACTTTCCCGCCCGATCTCCATATCCCTTGATACCTCGAGTCCAAAAATCTATCTTTCTCAGCCTTGAATATACTCAAAGATTCAGCATGCACAGCCCTCTGGGGCAGAGAATTACAAAGATTCACAATCCTCTGAGTGAAGAAATTCCTCCTCATCTCAGTCTTAAATGGCCTACCCCTTATCCTGAGACTATGCCCCCTAGTTCTAGACACTCCAGCCAGGGACCTCTCAGCATCTACCCTGTCAATCCCCTTCAGAATCTTGAATGTTTCAATGAGATCACCTCTCATTCTTCTAAACTCCAGAGTATAGGCCCATTCTACACAATCTCTCATCATAGGACAACCCTCTCATCCCAAGAATCAATCCTAGTGAACCTTCGTTGCACCACCTCCAAGGCAAGTATATCCTTCCTTAGATAAGGAGACCAAAACTGTGCACATTACTCCAGGTGTGGTCTCACCAAGGCCCTGTACAATTGTAGCAAGACTTCCTTACTCTTATACTCCAACCCCCTTGCAATAAAGGCCAACATGCCATTTGCCTTCCTTATTGCTTGCTGTACCTGCATGCTATCTTTCTGTATTTCTTGCACGAGGACACCCAAATCTCTCTGAACACCAACATTTGAAAGTTTCTCACCATTTAAAAAATATTCTGTTTTTCTTCCTACCAAAGTGAATAACCTCATTTCCCTACATTATACTCCATCTGCCACCTTACTGCCCACTCACTTAGTCTATCTACATCCCTTTGCAGACTCTTGTGTTCTCCTCACAGCTTACTGTCCCACCTAGCTTTGTACCAGCAAACTTGGATACATTACACTCGGTCCCTTCATCTAGGTCATTAATATAGATTGTGAATAGCGGAGGCCCCAACACTGATCCTTGCGGCACCCCACTAGTTACAGCCTGCCAACCTGAAAAAGATCGGTTTATCCCTACTCTCTGTTTTCTGTCCGTTAACCAATCCTCTATCCATGCTACTATATTACCCCCAACCCCGTGAGCCCTAATCTTGTGTAATAACCTTTTATGTGGCACCTTATCGAATGCCTTTTGGAAATCCAAATATACTACATCCACTGGTTCCCCTTTATCTACCCTGCTAGTTACATCCTCAAAAAACTCTAAAATTTGTCAAACACGATTTCCCTTTCATAAAACCATGTTGACTCTCTGCCTAATCATGTTATGATTTTCTAAGTGCCCTGATATCACTTCCTTAACAATAGATTCCAGCATTTTCCCAATGACTGATGTCAGGCTAACTGGCTTGTAGTTCCCTGTTTTTTCTCTCCCTCCTTTCTTGAATAGCATTGTTACATTTGCGACCTTCCAATCCGGTGGGACCATTCTAGAATCTAGGGAATTTTGGAAGATCAAAACCAATGCACCCACTATCTCTTCAGCCACCTCTTTTAGAACCCTAGAATGTAGGCCGTCAGGTCCAGGGGACCTGTCGGCTTTTAGTCCCATTAGTTTCTCTAGTACTTTTTCTCTACTTATATTAATTACGTTAAGTTCCTCACCCTCATTAGACCCTTGGTTTCCCACCATTTTTGGTATGCTTTTTGTGCCTTCTACTGTAAAGACAGATACACAATATTTGATTAACGTTTCAGCCATTTCCTTATTCCCCATAATAATTGCTCCTGTCTCAGCCTATAAGGTACCAATGTTTACTTTTGCTACTCTCTTCCTTTTTACATACCTGTAGAAGCTCTTACAATCTGTTTTTATATTTCTTGCTAGTTTTCTTTCATTCTATTTTTTCCCTTTTTATCAATTTTTTGGTCAACCTTTGCTGATTTCTGAAATTCTCCCAATCCTCAGGCTTACTATTATTCTTTGCAACATTATAAACTTCTTTCAATCTAATGCTATCCTTAGCTTCTTTAGTTAGCCATGGTTGGATCACTTGTCCAGTGACGTTTTTGTTTCTCAATGGAATGTATTTTTGTTGAGAATTATGAAATATTTCTTTAAATGCTAGCCACTGCTTATCTACCGCCATACCTTTTAATCTATTTTTCCAATCTATCTTAGCCAACTCGCCCCTCATACCTCTGTAATTGCCTTTATTTAAGTTTAAGACTCTAGTTTCGGACTTAGACAAGTCACTCTCAAAATTAATGTGAAATTCTATCATATTATGATCACTCTACCCCAGAGGATCCTTTACTATGAGATTGCTAATTACCCTGTCTCATTACACAGTGCAAGATCTAAAATAGCCTGTTCCCTGGTTGGTTCCGTGACATATTGTTCTAGGAAACTGTCCCAAATGCATTCCATGAACTCGTCCTCCAGACTACCTTTGCCAATTTGATTTGTCCAGTCTGTATGAAGATTAAAGTCCCCCAAGATTATTGCATTACCTTTGTTGCATGCTCCTACTATTTCTTGATTAATATTTTGTCCAACGGTACAGCTACTGTTAGGGGACCTATGTACTTCTCCTACCTGTGTTTTCTGCCCCTTGTTATTCCTTATCTCTACCCATACTGATTCTACTTCCTGATCTTCCGAGCCGAGATCCTTTCTCGCTACTGTCCTTATGTCATCCTTTATTATCAGAGCTACTTCCCCTCCTTTTCCATTCTGCCTGTCTTTTCGAAACGTCAAGTACCCTGGAACATTTAGTTCCCAACCTTGGCCACCTTGCAACCATGTTTCTGTAATGGCTATTAGATCAAACCCATTTATCTCTATTTGTGCCACTAGATCGTCTATCTTGTTACGAATGCTTCGTGCATTCAGATAAAGTGCCTTTAATTTAAATTTTTTACCATTATTCCCCGCTTTGACCTTATTCGCTGCTGTACTGCTACCGCTAAACTCTGTCCCTTCCTGTCACACTCTGCTTATTTTTACCCAAATCACTACACTGCTCTATTGCCCTGATCTTTCTCTTTAGATTTCTAAATTTTCCCTCACCTGACCCCTCCCCCCCCTTTTTTAGTTTAAAACCCTATCTACAGCCCCAGTTATTCGATTCGCCAAGACGCTGGTCCCAGCCCGGTTTAAATGGAGCCCGTCCCGATGGAACAGCTCCCTCTTTCCTCAGTACTGGTGCCAGTGCCCCATGAATTGAAACCCCTTTTTCCCACACCACTCTTTGAGCCACGCATTTAACTCTCTGATCTGCTTGACCCTATGCCAATTTGCGCGTGGCTCAGGTAGTAATCCAGAGATTATTACCCTTGTTGTTCTGCTTATTGATTTAGACCCTAGCTCCTCAAACTCCCTCAGCAGAACCTCATTGTTAGTTCTACCTATGTCGTTGGTTCAGACATGGACCACGACAACTGGATCCTCCCCCTCCCACTCCAAGTTCTTCGCCAGCCACGAGGAGATATCCTTAACCCTGGCACCAGGCAGGCAACACAGCCTTCATGACTCTCTTTCGCAGCTGCAGAGAACAGTATCTATCCCCTGACTATACTGTCCCCTACTACTACCACATTCCTTCCTTCTCCCCCCACTTGGATGGCCCCCTGTACCAGTGTGCCGTGGTCAGTTTGCCCATCCTCCCTGCATTCCTTTTCCTCATCAATACAGGTAGAAAGTACCTCGTATCTGTTGGACAAGGTCCAGGGCTGAGGCTCCTCTATCACTACATCCTGGGTCTCCATACCTTCCTGACTCGCAGTCACACCCTCCTCTCCCTGACCACTGATGAACTCTAAAGTACTACTTAACCTAAAGGATTAACTTATTAGGGAGTGAAGAAATCCTAAATGCAATAGCACAGCAGAGAATGTTGTACCGTTAAGGGAAAAACATATTTGCGTTCTTCAAGCAGGTTGGCGCTTATATAGTATCCAAGAGGAACATTATGTAGGCAACATCAAAAATATCTTAAAGTGTACAGTCCCTCAATTTTCCATTAAATGAAATATGCCTGGTCATGGAAAACCCCATTATTTTTCAGCAACTCTGCTCACAGCACATTGCATCCGCACCTAATTATGTCTACCATCTCATAGGTAAAAATGTACATTTTAATTTTTAACATACATTTATTAAATCTTGTAGAACATATTGGTTAAAAGATCTGTGGGCAATGACCTGACGCAATTGTAATAGATTTTCCTAGCCTACCTATAATGTGCAGATTTAACAGAGATAGGACTTGACCATACAAAGAATTGATACTGGTATGGCAAATAGAGGAGAAATATAAAATATATCAATAAATATTATGTATATAATATATTTATAATACAATATATTTTATAACATGTACTGTATAACGAATAGATGCCCAGCAGCAATTCAATTGCATGCCTAATGAAATCAAATCATGAAAGCAAAGCTCCAGTTATGAATGTTATTGAAAATGTAATTACTGCCTTAAACTCCCTGCAAACTATTTTTTCAAGATTTCCTAATACATGGTGTGTAGTTTAATTCGTGTAAGACAGTGATAAATGAAAGGTCAGTAAACATGATAGTGTTAGGATCTAAAAGTATGTGATGTATTGTGACAAACTTACTCTCCTCCCCAACCATTACACTCCATGACTGTTAATGCAGCTCACCTACATTGAAAAATAACTCAAGGGAAGTCGCTTGTACATGCGCCCACTAATTACTAGTCTGCACAAAATATTAATCTTCTTCAAGAACAAAAAAAACCCTGAAATTACAAAGTCATGGACTAAAATGGGAGAACAAATCTCTCCAAAAATGGCCCCGGATAATTTTAGAATTGCCCGTCAAATTTGGCTCTGCCATAAATTCACTTGGGCTTGGTGCCAAACAGAACTGAATTGAACAAGCACAGAGAACTCTCCTTCAGGTAAATAGAAATAACTGCGTTAGATCTCCGTCACCACTTACTCGTTGGTAATTTCCCCGTCTTCCCCTTGGTTTTCCTGCACTACTCGTCGGCGGGAAAAAAATGCAAGTGTGCAGGTAAATCTGCAGCGTCGTTCCAGCATTCTATTTTTTTTTTATACAGTTAATTTAAAACTACTCCCATCACACGGGCTGTGTGCGAGTCGAGAGTGCACCCCGCCGTGGCTCCCGATAAGGAAACACAGTTTACACCGGTGTCACCCACGGCTCCCACCTTCACCTATTCAAAACAAAGATCCAGGTGAGAACCACAAAGGCGAACAAGCCGCGTCACTGTAAAGCGCGAGCCCAGGTGGCGCGTTAAAGCGTGCGATCGACTCATCAAACCCATCTCCCCCTCTCTCTCTCTCTCTCTTGGCAATGGTCTGCACCATCATCCCATCGCGAGCGAGCCCTGGTGACTTTCCAGAACCACGCCCCCCTTCTGACAATTGTCTGCAACGCCCTCTTCTCCCCCTTCCGCGCCCGTGGCGGCTCATCAAAGCCATCCCCGTCCCTTCGCGCGAGCCCCAGCGGCTCATCAAAGCCCTCCGCCCCCTCCTGACAATTGTCTGCCCCCGCCCCGCGCGCGGCTGTCCGTTACGCTGACTCGGCGCTTCCTCACCTGGCTGTTCCTTCAACTTCATGATGGACAGGGTGTAATGAGCCATGTCGAAGAACGGGTACATGGAAATCCTGGAAAACTGCATGACGAAATTGGTCAACCCCAATGTCGACACAATGTCCATCTTGGCCGTTATTTCCTAACACCTTTACATAAAACAATAAAACCCAGCTGTGTGGAAACGACAGGGGAAGGACGAGCCAATAGAGGGCCGCGGCCTGTCGTGTCACCGGCGATAATCCCCGAGTTTACAAGTGGGTGTCAAATGTCTCGCGGGCTGCGATCAAACGGAGGAGGTAAGGCAAAGCCACCATCCACCAAGCAATGCCTGAGGTAATTTGGCTTTTGTCTCCCCCTTCCCTCTCTCTCTCTCGGAGTTTTCCGTCCGCGTTTTAAATGGAGAGCGGAGCCCGCGAGCGGCGGCGCGCGCACCGAGCCTCAAACGGAAAAAAAACCCGCACAGGGGGAAGTAGCAGCGACTGCGCATGCGCCACAATCTATGGCCAAGGAGTATGCCTTCTAACCTCCGAAAGAGATCCACACTTACCCGTTGCGAGGCCCCCTTTCAGAAACTTGCATTGTTTCGCTGCGGTGCAGTGGCCCACGGATCCCAGGGGCGCACCATGGGATCACGTGGGGCGGTGCGCCAATCAGGAAACCGAAATCTCCAATGCCCATTCATGATTTTTAAGTTTCACTCACCCCAGTTATATTAATAAATAAATCAGTCTCTCACTCACCCCAGTTATATTAATAATTAAATCAGTCTGTCATTCTTGATAGATTGTTTTAATTCTTTCCGTATTTGTCTCCGCGAGTTGTGTTGGGATCAGGAGATAGTTAGGTGGATATAGATATTTATTTTGAAGATTTTTTTATCATGACAGGTATATATTTCAAGCTGCTGCATATCTCCCCCCCCCCCCCCCCCCTTACACTGTGCAACAGGCTCAAGCACCTGTTTGCACCAGCCATAACATTTTTCTGTGTAATTGCTGGGCAGTTAGTGGGCAATTAGCCCAACTCTGCGCCAGCAATAAGGATTTCACAGTCGCAGCAGATGATCTGTCAAGTCGGAACTTGACAGATTGCAAGTTCGGGAAATCCCGAACTTGCGGTTAATTTCAAAGGAGGTATGACAGTGTATTCTGAGAGTATGCCATCATACCAACCACAAATTCTTCCCCAATGAGTCTACAGTACAGAAACAGGCCATTCAGCCCAACGTTTGTGCTGCACACAAGCCTCTTCCCACCCCAATTCAGCTCACTCTATCAGCATATCCTTCTATTCCTTTCTCCCTCATGTGCTTATCTAGCTTCCCCTTAAATGCATCTGTGCGTTTTATAATGGCCCAAAAATTAGTGCCGCTACGCGAGAGTACGCACTGTGTACTCTCGCGTATTCTTTCTCCAATTGCCGGTTTTCTGCATGCACTGCGCATGCGCTGAAAACCGGCACTTGGTGAATTCAAAAGGGGGCGGTTCCTAGGTGAACCGCGTGCGCGCTACAGGCTGCGCGCACGCAGTGCACTTAGTGCTTTGAACGCGCAGGTAAGCATGGAACATTTTAGACATAAAGAAAGGAGGCGTAAGACCCTCTTTTAACAAGGTAAGTAGTTAATTAAGTATTATTTTGAATTTTTTTTAACAGGTATATCTTTTTTAGAGACTTTAAAGACAGGTAAGTTTATTTTTATAACTTTTTAAAAGATTTTAAATTTTTTCAAAAATTTAATTTTTTGTTTAAAATGGTTAATTTATTTAACTATACTTATTTTATTAATGTGATGGTTTTTAAAAAAAATTTAATTGAGGTTTAGCTGTTCTTTTGGGGGGGGGTGTAGATTCATAGCTTTCACAGCACTTATGTGAAAGCTATGAATGAAAGATGGTGTGCTGCCATTGGCTCTAACTGAGTCACGTGATCCCACAGCTCGCACGAATTAACTACGCCCGTGGGATACGGAAGCCCTGCACAGCTGCTGTCCAGAACATCAAGTTCGTGCGAGCTCGGACTGAAAAAGCCAGCGCGCAGTGAGAGATCGCGGGGAGGCCTTACCCTCGCACGAAGGCTCACTCACGAATTTTTGGGCCAATATGGAGACCAGATCTGTGCACAGTACTCCAAATGTGGTCTAACCAAGGTTCTATACAAGTTTAACATAACTTCTCTGCTTTTCAATTCTATACCTCTAGAAATAAACCCCAGTGCTTGGTTTTTTATGGCCTTATTAACCTGTGTCGCTGCTTTTAGTGATTTGCGAATCTGTACCCCGAGATCCCTTTGCTCCTCTGCCCCATTTAGACTCTTATCCAAACACTATGTGGCCTCTTTATTCTGTCTAACAAAATGCACCATCTCACACTTGTCTGTATTGAAATTCATTTGCCAATTACACACCCATTCTGCAAGTTTATTGATGTCTTTTTGTACTTTGTCGCAATACTAACAGTTTGACACTCACGACTAGTAGTTCTACAATGCCAGTACGCACCTCCATGATAAATGAGGCAAAGTACTTGGTGTATTTCCCCTTTCCTCATTCTCCACTACAAGCTTGTGTCCATATCTTAGCAGCCTTATCCAAGCCCTGATTATGCTGCTGCTGCTACATTTTATTGGCGTTTTTGCTCATTTCCATCATACTTTTATCTGGGGCTTTCTAATTCCCTTCTTGCAGCTGTTGAATTAGAAGTTGATGTGTTCTTTTAAACAACAACCTGCATTTATGTAGCACCTGTAAGGTATTAAAGCATCCCAAGGCACTTCACAGGAGCCTTAATCAGACAAAAATTTGACACCAAGCCACATAAGGAGATATTAGGACAGGTGACCAAAAAGCTGGTCAAAATAGGTAGCGTCTTAAAGGAGGAGAGAGAGGTTTAGGGAGGGAATGCTACAGCTTAGAGCCTAGGCAGCTGAAGGCACGACTGCCAATGGTAGAACGATGAAAATCGTGAATGCGCAAATCTTTACAGAGTGTCCAAATGAAAAAAAAACTGGCAAGTTAGTCCTCATGACTGTTAATCACTCACTTTGTTTTAGAAATTGGAACGAGAGTGTTACTCCTAATCAATGTTCCCTCTAATTTTTTTTCCATTTGCGGTCCCTTTAAATTTGCTGCAGCAGCCACGCATGTGTGATATCTTTTCCGGCGGCAACAGCTGGTGAGCGGCATGCTTGCCTTAGGGGGGAATGTTGCTCCTAATCATTCATTTTTGTGCTCTAGAAAATTGGAATTATCTGACAATTTGAATTAAGTGACTGAATTAAGAGGGGTAGACTGTATTTTTGTCACCTTTAAGCACGGCTTATATGGGTTTGTAGTCTGTGCCATTCTTATTGAATGTAAATATGTCACTTGTAAGAGTTGCCCCAAGTTGACAGATCTGCTATTATACATATGAAATTGCTTGGGAATGCCACACCAAACCACGATGAAGGATAAGTAGCTGTGCAAAGAAAATAAGTTCCATTTAGAATCACTGAATTTTACAGCACAGAAGGAGGGGACTCGACCCATCACATTTTTGCTGGCTCTCTGAAATATGTGTCCATTTCATCCCATTCCCCTGCCTCTTCCCCATCCCCTTCTGCATTTTTCTTTATCAAATAGTTATCCACTTTCTTTTTAAAAGCTATCTTGGATTTTATTTCCACCACTGTTTCTGGTACAGCAATTCATATCCTAGCAATCCTCAATAAAATAACATTTTCCTAATCTCTCTCTTCAGGAAAGTTGGATGGTCATCAATGTAGTGGGAATGGGGAATGGAGTCGAGTGAGCAGAAGGTGGGTTTCATGGACAAGATCAGCTCAGAGAAGGCATGAAGTGAGAGAAATTAGAGGGTTAAAGGCTACGCCAGCAGGGGGGGAGGTTGGATATAGTGGACCAAGGAAATGGGGAGAAGCAGTCCTAGTGACAAAGAAGTCCATGAGCTCCTCATATTTGTTGGAGGTGAGGGTGGAAGAGGCAGGGATGAGGGGTTTAAGGAGATGATGGATACTCAAGAAAAGAAGGCAGGTGTTATCTTTACTCTCCAGGATGGACCTGGAGCATTGGGTGGTTTTAGCAGAGGATAGTGAGGCTCGATATCACTTGATGTGGTGCCGCTTGATCGGGTGATGGATGGTTAAACCAGCTGTATGGCAAATACTAAGTTCCAGATTTCTACTACCCTTTGTGTGAAAAAGTGCTTCTTGATTTTGCTCCTGAATGGCCTAGCTCTAATTTTATGATTTTGTCCCCTAGTTCTAGAATCCCCCACCAGAGGAAATAGTTTACCGGCATCTACCATATCAAATCCTTTTAATATTTTAAACACCTCGATCAGCTCACCCCTCAATCTTCTAGACTCAAGGGAATACAAGCCAAGTTTATGCAACCCGTCCTCATAACTTAACCCTCTAAGCCCCGTTATCATTCTGGTGATTCTGCGCTGCACCCCCTCTAAGGCCAATGTATCCTTCCTGAGGTGCAGTGCCCTAAACTGTACGCAGTACTCCAGATGGAGGTCTAACCAGAGCTCTATACAGCTGTAGCATAACTTCCACCCCTTTGTATTCCAGCTCCCTTGAGATAAAGCCAACATTCCATTTGTCTTTTTGATTGATTTTTGTACTTGGACTCCCAAATCTTTTTGCTCTTACAGTTCCTCGTTTCTCTCTATTTAGAAAATACTCAGATTTATCTTCCTTGGATCCAAAGTGGATGACCTCACACTTATCCACATTGAAACATAAACATAACAAACATAAGAATTAGGAGCCCTTCGAGCCTGCTCCGCCATTCAATAAGATCATGGCAATTAGGGATGGGCAATAAATGCTGGCCTTGCCAGCGACGCCCACATCCCACGAACTAATTAAAAAAATGGCCGACCCCTTATTCTGAGACTGTGACCCCTAGTTCTAGACTACCCAGCCAGGGAAAACATCCTCCCAGCATCTATCCTGTCAAGCCCCTTAAGAATTTTATATGTTTCAATGAGATCCCTTCTCATTCTTCTAAACTCTAGGGAATAAAGGCCTAGTCTACTCAATCTCTCCTCATGGAACTATCCCCTCATCCCAAGAATCAGTCTAATGAACCTTCGTTACACTCCCTCTAAGGCAGGTATATCCTTCCTTCGGTAAGAAGACCAGAACTGTACACCGTACTCTAGATGTGGTCTCACCAAGGCCCTATATAATTGTGGTAAGACTTCGTTACTCTTACCATTTGCTTTCCTAATTGCTTTCTGTATCTGCATGTTAACTTTCTGTGATTCGTGTACAAGAACTCCATTTGTCATAGTTTTGCCCACTCACTTAATATCTGTCTATGTCATGTATTCTTAAATGGAATTATTTATGGAAGGAAGCAATATCGGCAAGATTTTGAACAATGTAGCACTAGAAGTCTGGGGATAGTTTCTGAGAGGTTAATCAAAGCAAACTAGTCAGATAAGACCCTTGTAATTCTTCTTTCACAGCATTAAATGATGTGCGACAGGATGAAATATGTAATCTTGTCCTTCAGTGAAAATAAAATGCAGTCTTTGTAAGGAAGCTTACAAAAACTTAATTCATGTCAAAATATTTTGTCCCCTTCAAAGAGCTACTGTGGCTGTAAACCAGACATCTCGTCTCTGTGCTGACGTATAACGACGACGTCCATTTTGTGTGTGGTTTTAAAAGTGCTATTTAAAACTGAGTAAAATGCAATAGAAGCCATTGACAAACATTCCATTTTTGTCATGTCATGTTACCTCTCAGTGGGCTTGAACTAACTTGATTGCTCACTTTTTAGATGTGGTGCACAACCAGTCAGTACATTGCTATGGTAATCAGTTTTATTTCATACTTTTATTTCAGTAAGTTGTATAAATAGCATCTTTAAGTTGTATAAGGCCAGATCTAGGTTAGATGTCAGGATGTGGTTCTTTTCCAGAGAATAGTGGACTTCTGGAACAGGCTGCCGTCTCGTGTGGTGGATGCCGATTCGCTGAATTCCTTGAAGCGAGAGCTGGACCTGTTTCTGGCTAGGACAGACATCACCTCTTAGAAAAGGTACATACTGCAGGGAATTCAGGGCCAGAGTAATCTCCTGAACTAGTTTCGATTGCCTAGATGGGTCGGAGAGGAATTTCACATTTTTTTCCCCCCAAATTGGCCTGGGTTTTTAATCTGTTTTTTTGCCTTTCCCAGGAGATTGCATGGTTTTTGGGTGGGGTAGGGTGGGGAGTATATATATTGTGATACACAAGGTATCACAATTGTGTGGGACATGCTGGATGGGCCAGAGGGTCTTTACCCATCCGTCATTGTTCGTATGTCTAACTGGGGAGTATGTTATTAGGATGGATGCCACACAGGACAATAATTGTAAGCCTAGTTTTAAAATAGTGTTGTAGTTGTAACTGGTGTGATACCACATAAACCAATTAAAGTTTAGCAACAACATCCATCTCACTGCAACACAGTAGATAACACTGGTATGTTACTGCAGAAACAAGTACAGTATCTGCACTTAAATATATATTTTTTTAAATGCTGGGAGGAATAAAACATTACATGCCATAAATTAATAATATAGTCAAAATCTAATAACATTACATGAGTTAATATCACAAATTTCAATTCTATCTCAAATAAAAACGGAAAAAGGAGGAAGCACTCAGCACATCAGGCAGCATCTGCGGAGAGAGAAAGGTAGGGTTAACCTTTCAGGTCGATGTCCTTTCGTTGCCCAGACAGCCTTAACCGTGGCAGTAAAAGTTACCACGGCACTCAACGTTTCTGCCACTGGTTCATTTCAAACCTTTACTCGAATAAGGTGATGAACTCTAGAGGGCATCGATTATCTCGAAGTGTCAGCTGTGGTTCAGTGGGTAGCACATTCGCCTCTGAGTCAGAAGGTTGTGGGTTCAAGTCCCACTCCAGGGACTTGAGCACAAAAATCTAGGCTGACACTCCAGTGCAGTGCTGAGGGAGTGCTGCACTGTCGGAGGTGCCATCTTTCGGGTGAGACGTTAAACCGAGGCCCTGTCTGCTCTCTCAGGTGGACGTAAAAGATCCCATGGCACTATTTCGAAGAAGAGCAGGGGAGTTATCCCTGGTGTCCTGGCCAATATTTATCCCTCAATCAACATAACAAAAACAGATTATCTGGTCATTATCACATTGCTGTTTGTGGGAGCTTGCTGTGCGCAAATTGGCTGCCGCGTATCCCACATTACAACAGTGACTACACTTCACTGGCTGTAAAGCGCTTTGAGACGTCCGGTGGTCGTGAAAGGTGCTATATAAATGCAAGTCTTTCTTTCTTTATCTCCTCTCGTCAGAGTGTCTCCAATTAGAGCTGAAGGCTGTTTTTTTTTTAAATAGCCTTCTCTTCAGCCCTTTTGGGGGAATTAAGGAAAGGTGACACTCCACCTTAGAGGGAAGGATCATTGGGCCAGGGCGGCTACCACTAATGCAAATGATCCTTGGGATTTGAGATGAGGGCCGGAATTCTCCCGCTGCCGTGCATGCGGGTTTGGAGGCGGGTCGGTAGGAAAAGTCGCAAAAAAAGGAGCGGGTCGGGATCCCGCCTTTAACTCAGGCGTGTTTGCCAGCATGGCACGGACCCAAACGGCAGAGGTGGGCGACCTAATTAAGCTCATTAAAACCTTATTGTCAGACCCTTAACGGTTTTTTTAACCAGACCTTTTGAACTTCATAGGATGACCACGGGAAGCGCGCAACCTGAGGCGGAAGCTCAGTGGCCATTGAGCGAGGTGATTAATGCAGAGCATGGAAATCCAAATAAATACTCCCACATGACACCTTATTACTTGCCTAAGGGAAAGAAAGGCTCTTGCTGACTTCATTTTCAGCACAGATTTAGGTGTCTAGACTTTGCAAGTCTTTTCTGCAACCTCAGAAGCCGCTTCCACCTCATTGCTACTATCACAATTGCTCCTCTGATTGCTACTTGACCTGCCATCTATTACATCAGCATGGGTGCCGCTTATACTGCCTCACACTGGTCCTCAGAATTGGACCAGGATAAGCCCCACCACCAGCAGAAGCAGGCACGCCAGCAGCAGAAGCAGCAGCAACAACAACAGCAGCCGTCTCCTCAACATCCTGATGCTCCACAGGACAGACAGCATCAACGCAGGGCTGCACCGCGCCAGAGGTGATACCCCCAACACAGGGTATACAGGCAGAGGATGAGCTTCCTCAACATGACTGAGCAGCAGTGCCAAAGGAGGCTCAGGCTATCGCGCCAGGTAGTCGCAGACATTTGCAGCTTGCTATAGCAAGACCTGCAGCCCAGAGGACCTGGTGGACACGGCTTACCAGTGGCTGCCAAAGTCACCAGTGCCCTCAACTTCTTTGCCTCCGGCTCCTTCCAGGGATCTGCAGCAGACATTTGCGGCATCTCTCAGTTGGCCACCCACAGCTGCATCACACTGGTCACCGATGCCATGTTTGACAAGTCCTCTAATTATATCAACTTTGCCACTGATGAAGCCAGTGTTATTGAGCGGGCACTCGGCTTTGCCACTCTGGCTGGCTTCCCATGGGTGCAGGGCATCATCGACTGCACACATGTGGCCATCAGGACATCACCCAGGAGTGTTTGTGAACCACAAGGGCTTCCACTCCCTCCGTTTGCAGCTCGTCTGTAATCGTAGGAAGATCATCATGCATGTGTGTGCCAAATTCCCTGGCAGCTGTCATGACTCTTTCATCCTGCGCCAGTCCACCCTCCCTCAGCTCTTCGCACCGCCAAACAGATGCAGTGGGGAAAGAGTTAAACTGACATCGCTGGCAGTTTCACTGAATGGTGTAATAAAGACAATAATCTAATAGGCCTTTGCAGTAGTAAGCTTTTTCTAAATTGCTGAACTGGCAGTTGAGATAACCTAAGCAGTAGTGTTAGAATGATTAACGACTGCAAGCTGTGTCACTTAGAGACAATTGCAAATAGCCGGATGTGGAACCATAAGAGGCCTAGAGGATGCAAGTTCTGTTCTGGCAGGAAAGTAAAACAATGGGCTGGATTTTCATAGGGCCGTTGAGGTGGGATTGGAGGTGTGTGGGGGGTTAAAATTGCAGAAACTGGCGGGCGGGCCCGATCCCGCCTCCATCCCGCCTCCATGCAATTTTGATGAAATCGTGTCTGCTGGTCCTGTCTCCGTCCCGCCTCCAAGAGGCGGGAGAGGCCATTAATGCCCTTAACAAGCCCTAAATTGGCTCTGTAATGCCATTTTGATAGTTTTTAGCTAGTTTAACCCTTTTCCCACGTGAAGCACGCCTGATCTGAAACACACCAGTGAAACCTGGCGGGAGCACAAGTGGATTGCTGACTCTCAGCTGCAGCTCAACCATTAAATAGGAGATTTGATCAGCCATTATTTGCAGGTGGCAGGACTTTGTTGTCACAGGTCTGGGGGAACTTTTAGAAGGCATAACCACTCTGGAAGTTTGGAGCCTGACACCCATCTCCAGTGTGACCTCCTGGGAAACCCCTCTCGCCACCCTCATTGAGCGTTTCCTCAACTGAGGCATATACCAAAGGCATGGGAGCCATTTATTTCCTTCCCTCCTGGGCATCCGATGAGGACGAACACCAGCCGCGGCACCAGCAGAACCATGAACAACAGCAGCAGCAACAGCAGGAGCGCCAAGCTGCTGCTCAGCCGCCTGAAGCTGCACAGGCCAGAAGGTGCCAGCGCATGGAAGGCCGTCGGCGCAGGAGATACCCCCCAAACAGGGTCTACAGACACAGGGTCAGCTACCTCAACATGTCTGAGCAGCAGTGCCAAAGGCGGCTCCGACTTTCGCGAGAGGTAGTGGGTGACATCTGCGCAATGCTGCAACAAGACCTGGAGCCCAGAGGACCAGGTGGACACCCCTTACCAGTGGCCGTCAAAGTCACCACCGCACTCAACTTTTTTGCCTCAGGCTCATTCCAGGGATCAGCAGCAGACATCAGCGGCATCTCCCAGGCGGCCGCGCACACCTGCATCACGCAGGTAACTGGTGACCTCTTTGCCATCGCGCATAATCACATCCATTTCACCAAGGATCGAGCAAGTGTCACGGCGCGTGCGGTTGGATTAGCTAATCTGGCAGGCTTTCCAAGGGTGCAGGGCGTCGTTGACTGCACACATGTGGCCCTTAAGGCACCCCATCGCAATCCAGGTATTTTTGTCAACCGCAAGGGCTTCCACTCCCTCAACGTTCAGCTGGTGTGTGACCACAAGAAGGAAGTTCTGCATGTTTGTGCCAAGTACCCTGGCAGTTGCCATGACTCCTTCATACTGCGCCAGTCTAGTGTGCCTCCACTATTCAGTCCGCCAGACCAACTTCACGGATGGCTACTTGGAGACAAGGGCTATCCCCTGAAGACGTGGCTAATGACGCCGTTGAGGAGCCCATCCAACGCAGCTGAGGAGAGCTACAACTCCAGCCACATTTCCACCAGAGCCATAATCGAGCAAACCATCGGTATGCTGAAGATGCGCTTCAGATGCCTGGATAGATCAGGTGGAGCCCTGCAATACTCAGCAGCCAGGGTCTCCAGAATCGTCGTGGTTTGCTGTGCACTTCACAACATGGCACAGAGTTGTGGCTTGCAGATGCCGGAGGACCAAGTGGCTCCTCACATAGCCTCCTCAGATGAGGAGGAGGAGGAGGAGGAGAGAGAGAACGAACAACTTGCAGAGGCCCATCAACCAGCGGCAGCATTACGCAAGACCATAGCTGCCCGGAATGCAAGGAACGCACTCATCTTGCCCAGATTTGCTTAGCCTAGACAATCAAGCACTTTTGCCTCGCAGCTTCTTACCAGAGCTACAACAATGGCCCAGACCCAGCGGATCCCTAACAATTTGACCACCATACTGACAATTGCAAGTTATCCTAAGGCCTCATTGTGGAAGTCCCATTAGCGAAATGACAGACGCCACAACTGCAGCTGTAGCCATCAGAGTTTTTATTTACACTTAACACCTGATGGGTGAAATTTGATGTTTAATGTAAAAAAGCCAAGTGACTACCCTTGTGACTATTTGTGCAGTATCTTTCTCTTACGCGTGCTCCTACATGGTGCTTCCCCTGTGGCTTCAGCAGAGGTGGAGGCCCCCTGCTCAGTTTGTTGCTGCTCCTGTCTCGACACCTTTGGCGGGCGTTCTCTGGGGTTGCGAACCTGCGAGAGCTCAGCAACAGTCTGCTGCTCCTGCGGCTGGGCAGGGGTTGAGACGCCGATCTCAGTTGGGTGCGGACTCTGGTGGGGCTCTGACCGAGGACTTGTCAGTGGCATGGAAGTGTGAGCGCTTGGAGAGGAGCCCCCACCTCCTTGTTGTCTGCCACCAACATCCCTCTCATGGGCCAGGTCCACCTCAGCGCTTGCAAGTAGATTGAGAGCACCTTGCTGCACATCAGGGGGGCCATGGGGACCCGTATCTGCACTGGCAGTCCTACTCAGAAGGACTTCCATGAAGGTCTGGTTTCTCTGTTCAATAGATGTCCGTCGCTCCTCCAGAGATGTCATTCTATTCAGAACACTCACCATGTTTTCTGCACTCTGGCGACTTATCACCTCCATGGAGGTTGCCATCCTTTCCATGGTGATGCGTTCATGCGCCAATGACTCCACAAAGGCTCTGCTCATGTTTACTATGGACTGCTCCATTCGCTCCACACTCGCAGCGACCCTGGAGACAAAACCTGTCAGAGATGCCTGCATCTGTTCCTGGAGTTCCAGCACTGCTGATCTTATGGATGGCCCCAGAGGCAGAGGGTCGACATGCAGCTGAGCCGAGCTAGGAGAGTCCTGCGCCCTCCGATTAGGACTCTCCACTGCTGTCCCTGTCTCCACCATCTGCTGATGCTCACTTGTGAGCTGTGATACACCAGGTGACAACACTACTCTATGTCCCGAGGGTCCCACCGAGGTGTGAGTCTCTGCGCTGGTGCTGGGTGAGCTGAATTCTGCTGACGCTGTGCCCTCAGAGGTTGCAGCATCCTCTGAGGAGTCTGGATGCTCAGGCTCTTCCTCCTGGCTAGTGGGGATGGGTGCTTGTGATGGTCCTGTGGGGGAGTAAAGGAAAGAGTCAGAGATGTGATGCCAAGGTTACATGCACATTACATGTTGCAGATGATCATAAATCATCTGTTAGAGCTTCAGATTCATTATCAGCGACTCATGCAATGTCAATGAGAGAGATGGAACACTATTCTGTCACCAGCTTGCTGTGATGCACCCGTCTGTCCGTCCCCCACTTGCGTATCCTCCTACTCCCACGATCTCCAGGACCGCATCCTCCCAGGGGGTGAGCTGGGCTAATGAAGGTGGCCCTCCTCCTGTCCTGGCTCTTTCCCTTTTATTGTGAGCTCTCTTTTCCTGCAATGAGGGAGACAAGTGGAGTTTGAGTGAGATTGAAGGAGTGAGTGTAGAGAGTCCATAGCATAGATGCTTAGAAGGAGACAAAGATGGAGTGAGGTGGCGAGACCAAGGGCCCTCCCTGTGTGTTGTAAGTTGTTTTCATAGCATAACAGTGATAGGGAGTGTGAGGGCTGCATAGTCGAATAGTAAGGTGAATGTGACCATAGAGGGAATGGGTAAGGGTGCATGGATGTCAGTGTCAAGTGGGATATGGAGGAAGAGGTTGCTAAAGCTGAGTGCTGGTGAGGAGAGGCAATGGGGATCAGATTGAGGGTGAAGGGAAAGTCATACTCACTTTTGCAGTGTGTAAAAGGTCATGAAACCTCTTCCTGCACTGGAGCCAGGTTCTGCGGGTGATGGGTAAGGAGTTGACCTCCTGGGCGACCTGGACCCACACAGCCTTGGTCTGCTGGGGAGGCTTCTTCCTCCCTGAGGAGGGGAAGAGCACCTCTCTGTTGGCTCTTGCTCCCTCCACCAAAGCTTGCAGGGCAACGTCATCGAACCTGGGAGCAGACCTGGGTCGTTGGCTGGCCATTCCTCCTGCAGTTGCCTCTAGGATACAGGTCCAAAAGCTTGGCAACCTGCAGAAGAAGCAAGGCTTGTTGCAGACCTTAAATGCAGCAACAATGATGATGTCATCGGAGGCGACTTTCAGACTGGAATAACTCATTGGCCATGGGTTCCCACACGTTGGAACTCAATTGGCCAATTAAGTTAAAATCGCATCATTCATCCACATCGATCTAGATTCGGGTGGGCAACACGAAAAGCGGGTAACACGACCCCAACCCGCCCCAGTATCAAAATCCAGCCCAATGAGTTGGAAGTAAAGAGGCCTGGAGAGGTAGGAAAGCAGGACAATGAGTCAGAAGTACAATGGTGGTGAGACCCCATCTGGCATAAACAAAGGTCATAGGTGCAACAACAGCTTGTGGGATAACGGACATATACTTTTCCGACAATAAAGGCAGTACTTTAATGTAACGCGGCATAGGCAACCAATCAGTGAAGATGCATGCGGGCCAAGGTCCAATCAGGTGGCAGGAATGAATTTTGCATGAGCTGGACATATGTATTGTAATGTATAAAAATGTAGTGTTTGCTGTAACAATTTGGAGAAGTCTGGCTAAGACAGAGTAGGCTGTCTCCCCACCGGTGTAATAAAGACGACTTGATTATCGATCCGAAAACCTTGTGTCGAGTGTTGGTTTAAAATACTCCACAACACAGACTTACCGGCTGGCTGCTTGGAGACAAGGGCTATCCACTGAAGATGTGGCTCATGACACCCTTGAGGAAGCCAAGTACTGAGGCCCAGGAGTGCTATAATGAAAGCCACATGTCCACCAGATGTGTCATAGCGCAAACAATAGGCATGCTGAAGATGTGCTTCAGATGCCTTGACAGATCTGGAGGAGCCCTTCAGTACACACCAGCCTGGGTCTTCAGAATAGTCGTCGACTGCTGCGTGCACTTTGTGAGCACCACCCACTTCCATGTCCCCTTTCACCATCATCCCTCTCATGGGCTACCCGCACTTCCCTGCTAGCAAGGAGCTGGAGAGCACCTTGCTGCACAGCAGTGGAGCGATGAAGGCCCAAGTCTACTTGAGAGGAGGTCTATGAGTACCTGCCATCTGTTATCCACAACTAGCATGAGTGATGCCTTTGCTGCTCCATGCAGGTGGCCATCCTTTCCATGGAAGAACACATTGTCGCCATTGCCTGCGACATGGTGATGCTCATGTTGGAGATGGACTCCTCCATTCTCTGCACATTTGCAGATATCGCAGCCACAAAACCTGTCAGAGCCTCCTGCACTTCTTCCTGCACCTTCAGGATCACCCTCTTTCTCGAGACTGCATGCAGCTCAGCAGAGCTGGGAGCATCCTGGGCCCTCCAGCGAGGAGTCTCCACTGCTGTCCCTGTCTCCACCATCTCCTCTTGCTCACTTGTGACTTGTGAGACACCAGGTGACAGCACTCGCATAGGACCACCGAGGTGTCTGTATCTGCGCTGGTGCTGGGTGCACTTAGGTCTGGTGACGGTGCACCCTCAGATGCTGGAGGCTCCTGTGAGGAGTTGTCTTCCTCCTCCAGCTGGACGGTGGGGGGGTGGCTCTTGATGGATCTGTGGGAGAGTAAAGAGATGAATTAGAAATGTTATATTAAGAATGTGTAATGATACCATTATGCACATGATGACCATGCACTGGCTGCTGACATCAGTTCCCATATGAGTGACTGCTGTATGCCATGTGGCTGTTGAGATGTAATTCTGTCACCAGGTTGCTGAGAGGCCCCCCTCTCTCCGTCTCCCACCGCCAGCAGCTCCGCAACTCTTGAGACCTCCAGGGAGACCTCCTCTCCTGCCGTCAAAGGATGGAGGGCCACCTTCAGTTCTCTCCCTCTCCCTGTTGTTGTGCTCTCATTTCTCCTGCAAGGAGGGAAAGAAGAGAAGTTGAGTGAGAGTGATGGCATGAGTGTAAGGAATGTGTGGGTTACATCTGTAGAGGGTGACTATGAGGGAGTGTGGTGCCAATGCCAAATGGCCTCCTTATGTGGTGTTACTTGGTATGATTACATTAGGATGAGTGTGAGGTAGTTAGTCAGAGCGGGATGTGAGTATGTACATAGAGAGAGAGGGATGGGTGGACGTGCAAGGTAAGTTGGTGTGAGTAATGATGTGCAGGAGCAGGCTTGGGAAGGGAGAGTGATGGGAATGTGGGGACAGGCCCAGCAGGATGAAGGTGAGTGTGGTTTTGCACTCAACTTTCCTGATCTCATGAGATCATTAAAGCGCTTCTGGCACCGCACCCAGATCCCTGATGTTCACCTCCTCTGCAATTTGGAGCCAGTCTCTTTTTGTCTCCTGGGGAGGTCTCTCTTGCCCATTTCCTTGCATGCTCTGACTCCCTCCACAAGAACATGTAGGGAGTCATCTGAAAACCTGGATGCAGCCCTCTATCTTTCTGAAGCCATGTTTTGAAGTCTCAGCAATAAAAGAAAGACTTGCATTTATATAGCGCCTTTCACGACCACCAGACGTCTCAAAGCGCTTTACAGCCAATTAAGTACTTTTGGAGTGTAGTCACTGTTGTAATGTGGGAAATACAATAAGCAGATCGCGCAATATCCTCCCTGCACACTCCTAGATGAACCTTTAAATTCGATGTGGCCAAGGTTGCTTTAAATATCCCCGCTGGAAATGAGTGAGCAATGACATCGTCAGACTTGCACCATTTAATAGGGCCGGGAAACGCGCAGGTCTGCCTTAATAGGCGCCATTAACTGAAAGTCACTCTGAGGAATGGGATGATCAGAACAATGCGGTTCTGGCCCGCACGCACCCAACCCAACTTGGTGAGCAAAATTCCAGCCAAGGTCTCCGGGGAAGGGAGGGCTGAGCTGGACCCCAGGCCAGTAAATTTGGAGAGAACAAATCAAAAAAATCTATTTTTATTTCTTAAAAGCTGCTCCAAGTAAATGTGTCCTAATTCTGCTTTCTTTGGTGAGTGTTTATACACTTCAAAATGATGAAGTTTAGCACTGGGAAACGGAACATACTTGCACTTTGGATTTAACACAGCAGTAAATTCTGGCAAAAGTAAAAAAGCTGCAATTTAGCCAATTTTTAGGACCAGATCTAACTTTAGTTATATTTTAAGATGCTTACACCACCAGTGGTAAAAGTCACAATCCAACCAGGTTTAATTAGTGCCAAAAGAATGCAGTCAATACTGTCATCTTTTTATGATGGAACTTGTAACAGTTTAATTCCTAACAGTAAATTGAAAAGCAGTGGCTCAAAATATTGAACATAGTTAATACCCAGTTAATGCCAAAACTGCCTTTACACTCACACATTTGAATATTAGGGGGGGAGAAATTCAACTCCTCGCTGCCCGTTTTGCACCCATAAAATTGGCGTTAGGCCCCCATATTTTGCATGATGAACTCTCGTGCCCTGTGTGCACGGCAGATTGAGTCAGATGTGTTTTGGTCATCCAGGATGCCTGCCTGAAAGTGGAGGCTAATGAATATCTGTAAATGAGAGTCCTGCACCTGTTTAAGGACCCTTCTGCCAAATTCAATGTCATGAGTGCTGCATTCATCCATTCTAAAACCTGCCCACAAATCCTGAGTGGGAACAGTTGTAACGGAGGCTGTTATTTAAAGGGATCCTTGGCTCCATTTATGAAATGTGTGTTAGATGCTGTGGTTGACTACAAAAAATGTGTTATATCTTTGGAGCTGTCCAGGAGCTTCTGCACAAACTTGAGCGTGCTGCTCGGTCTGCCATGGGGCTGGAGGATGAGGGGAAGAAAGAGCAGCAAGTTAAGAGTGGCGAAACCTGCGGCTGTCAGGAGAAGAGGGTGAAGGAGGGACGGATGCAGGAGGCCTCACAGCACACGAGTTATACAGGACCATAACATCGTATCTCCAGTTAACTGAGGAGCAGTGTGCCAAGCGACTCCACTTCACCAAGGAGGCTGTGACAGAGCTATGCCACCTGTTGCAGCATCAACTGCAGAGGTGTCAACTGTGGCTCAGTGGGTAGCACTCTCACCTCTGAGTCAAGGTCATGGGTTCAAGCCCCACTCCAGAGACTTGAGCACAATATCTAGGCTGACACTCCCGGCTCGGAGGTGCCGTCCTTCAAATGAGACTTTAAACTGATGCCCCATCTGCTCTCTCAGGTGGACGTAAAAGATCCCACTGCACTATTTCGAAGAAGAACAAGGGAGTTCTCCTCGGTCAATATTTATCCATCAACCAACATCACTAAAACAGATGATCTGGTCATTATCACATTGCTGTTTGTGGGATTTTGCTGTGTGCAAAATAGCTGCCACATTTCCTACATTACAATAGTGACTACACTCCAAATGTACTTAATTGTAAAGCGTTTTGGGATTTCTTGGGGTTGTGAAAGGCGCTGTATAAAAGCAAGTCTTTCTGTTTGTCTATTTTGGATGAGCTATGTTTGCAGAAGCCCCTGGGCATCCTGCAGCTCCAAAAAGTCACTGTCCAAAAATGTTAAACTCAGTTAGAGCAGCCAACGCAGGCAACAAAAAGGCCTATTTGGTAGTGGGAGTAGTCAGTCAGTTTAGTGTACATATCTTTGGGGAGATAATATCAGACCATATGTTAAAGATTATACAATCAGGGTAGGGGAGAGAACTTTGGAACAACTTCTGAAGTACAAAAGGTTAAAGTAATTGAAGTCAGCAGTATTTCTGCCAACAGTAATGTTTGCTTGTGTCTCTGTCAGCACTCCCTGTACTTTGTTACTTTGTGACCTATTCTTGCAGTGATTTTCAAGTAGTCTTTCAATCCCAAGGTAAAATGTTGTTAATGCAGAATGAACTGGCCAGTAGTTAGTTTTGAAAGTTAGCTGCAAAATAAATGTTTTAAATGGGATAATGTTCCTTTGAAGTTGGAGGCTGTGGAAAATTGCGAACACTAAATTCTGTGATGGAAAATTAAAGATTGTACCCACTGTTTATCGCTGATTTTTTTTTTTACTGTTAAACTGAGTTGGTACTGGAAAGTACAGGTAGTTAATGAAAAATGGATCACAGCCAATAAGCCCTGATAAAGAAATAAAAAACATCTCACAATTCATCACTGATGCCTCATTATATGAAACCTTCAAAACCAACTTAATTATGATGACCTCTTTTATACAAATCTGCACTTCCTCCCTGATCAAGCCAACTGGGTCAATGTCAACCAGCTGCTCACAACACTGGAGTCCTTCCTACTCTCCCAATAGGGAATTCAGAAGAAACCTCTTTACCCAAAGAGTGGTGAGAATGTGGGACTCGCTTCCACAGGGAGTGGTTGAAGCGAATAGTATAGATGCATTTAAGGGGAGGCTGGACAAACATCTGAGGGAGAAGGGAGAAGGGAATAGAGGGTTATGCTGATAGATTTAGATGAGGAAAGATGGGAGGAGGCTAAACACCAGCATAGACTGGTTGGGCCGAATGGCCTGTTTCTGTGCCGTATTTCCTATGTAAAGACACAACAAAGACACTTTCATAGGGATACCCAATTGTTATTGCCAAGCGCCCGGTGAACAGAAGTGCAGAGTGCAGCAAAGAGAATGAGCACACATCCCACAGCACTTCCCTCTTGTGCAAATGGAATCCAAAGTCCCAGGAGAGTTCTGTGAAAACCAAAGTGAAGAAGGCACCTGCACAGCCTCTGGGCGTGCCCAGAAATGCAGCTCTGCTGGAAAACTGTGCTACAAGTGATTGAACAAATTATCCACCTTGTCTTTGAACCAGACCTAGTGCCTCATGGCTGTTTACCTATGCAGTAACAGAGATTGCCCTTCTAAAAAGTCATTGGATGTGAAGCACTATGGGATCTACTGAGAGCTGTGATGAGGCACAATATAAATACAAGTCTTGTTCTTTCTTTCCTAAATAGTGATCTTGATTAAACTCTAGTATCAGCAAACTCCTGGACTTTTTCACCTTACCACAGCCTTATCATTCATTCTGATGCAATAGGAACAGTTACAATATCCCACCTGACAAGTGTGGAACATGCCCCAGTGTAAAAAAAAATCACATACTTACTAAGTCTGAACCAGGAACAGCTCTTTGGGGACAGATTTTCCAAGGATCAGCATCCAGAGAATGCCTATTCCCCAGGTGCAAAGGTCAGGAAAAAGGAAGTGGAAATCCATTATGTTGGGATGTCGCACCCTTTACATTGTTGGGGATTTCTGGGCCTTCCTCCATGGGGTGGCGTAGCACCTGTACCTGCAATGATCACAGTGCCATTGAAATCAGGAGGGACGAGGAATTCCTATCCTGCTTCACTTTCCTGTCGGTGCCCAGACCTAGGGCGCCTGAAGAAGCTGACATTGGATTTTGCACCTGGACACCCCTCAGATTGGTGAGGTTAAGGGATTAGACAGTAAGGTAAAAAAGGGCCAAAAATTGAGTTCTTTTTTTGTTGCAGGCACCCTTCGATCTTCAGGCTTGCAGGTCTTTTGGCTGCTATTCTCCAACAACAGTCAGGAGGGTGTGAGGCCAGTAGCCAACAGGCCGGTAACTGTGCTTCTGTTTCTGTCCCCCGATTCCCAACAACAACAATTTGCATTTATATGGTGTCTTTAACATAGTAAGACATCCCAAGGCACTTCACAGGAGTGTTATCAAACAATATTTGACACCAAACCACACATGGTGATATTAGGGCAGGTGACCAAAAGCTTGGTCAAGAGGTAGGTTTTAAGAAGTGTCTTAAAGGAGAAGAGAGAGGCGGAGAGGTTTAAGGAGGGAATTCCAGAGCTTAAGGCCTAAGCAGCTGAAGGCACAGCTGCCAGTGGTGGGGAGAAGAAAATTGAGGATGCACAAGAGGCCAGAATTGGAGGAGTGCAGCGATCTCGGAGGGTTGTAGGGCTGGAGGAGGTTACAGAGATAAGGAGGGGCGAGGCCATGGAGGGATTTGAAAGTCCCAGGGAAAGGGCGAGCCTGCATCAAGTCACTGCAGTGTGCATCCACGCTCTAGTTTATGTAGGATCTCTACTGAGAAGTGATGTATTATGTGCTGGAGACCAAATACTTATTTTCTCTTTATAATGTTTTTATACATTTGGTTTTTTTTAAAGTGTCCCCTTTGTGTTCTACGACCTACATAAAAATGACTCAGGGTGACCGACCCTTCCTCCAATTTTCCATTCTGGTCTATGCAGAAGCATCTGACTGCCCTGATTTCACATCAGAGATCAGGAACTGTTCCTTTTTTAATAAAATGTTGAAGGCAGTCATGCTGGTTAAATATTCAAAGGCTCAACAATTCCACAGTTTTGGTTTTACTATTCTCATAGCAAGAAGTGTTTTCAAAAAATACCCTGTTTCTTATGAACTAATTTGTCAAGATGAGTGCACATATCTGAAACCATCTGGCTGGCATGCAGGATTTTGAACATGAAGGGGAAAAAAGCCATAGTAATATGTGACCTTTGAGCTCACCACAGTTAGAGCTGAATTTTAATTCCCTTTGAAGGAGTGGCCCTGCTTGTGTTTGATTTGCCCTCACTAGCTTCGCATCCTTTTAAATAAAAACATTCTAGTGTTTTATTTCTGTAGTAGCCAGTCCCTGTTATAGCCCATGATGCTGTTTTTAAAGACAGCTACAAAGAGTCAAATATACTTACCTTTCCTATTTTTTGACCTTGATCTTTACTTCATCGGAAATGAGGGAGGCAGGAATGCAAAACCTCAAATTCTACCACCTGCAATTGTTTTTGCTTATTGCGAACAGTAAAATCATTATAACAACAGAAAACGCTGGAAAAACTCAGCAGGCCAGGCAGCATCCGTGGAGAGAGAAACAGTTAACGTTTCAGGTCGAAGACCTTTCGTCAGTAAAATCATTATGTTGGAGATTTAATAAAGAAGTCTTCCCGTATTTAAGTATCCAAACTCACTGACTCCTTCCACATTTGCAAACCTTCGCTAAGTATATTCATGATTTTCTAACATTAACTGGAGCTAAAAAAGGATAGCTGTCTTAAGGTAGTACATACTGGGTTTATTTTCTTTAGCTTATAGGTAAATTTTTATCAACTATTAATTGCACCTCACCCCACTTTATTTCAGGGTTCTCTCATCATGAATTACCGTAAGGCTTCCAGCAGAATAAAAGGAAACAGTACAGTAGAAAACAATGTGGGTGAAAGTGTGAGCCGCAGATGATTACTGTATGCTAGAGTGTTGCCCCGAGAGTATTGTTCCCTTAACTGGCTGGGACACGATTTGCCAGTGCATGCTATTATTGTACAATCATTTGTTTACTGAGCTTGGTATATTTATAGAACAAGATAATATTATACTCTTACAGAGAAAGATAGCGCTGAGCAGAATGTTCAGCAATGAGATAGGCGTGTATTTAAAACTTCTCTAAATGGAAATGATAACTTATGTTTATAGACTGGAAACAAAAGACAGTCCATAGTGAATGTATAAAATGGATTGTTGCAGCTCATGCCAGTGATAAGGGGTGATGTGTTCCCTTTGGTTACGTCACCCAAGTGTGTTCACTCCATTGTTTGTCGAACAAATTAGGTAAATACAGCGTTCCTTAGAGGAGCACTATGAACACTATTATATTTCAAGTAATTGTTTCAATTTAATTTCATTAAATGAGAAGTAAAATACAAGGGAATGGACTGCAAGGGGAAAATTCGGTTGCTTTGCGCCTCCTGTTAGCGCCCTGAGGGACGCAAAGCACCTAGTGCCCAGGCGTGGCGTCACTAACGCCTCCCGCGAAATTCAGCGGGAGGTGAGCAGCGCCAGTAGCGCCCCGTGGTGCATCGCCTCCGCCGATGATGTCATCACCATGCGCAGCGCCCCGCTCGCGCCCTGGCCGCAAACTTGGCTCGCGCCCCTTGACCTACCGCCGGACATTATGTCCGACAGGGTCAGGGTGGCATTTTTGCGGCCGAGGCAGAGCAAATTAAAGGGCAGGTGCCGGGTGGCCATTTTTGTTTGGGATGCCTGCCAGCACCTGCCCCCTCTCGCCTCCCCCTGCGGGGTGCCGGCTGCAATTGGCCAGCCCGGCACTCCTCTTGAGTGCCGGGATCTTTTGCTGGCACCCCGCTCCCCGGTGGTCCAGCAAGACCCCGGTGCGCACTGCGCTAGGCCCCTCCCCTTTAATCAGGGGAGGGAGGCCTGCAGTACCGCAGCGCTGCGGCACGTAGCACCGTGATATTCAATGGGAGCGCCCCAAGATGGAGGGGGAGTGCTTCCAGTAGTGCCCCGCCTCCTGCTTGGGGCGCTACCATTCAATTTCGGGCGCGGGGCGCTAACTTTTTCGGGGCACTACTTTTAGCGCCCCTGCGACGTTAGCACCCCAAAGGGGGCACGACCCAATTATTCCCATGTTGTTCCAATAAATGTCTCTTTGAATTTGCACCTTCTTTACAAGATTAAACAGTCCTGGCTTGGAGAAATGAGTCACTTTCTGCCAGAAGTATATTATATGACATTTATTTACATCTATTAATATATATTAAACCTTTTTGAAATGATTGTGAGACAGTAGCTCTTAACGTGATGACTAAATTCTGAAACTGGCTTCTCAGAAAATGCTGTTTTGCAGATGGAAAATCGCTCCATAATTTTTATTCTGCGCCTTTTCATTTCAGAGAACAAGAACAAACATATTTACTATGCTATTAAGTATTTTATTGATTAAACAGGTACTTTTTCCTTGCCAGTTTTCTGCACATCTCCTGAATAGGCTGCCGTTTACTCAGTTCCACCAACACCGGTACTTTACCCAAGTGGCCATTCTTCATGTGTGAGCCTCAAATTTAAAATTCTCATCCTTGTTTTCAAATCCCTCCATGGCTTCGCCCCTCCCTAGCTCTGTAATCTCCTCCAGCCCTACAACCCTCCGAGATATCTGCGTTCCTCCAATTCTGGCCTCTTGCGCATCCCCAATTTCTTTCGCCCCACCATTGGCAGCCGTGCCTTCAGCTGCCTAGGCGCTAAGCTCTGGAATTCCCTCTCTAAACCTCTCCACCTCTCTACTTCTCGCTTCTCCTGTAAGACGCTCCTTAAAACCTACCTCTTTGACCAAGCTTTTGGTCACTTGTCCTAATAGCTCCTTATGTAGATTGGTGTCAAAATTTGTCTGATAATGCACCTGTGATATATAAGTGCAAGTTGTTGTTGTAAAAAGTGAATTTTGGCAGGCTATTTAACTATGGGGGACATCAGAGCTACATCCAACCTGTTTCTCACCTGACGTGCACGCGCACACATTCCAGCAAAGGATGGCAATCAGGATCGGGAATCGTGGATGATTTTTCTCCCCTGCACCATTTTCATGATTTTCCGCCAGATATGATGATATGTCCACCCAAGTAGGGGCGGATGTATTGTGATGGTGTGCAAATAACAAGAATGCATCACTTGACCCTGGGCATTGCATCACCTAACATTGCATAGGCTTCGGCTTTGACATTTAAAAAAATGAAAATAAACATTTTTTACAACTTTCTGCACCTGCCACCCGATGCACTGTGTCAGGGGCCCGAGAGCTGCTGAAACCACTATCTGCCCACCTAAAATATGCAATGTATCCTTGACCCCAGAAAATCAGCTGTGGTTAGAAGCCTTTCTTTTTCTTTACTGTGTTTGCCTACAAAAATACAGCTATCAAACAAGCAAGCAAATCCTGCCAGTCTGGGGTATGTATTCTCTGCAAAATATGTTAATAGTAATCAATTTTGAACTCTTATGTGTGCTGTGGCCAACAAATAAAATCCAATAGATAATCCATCAGACAGACAAATACTTCAGTATTATCACACAGGATATTTCATGTTTCTACGTCACTAGGTGTTTCTGTCAAAGGATCCAATATTTCAGAGGACTTTCATCATTAAGTCTTATTATACACTCACTGTCTGTTACATTACAAATAATGCATCAAGTAATACTTTAATTGCACTCCCTGGGAGCTTCCTTGAATCTTCAAACTACTTTCTTTCCAGACTGTAAATTGACCGATAAGTGCCTTCCCTGCAGGTAAGTGGTAAGGTTGCCAACTCTGGTTGGACGTATTCCTGGAGGTTTCATCACATGACCTCCTGCCTCCAACAACCCCGCCAAGTCAAACAATCTTTTCCCCATTTTCAATGTTTTTAGAACTATTAATCAAAAGTGTTCAAAGAAAATGAAAAAAAACACAGGTTTTTAATGTCTCTATGATTTTTCTCCTGGGTTGCTCACAGCAGTGTCCAAGAGATTAATCTTTAATTCTTGGAGACTCCAGGGCAATCCTGGCGGGTCGACAACTCGAGTAAGTGGTGATATTTTCTGTCTTGTTGAAAGAATGTTTCCTTGTCCAAAAAAATGTCATAGAATAGAATCATAGAATAGTACAGCACATTCAACCCATCGAGCCTGTGCTGGCTCTTTCGAAGAGCAATCTAGTTAATCCCACTCCCCCGCTCTTTCCCCATATCCCTGCAATTTTCTCCCCTTCAAGTATTTATCCAATTCCCTTTTGAAGACTACTATTGAATCTGTATCCACCACCCTATCAGGCAGTGCATTCCAAATCCTAACCACTCGTTGCGTAAAAAAAGTTTCCCTCATGTCGCCTCTGGTTCTTTTGCCAATCACCTTAAATCTGTGCCCTCTGGTTATCGACCCTTCACCATTGGAAACAGTTTCTCTTTATTTACTCTATTTAAACCCTTCATGATTTTAAACACCTCTGGTGCAGGGTAAATGCTGTTAGGTGTCAGAAATCTTAAAGTAAACCCATGGGTGCTTGTTTAAGAGGACACTACCCACCAGGTACATGGTACATACTCATGTGACTCGGCCAACGTTGTCTACCTCATACGTTGCAGGAAAGAATGCACCGCGGCATGGTACATCGGCGAGACCATGCAGACACTGAGACAACGTATGAACGAGCACCGCGCAACAATCGCCAGGCAGGATTGTTACCTCCCAGTCGGGGAACACTTCAGCAGTCAAGGACATTCAGCCTCGGATCTGCGGGTAAGTGTTCTCCAAGGCGACCTTAGGAACACACGACAACGCAAAATCATCGAGCAGAAACTGATAGCCAAGTTCCGCACTCATGAAGACGGTCTCAACCGGGATCTTGGGTTTATGTCACGATACATGACGTGATCCGGACTCGAGTCGTCGTTGGCTTGTTCACAGATGTGATTCCCAGTAAAAAAGTAAAAATTTTAAAGCTTATCGTTTTACATACAGACGGCAGCTTTTGACACGTTAGACCCCCTGCGACTCCACCTCATTGTCTCAGTTGTATCTTGCTATGTCTTTGATGTGGTACCTTCCTGGCTGACCTGATTAACTTTATCACACCTCGGCAGATAAACAGTCAGGATGATTTAATTTAGTTGTCTGCAATTGTAAGGTACACATGCATTGTTCTCTATCTATATATGCTTTGGCGATTCTGTATCTCTTTACTTCACCCGACGAAGGAGTAGTAACTCCGAAAGCTTGTGATTTCAAATAAAACTGTTGGACTATAACCTGGTGTTGTGCGACCTCTCACTCATGCTTGTTTAATAACAAGGTTCCGCATTATCCATGTGGATTAGAACATCAAGCAGTACTTTGATAAAGTTAATTGTGGTGAGGGGGAGGTGGTTCCCTCTTTAACGTAACAAATTTTGGGGCATTTTTTTGTTTCCTTTCTCCCAATAAAATTCCATGAGAACTAAAATCTTTTCAGTACCATTCCCAAGTGTTCAGCTGTGAGCCTGGACAGTAATTTGGCAGGGTATTTGATCATAGAAGACTGAGTTTAATCCCATCCTCTTGATATCCCTATATGCATACTTTTAGCACAGGTTACTAGATAGTAATCAGAGTTACACTGGAAAAAAATCTGGGCCTGACAAACAAGGTTATCAATTTTATTAGCGCCCTTTTCAAAAGGGATTGGACTTGTTGTTCAGGGGCTGCTTTACCCTGCATCTGAGGCATTTCTTAAACAAGGGAACATTCTTTCAACAAGCCAGCAAATTTATCATGTATGGCCTTCATCTGTCTGTGAGACACTACTCAATGGGAGAAGCATTTCCCTTCAGAATCTTGGCTTTCATCAATAAAAAAAGCTGATAGCTTGTAGCTCTTCATCTTATGCACAATTGTTGCTATATTGTCCACATAGGCAATGCTTTTTTTAAATTATAGTAGGTACTGAAATTTGTTTTAACAAAATATGGAAAGTTGCCCGTTTTTGTCCATAATTAAGAAAAGTATGGGAACAAGTGGCCTTGAGACACACAAGTTTCCTAAAAAAGAATTTTGCTGATATCAGTAGCTCTTGATTTTTCAAGTTATTGTGGCACACATATCAGGTGTTTTAAGGCATGTGAAATAACTGGAAAGGAATAAATTGAATTTCTCGTGGGGAAGGAGAAGGGCAAATTGTGGCTTTATCTGGCTTAAGTGTCATTTTGGCTCGGTGGTAGTACTCTTGCCTCTATGTTGGAAGGTTGTGGGTTCAAGCCCCACTCCAGGACTGGCGCAAAATAATCTCGCTGACTTGTCAGTGCAGTACTGAGGGAGTGCTGCATTGTTGCAGGTGCCGTCTTTTGGATAAGACGTTAAACCGAGGACCCGTCTGCATTAGGGTTACCAACCCTCCCGGATTGTCCGGAAGTCTCCTGAAATTGAGGATTGATCTCCCAGGCACTGCTATCAGCAACCCGTTAGTTTGTTCCTTGCTCCTCCTTCCCAACTTGGTGCAGCTGTGCCCACAGCTGGCCCGGAGTGCGTCTGTGCACGAGCAGTCGCTCCACTCACACAATAAGGCAGTTTCAGCGGCCCGGGACATTGTGGGTATCCGGTGCCACCATTGCGGCCTCCCTGTTTTTTGGTAATAGAAAGCGTTTCAGGCAGGAAATTCAGTTGGATGTGGGAAGAAGCACTACCCACTTAAAACACAATCAAAGCTTCTCTATGACTGAAAACCAGGGAGTTACATTGGCATCGATTGTAAGTTTGGGTGGAGATAAGGAATAATAAGGGGAAAAAAACACTAGTGGGCGTAGTCTATAGGCCTCCGAACAGTTGCAACTCTGTTGGACGGAGTATCAATCAGGAAATAGTTGAGGCATGTAATAAGGGAACATCTATAATTATGGGGGATTTTAACTATCATATTAATTGGACAAATCAAATGGGGCAGGGCTGCCTTGAGGATGAGTTCATTGAGTGTATTAGGGATGGGTTTCTTGAGCAGTATGTAACTGAACCGACCAGGGGGCAAGCAACCTTAGATCTGGTCCTGTGTAACGAGACAGGATTAATTAAAAATGTCCTAGTAAAGGATCCTCTTGGAATGAGTGACCATAACATGGTTGAATTCCATATTCAATTAGAGGGTGAGAAGGTTGGATCTCAAACAAGCGTGCTAAGCTTGAATAAAGGAGACTATGAAGGTATGCGAGCGGAATTGAGTAGAGTGGATTGGGAAAATAGATTAAAGGGTAAGACAACACATGATCAGTGGTGTACATTCAAGGAGTTATTTTACAACTTCCAAAAAATATATATTCCACTGAAAAGAAAAGGGTGTAAAAGAAAGGACAGTCATCCGTGGCTAAGTAAAGAAATTAAGGATAGTATTCGACTAAAAACAAGGGCATATAAGGTAGCGAAATCTAGTGGGAGGACAGAGGATTGGGAAAACTTTAAAAGGCAGCAAAAAATAACAAAAAGATTGATTAAGAAAGGGAAGATAGATTATGAAAGTAAATTAGCAAAAAATATAAAAACAGATAGTAAGAGTTTTTATAGTTATATAAAAAGAAAAAGGGTGGCTAAAGTAAATGTTGGTCCCTTAGAGGATGAGACCGGGAAATTAATGGTGGGAAATATGGAGATGGCAAAAACACTGAATGAATATTTTGTATCAGTCTTTACAGTAGAGGACACTAAGAATATCCCAACACTGGACAAACAGGGGGCTATAGGGGGAGAGGAGCTAAACACGATCAAAATCACTAAGGAAGTGGTACTCAGTAAAATAATGGGACTCAAGGCGGATAAATCACCTGGACCTGATGGCTTACATCCTAGAGTCTTGAAGGAAGTGGCGGTAGGGATTGTAGATGCATTGGTAATAATTTTTCAAAACTCCCTGGATTCCGCTAAGGTCCCGGCAGACTGGAAAACTGCTAATGTAACACCCTTATTTAAAAAGGGCAGTAGACAGAAGGCTGGTAACTATAGACCGGTTAGCCTAACATCTGTGGTAGGTAAAATTTTGGAGTCCATTATTAAGGAAACAGTAACAGGACATTTGGATAATCATAATTTAATAGGACAAAGGTTTTACGAAGGGGAAGTCATGTTTGCCAAATTTGCTGGAGTTCTTTGAGGAAGTAACATATAGAGTGGATAAAGGGGAACCAGTGGATGTAGTGTATTTAGACTTCCAAAAGGCATTTGACAAGGTGCCACACAAAAGATTATCGCTTAAGGTAAAAAATCACGGGATTGGGGGTAATATTCTGGCATGGATAGAGGATTGGCTATCTAACAGAAAGCAAAGAGTTGGGATAAATGGTTCATTCTCAGACTGGTAATCTGTAACTAGTGGTGTTCCACAGGGGTCAGTGCTGGGTCCCCAACTCTTTACAATCTATATTAACGATTTGGAGGAAGGGACCAAGTGTAACATATCAAAATTTGCAGATGATACTAAGATGGGAGGGAAAGTAGTGAGTGAGGAGGACATAAAAAACCTGCAAGGGGACATAGACAGGCTAAGTAAGTGGGCAGAGATTTGGCAGATGGAATACAACACTGGAAAGTGTGAGGTGATGCACTTTGGCAGGAAAAATCCTAGAGCAATTTATTATCTTAATGGCAAGAAACTGGAGAGTACTGAAGTGCAAAGGGATCTGGGGGTCCTGGTGCAAGAAACTCAAAAGGTTAGTATGCAGGTGCAGCAAGTGATTAAGAAGGCAAATGGAATGTTGGCTTTCATTGCTAGGGGGATAGAATATAAAAATAGGGAGGTATTGCTTCAGTTGTACAAGGTATTGGTGAGACCGCACCTGGAATACTGCATACAGTTTTGGTGTCCTTACTTAAGGAAAGACATCCTTGCTCTCGAGGCAGTGCAAAAAAGGTTCACTCGGTTAATCCCAGGGATGAGGGGGTGGTCATATGAGGAGAGGTTGTGTAGATTGGGACTCTACTCATTGGAGTTCAGAAGAATGAGAGGCGATCTTATTGAAACATATAAGATTGTGAAGGGGTTGGATCGGGTGGATGCGGGGAGGATGTTCCCGATGACGGGTGAGACTAGAACTAGGGGACATAGTCTTAGAATAAGGGGCTGCTCTTTCAAAACTGAGATGAGGAGGAACTACTTCACTCAGAGGGTGGTAGGTCCATGGAATATGCTGCCACAAAAAGCTGTAGAAGCTACATCATTAAATAAATTTAAAACAGAAATAGACAGTTTCCTAGAAGTAAAGGGCATTAAGGGTTACGGGGAGCGGGCAGGAATTTGGACATGAGTCTAGGTTCGGATCGGTCATGGCCCTGTGGGTAGTGGAGCGGGCCCAGGGACCGTGTAGCCTGATTCTGCTCCTATTTCATGTGTGCAATTCTGTTAGATGCAGGAGATGGTTCTGTGATAGTAGATTGGCGGTTAGGATC
Organism: Squalus acanthias; assembly: GCA_030390025.1. Taxonomy (NCBI): domain Eukaryota; kingdom Metazoa; phylum Chordata; class Chondrichthyes; order Squaliformes; family Squalidae; genus Squalus; species Squalus acanthias. The sequence continues at coordinate 131,078,106 of CM059425.1, read as the reverse complement.
AGATCAGCCATGATCTTATTGAATGGCGGAGCAGGCTCGAGGGGCCGATTGGCCTACTCCTGCTCCTATTTCTTATGTTCTTATGTTCTTAAGTCGACGGGATCAGTGCATGCGGGGGGCCTGGGTGACCGACAGAATCATTTAAATATTTAGACTCGGACTCCCGCACGAACCCAATAAGAATCAACACCGAAAACAAATTAGCTGGTCATTTATCTCATTGTTGTTTGTCGGATCGTGCTGTGTGCAAATTGGATGCTGTGTTTGCCTACATAGCAACAATGACAATACTTCAAAAGTAAATCATTGGCTGTGAAGTGCTTTGAACCATAGAATTCACAGCACAGAAGGAGGCCATTTTGCCCATCGTGTCTATGCCGGCTGTTTGCTAGAGCAATCGAACATTAATCCCATTACTGGCACGGATAGAATAATAGAATGATACAGCACAGAACGAGGCCATTCAGCCCATTGTACCTGTGCCAGTTCTTTGAAAGAGCTATTCAATTAGTCCCACTCCCTTGCTCTTTCCACATAGCCCTGCAATTTTTTTCCCCTTCAATATTTATTCAATTCACTCTTGAAAGTTACTGTTGATTCTGCTTCCACCATTCTTTCAGGCAGCCTATTCCAGATCATATCAACTCGCTGCATATAATTTTTTTTCTTCATGTCATCTCTGGTTCTTTTGCTAATTACGGTAAATCTGTGTCCTCTGGTTACTGATCCTTCTGCCACTGCAAATAATTTCTCCATATTTACTGTATCAAAACCCTTCATGATTTTGAACACCTCTATCAAATCTCCCCTTAACCTTCTCTGCTCTAAGGAGAACAATCCCAGCTTCTCCAGTCTCCCCACATAACTGAAGTCCCGCCTCCCTGGTACCATTCTAGCAAATCTCCTCTGCACCTTCTCCAGGGCCTTGACATCCTTCCTAAAGTGTGGTGCCCAGAATTGGCCACAATACTCCAGCTGGGGACTAACCAGTGTTTTATAAACTTTCTTGCTTTTGCACTCTATTTATAAAGCCACAGATCCTGTATGCCTTGATGGGCTGAATGGCCTCCCTTTGTGCTGTAAATCTCTATTGTTCTGTGAACATACTTGATTGGGACCACACTGAGTTAGGGCCAAGGGACATTTAGATTTTTCTCACCTTTCTTCAATGGCAGCAAAGTGTCATTTCAAGTTAAATATAAGGCGGTAAGACATGTTGCCAAACAGTTTTCCTTCATGGTTCAGAACTACTAGGCATGCAAGATCCAAGGGCAAGCTGAGAGATGAAATGGGGGCATAAAGAGGGGGAAACAATTGCAAGGAAGGAGAACTCAGGCCTACACTAACCAGTTGCTAATCACATTGAAGGAGTTGGACTCCAACAAGAGCTTAAGCTCTGGAATTCCCTATGCCTCTCTGCCTCTCTCTCCTCCTTTAAGACGCTTCTTAAAACCTACCTATTTGACCAGGTGTCCTTATACCTCCTTTTGCGGCTCGGTGTCAAATTTTTCTGATAATGCTCCTGTGAAGCACCTTGGGACGTTTTACTCCGTTAACAGCGCTATATAAATGCAAGTTGTTGTTGTTGAACGTCTACAACAGCAGAGTGGCTGGTATATCTCCTGCTGCCCTGCGTATCTTCTGAAGGATTCAGATAGTGAGCAAACTCCAATTCAGTGGAGTATCGTGTGTGTTTCCATGCTGTGGTCAGGATGATGATGGCAATGCACTAATACATTTTATGGTAGATTGGACTGTTCACCATGACACTCATGGGAAGTTTCTAATATCTGGCATTTGCCCAACAAGAGCTTAAACTTGTGCTTGCCTGTGGTTTAATGACCAACTAATCACTATCTTCCTTGGGGAGAGTTAAGCAGAATCTCTCTGAGGTCAAGGTGGCTTCTGGATGACAAATCTGTGGCACACTCAGTAATCCCAGCAAGTTGACATTTCCACACACTAAAAAATGAATGGCCAGAGAGCGGAGCTCTGTGCCTGTATATAAGCTCTCATGCAGATGTCTCTCCGTATTAACAAGTGTGATTTGCACTCCACAGCGTAACTCAGCATTGGCAGCTATCAGTCTCAGACCAATAGTGCAATATAACCATGGGCTAAGATGTGAAATCATAAGGTTTATTTATGTTTGTTTTACATCACTTAAGCACATACATATGTGGATGCTCCATTGCTTTATGGTACTGTGTATAATAATGGAACATGTGTTTATAGTTTTGTATTAGCACAGATGTTGCTGTCATGTTTGTCATGACTGCAACATTGTATTAAAAATACATAAATGCCTTTTCCATGAATGTCAGAATTCAGCCAGCAGAGGGCATTATGGTACGTACGATTCAGTGCTACAATGCACAGCGTTACCCAGGATATGTTGCAGGTGTGTTACTCCAAGACTGAGACAATGGGGTCAATTTTAACATTTGATAGTGTAAAACGGGCGATATCAGATTGGCCGCCTGTTATGCACTCCACCCGATTTAACCAGGGGGTTAACAACTAATTGTTACAGTTGAACACTTCATAAACAAAATTTACTAACTTTAATTGTCAAAGGGACAAATACAAATTAAAATAGTTAAACATAATATGAATTATTAGTTCTGTTTTAAAATAACGATGGAGCTGAGCAATTTGAAATACTCATCCAGGGTAACAGTTCTGATGTTAAAATATGTTAGCATGGGGAAATAAAATGCACTTTTAAGTACTTTCTGACCTACTACCTATTTCTATAATTCATCATATAGTGGACTGCCTTGAATTAGGAGTCTTTAACTCAAAGGAAATTGATGCTGTATATTTTAGCATGCCCGCATGCAACAAGACCTGGACGATGTTCAGGCTTGGGCTGATAAGTGGCAGGTAACATTCGTGCCACAGAAGTGCCAGGCAATGACTATCTCCAACAAGCGAGAGTCTAACCACCTCCCCATGACGTTCAATGGCATTACCATCGCCGAATCCCCCACTATCAACATCCTGGGGGTCACCATTAACCAGAAACTTAACTGGACCAGCCACATAAATACTGTGGCAACAAGAGCAGGTCAGAGGCTAGGTATTCTGCGGCGAGTGTCTCACCTCCTGACTCCCCAAAGCCTTTCCACCATGTACAAGGCACAAGTAAGGAGTGTGATGGAATACTCTCCACTTGCCTGGATGAGTGCAGCTCCAACAACACTCAAGAAGCTTGACACCATCCAGGACAAAGCAACCCGCTTGATTGGCACCCCATCCACCACCTTAAACATTCACTCCCTTCACCACCGGCGTACCATGGCCGCAGTGTGTACCATCTACAAGATGCACTGCAGCAACTCACCAAGGCTTCTTCGGCAGTACCTCCCAAACCCGCGACCTCTTCCACCTAGAAGGACAAGGGCAGCAGACGCATGGGAACACCACCACCTCCAAGTTCCCCTCCAAGTCACACACCATCTTGACTTAGAAGTATATTGCCGATCCTTCATCGTCGCTGGGTCAAAATCCTGGAAATCCCTACCTAACAGCACTGTGGGAGTACCTTCACCATACGGACTGCAGCAGTTCAAGAAGGCTGCTCACCACCACCTTCTCAAGGGCAACTAGGGATGGCCAATAAATGCTGGCATTGCCAGCGACGCCCTGATCCCATAAACAAATTTTAACAAAAAGTAGCTTCTACAATAAATCTAGCAGTGCTGTAAAATTAATGCTCTGTATGGTTTTGATAGAGAAATCAATGTAATGAAGCTGAGCTGCTATTAAAGAAAGAGGTCTAAAGTCAGTTAATTTTGCTGGAGTTCGTCAGTCAACTCATTAACTGACTACACCCTCTATGTTCTGTGCTTATTGATGGAATGGTGTTACCAGCATTTAAGAAAGGGTCAAACATTCAGTGTGAAAACCACACAAGATAATCTCAGAAGTATTAAAGGGAACAAAAATCCTCTGAAGCATTTTTTACATGAAACGAACTGTTAAAAAAAAAACAAGCAGTTAGTTTTGTGAAAGGGTTTTGCTTGAACATTACACTATTATGGGGGAAAATGTCTGGAAGAAAAATGTTTGAGTTACGGTCTGAAGCAGGGGATGTCATTTCTGCAGTACCCCCTTGTTCGAACAGCCTAATTTCTACAAGGGCCTTTTACAATGAAGACATTAGTAAGGCATGAATTGAGTGTGTAAGCCCCAACAGACATGCTAAGAATTTGAATATTGTTGCTACTTGAAAGGCCAGCCTATGAGAAATGGATGCACAATTTGGTCAGCGGCAAAAGATAAAATTAAATCAACTTGTGTGACAAGGGCAAGTGGTATTATTTGTATTAACATATTAATGCCTTCTTTCCTAAAGGTTCTGTACATTTAAGTCCTTTTCACTGCCTTGCTACTACTGTACAGTCTTTGGAATATAAGATTCAACAATTAACATCAAAGGGTTCTTGCAGTTGGCCACAATGATAACTGACCTATTTTTCCTGTCTGACTATCTGTGGAGCAATGCTTTGTCCTCCTAAATGTGCATATTCAATACATAAAGCCAGCTGCAAAAACCCAATATTAACAAGTCAAAATATTGAATAATCAAAGGCATATGTAGGGAGTATATTAAAATTTCCGTAATCTTTTCTTTTGGTCTGTACTTGTGTCTCCACATTTACACTTTTGTATTTTGAGTGCTTTTTTAAAGTGAAGTCCTGCTCCAGTGTTTCCCTTTGTGGGACAGGAATTACCATAATCTTCTTAGTGGGAATCGTGTGGCTGCAAAACTGCCTAAGTGAAATCCTGGCTATTGATTGCAGCCTCTGCCATCTAAAGAGACTGCACCTGCAATCCCGGCCCGTACACTTTCTAGACTTTAGTAGCTCTTTATTGTGCATTGTTGCTAATTGATTCATCTGGATTATTTTTTAAAGGAACAGCGCAGGGTTAACTTGATAATTAGCATTGTCTAATCTGCATTGGTTTTGGCACTTTATAACTCAGTCCCAATGCTTTGCATTTCTCCCGATTATTGGTGTTTTAAAGATGTCTGTTTGAAAGTGTATGTGATCAGAGACAGTACACGCATTCCCAAAAGAGAGGGCTGAAAAATCTGCCTTACACTGGGGCTCTATACACAGCATAAGAGGGAGCAGGGGCTCCCAACACCGGGAGTTCCCTCATCACTGGCTCTCAAAGGCACACGGTGCAGTATTGGCAGTGATGCATCTGATGAGACCAGGTATCCCATGCCTCCAAATGGCAGAAGTGGGCCCCACTTCGGGATCCAGGCCAGGATTGTGGCCTAGACCCTGAAGACAAAGGGTGAGCTTTTTTAGTAACTAAACATGCCAATGTGGTCCATTTACAAAGGGGGCTGCTAGGTCACTTGGCAGTCATCAATTCTGGGAGAGGGGCCCCAACACCTCCACCCCTTCCCAGATGGTCACAGTACTGTTGCAGTTTGCAAACTCTCTGGCAGGGGGCATGCCACAGATGCACCCCTAATAGTGCCGGTGCCCACCATTCCCATTTAGATTAAGGGACCCCTACCCGACCCAGCAAACTATAGTGTGTTCAGCAGCAGGCAGGCGAAGATCAGCACTTAAGTCAGAATTTGACATCCCTCCCCAACCAAATAAATAGTTGCCAGGTTTGGGGCACCCAGAGCATACTTTAGATTGGCAGGCCTTTGCCACAATACCCATCACTCCTATGGTCAGCATAATGAGATGTCCAATGTGATACTGGGGCCTGACAGAAATATTTAATAATGCAGATCAACGGCAATTTCTTTGGATGATTAGAATCATAGAATCTTACAGCACAAAAGGAGGCCGTTCGGCCCATCGCGTCTGTGCCGGTTCTTTGAAAGAGCTATCCAATTAATCCCACTCCCCTGCTCTTACCCCAAAGCCCTGCAAATTAGTCCTCTTCAAGTACATGTCCAATTGCCTTCTGAAAGTTACTATTGAATCTGCTTCCACTGCCTTTTCAGGCCATGCATTCCAGATTAACGCGCTGCATTAAAAAAAAGCTCTACATTCTGCTATTGTCTTCCCAAACCCAGCTATCTTACTCCATCTCTCTCCAATTCAAAAACCTCCTCAGAACTTACCACTTTGACCACTTCGTGTGACCTTTCCCCTTACTCCTGTTGGAATTACCTTCTACCCCTGTATGAAGCACTTTGACATATATAGTGCTAAAATGTTGTTGAGATGAAACTTAAATAAAAGTCAATGGAATGTGGAATAGAAGGTTAACTTTAAAAAAGCCTGTACGCTTACAGTAACTGACATACACAAATAACGAAAAGAAAGAAATAACTTGTATTTCTATAGCGCCTTTCATGACCTCAGGATGTCCCAAATGCTTTACAGCCAATGAAGTACTTTTGAAGTGTAGTCACTATTGTAATGTGGGAAACGCAGCAGCCAATTTGCGCACAACAAGGTCCCACAAACAGCAATGAGATAATGACCAGATAATCTGTTTTTGGTGTTGGTTGAGGGATAAATATTGGCCAGGACACTTGAATGCACAGGTATGTATTTAAAATTGCTAAGTAAAGCTGTATGCAAAAAATTCTTGTAATAACTATAATGTATTTGTTTTTGCAAAGAACTTGGACTCATGGGTTACAGGCCCATTTTCCAATGCAAAAACACATGTAAAATGATGGTACCACCTTCTTTGTTATAACAGCATAGAAAAAGGGAAGCCTCATTCATGAATAGCTTGTGTGCAGTATTGAAACAAGGATTCAGAATGAAAGGGTTCAGTCCTACTCCTGCACACTGCTGAACCCTTTAGAAAGCTGAAGATCTTTGCAGCCGGCCCAGAGCTGCAGGGTGTGCATTGGATTCGCTATTCAGAATGGGGAAACAGATCATTCCAGTAAGCCGGTCAGTGGAGATAAGCACTCTACAATCTCTGTAAGAACATGATAAGAAAAGCAGCAAATTATCACAAAAAAGATAATTTGTTAGAAGCCAGAAGTCAGTTAAGAGGAGATAACGGAACATAATGCTGTTTGAACTACAGGACTTCAAACATATTTTGTTCACAATGTGCTATGAATTAATTTGTTCTAATTCTTTTGCATAATGCATCAACTTAAATTATAAATATAACTTTAATAACATGTTCAGTGGCTGCAAGAGAAGATACAAAGTTATGCGGAAAGAAATTATTTTTTGACTAAATTGCACACCAACATGACAATCTTGATTGACTGAAAAGGAAAGAAGTTAATAGCTGAGGCCGTATTTCACAGTCATCAGTTTTGGTGTCAGCCATAGCTAAGTGGTAGTGCTCTTGCCTCTTGAGTTAGAAGGTTGCGGATTTAAGCCCCACTCCAGAGACTGGAACACATAATCTAGGATGACACCTTCGGTGCTGCACTGTCGGAGGCGCCGTCTTTCGCATGAGCCCCATCTGTCCTCTCAGGTGGATGTAAAAGATCTTGTGGCTCTATTTGAGGAAGAGTAGGGAAGTTTTCCTGGTGTCCTGGCTAATATGTATCCCTCAACTAACATCACTAAAAAACGATAATTTTGTTACATATCTCATTGCGGTTTGTGGGAATTTGCTGTGCACAATTAAGCTGCGCTGTTTCAACCCATGTTAGGAGAATTGCAGATCACTCTCTCCCATAGTGGCCTGTGGTTGCACTTCAAAGTTTACTGTGCATTAAAGGGGCAGAACACCAATTATGCAGCCCTGAATTTGTTGTTTTGCAATATTTTCATATGTTTTATTTCATCTTGGTAACCTCTTTTGTTTGAGTTCTAATAAGAAAATTAGAGTAAAATGATGCTTCTTCTGGTTAACAAATTGTGACCAAAACAAATTGCAGTCCCTTCAAGGGAGTTTAAAGCATTTTTTGAATAACCCCAACTGACTTTATTAGAATTAGTTTGAGTTGTTTTGTTTTTATTTTCTACAACCATCACCTTTTTGTTGTGGAGGGGAGGCGAGGGAATCTAGGTGGTGTACTGAGTTAACATTAACCTTTAACCTTCAGAGCTGGATTCAAATCTGACCCAGGTTGATGGGTCAAAAGTCTCCATCGGTTGCCTATAGGGTTATCTGTGAAATGAGCATGAGCATTCCAGTTTCTAATGGAGCTTGGGCAAAAACTTCCAATGGTTCTGCACTAATTCACACTAAGCTGACAATCTCACTCAGAGAGGCTACAGGATGAATCATGGGGAAAGTGAAAAAGATCAGACTGCTGAGTAGGGGCATCTTCTGAGGCTGTGTTTAAGGCACATTGATGGAGCAGAGTGGAAAGAAAAGAAAAAGAAATAACTTGCATTTATACAGCGCCTTTCATGACCTCAGGACGTCCCAAAGCGCTTCGCAGCCAATTATGTACTTTTGAAGTGTAGCCACTGTTGTAATGTAGGAAACACGGCAGCCAATTTGCACACAGCAAGCTCCCACAAACAGCAATGTGATAATGACCAGATAATCTGTTTTTTAGTGATGTTGGTTGAGGGATAAATATTGGCCAGGGCTCCCCTGCTCTTATTCGAAGTAGTGCCGTGGGATCTTTTTACCTGAAGGAGCTTTACTCTACAGCTGACTCCATAGTAACTGATCTATGAGTATTTGATGATGGCAATGAATGTCCAAAATGAAAAGTGTTCCCAGCACTAATGTTCCTCAGCTTGATGAGCACAAAAAGTCACCAAAAAAAATAAATAAAAAACGGCTATTCCCTTATCACCTATATTTCAATTTAATGTGAGGATAATTAATTCTAAAATAGATATGGGAATAGGCTTTATGTATTAGTCTTTCTGGTGCAGAGCTTTGCACAACAGCAACACAAGATTGGGATTTCAGATGTCAGCGCGCCTAACACAATTTTCAATCCATCTTAATGGTGGTCATTAAACAATGGGTTAACTAGTAAGCCTACAACAGTGTTAAAATAGCACAGAAAGGAACAAATAGAATAACCAGTGCACTGTGTAAGACATTTTATTGGTAAACAGAACACCATGGATGCTGGAAATACTCAACAGGTCAATCAGCACCTGAAAGAGAAAGATATGTTAGCATTTTATGTATAACGCTTCACTAGCTAGGGGGATAAGTGAATAGGTTAAGTGTCCAGGGTAAATAGAGAGAAACTATTTCCTCTGGTGGGGGTGTCTAGAACAAGAGGGCATAACCTTAAAATTAGAGCTAGGCCATTCAGGGGTGATGCTAGGAAGCACTTCTTCACACAAAGGGTAGTAGAAATCTGAACTCTCTCTCCCAAAAAGCTGTGAAGCTGGGGGCAATTGAAAATGTCAAAACTGAGATTAATAGATTTTTGTTAGGCAAGGATATTATGGGTTACGGAACCAAGGTGGGTAGATGGAGTTAAGTACAGATCAGTCATGATCTAATTGAATGGCGGAACAGGCTTGGGGGCTGAATGGCCTCCTCCTGTTCCTATGTTCCTTCCTATGCCCATGATTTCAACCCTAGCAGCTTGTGTTAAAAAGCAAACTTGCTTTTCCTTCCCTGAGAGGTGACTCTCCAGTACACTTCATACACACTTCATCAAGGAACATCATTCATAATGACCTTACAGTGTAATGGAATAAGCCATATTCCAAGAAATACATCATCCTATAAAAAGATGTTGATATTATTAATACAAGACATACTGAGTTTAAAAGTCTGGAAAGCCTCGGCGACACAGGCTGCAAACACAATACAGGCTTCTGAGATAAGGTGAAGTGTTAACAAAAGCTGTAAAACACCACAAGCTTTGAAATGGGAGATGGTTGTAAACACAAAAACAATGCCTCTATTGAAGCAAACCATTGGTGCTTCCAGAAGGTCTGGAGTTTGGGAGAAACACAATGGAATGACCCAAGTAAAGTGTCAAAATCTAACACGTCAAACAGGTGCACAGAACATTAACAAAACCAAGTGCCTTTGAAAAAATGACATCAAGTAAAAGAAATACCTGCCGTAAAATAGTTTTATGTTAAACTTAGAAACAGGAAACACGATTAAATATGCAACCAATTGAGATAGCAAGAAAACAAGTAAACACCCTAAGAGAAGTGTTTTTAATTTACAAATTGTAAAAGATACCTACAGAGAGGCTTTGAAGATATAATATCAATAGATGACACCAAGCAATTACATTGTGTTTGTATTAAACTTGGAACACCATGGAGTCATGACGTCTGGCTTACAAGCAGTTAAGTGATATTAGGATTCAATAGAAAGACTTCCTAAGAATGGCATCAAAAAGATAAATCTGTAATAACCATTTTATGATAGTTTTTGAAACACCGAAAGGTAGAGACAGAATTCTAAGAGTTGGCAGCTGAAATGACAGTAAGAATAGAAAAGAATTCAATAGAGAATCACTAGAGATAATTAGCTTACATCAGCAGGAAACTTCAAAGAAAATACCACTAAAAAAAGGTATAAAAATAGAGTTTTTCAGATAGAGAGTCAGAAGTCACTGGAAGGGCAAGCGTTTCTGAACTTCACAGGCACGCTCTGTAAGTTTTCAACTCTGAGTCTCGGGTAATCAAGGTATTTGATTTTGATGGATATTCTGGATTAAGAAATAAGTAGAAGTGTGGAAATGTAACGAAGTTAAGATTTGAGAATAAGGATCTCTGATAAGAAATGTAAGCTATTTGTATTTTGAACGGTTAAAGTTGCAATTGCCATACCAGCTGTTAACTAAATGTCGGTTCTTTAATAAATCTATATATTTTTAAAATTGCCTCAAAGAGTATCTCTGTATCAATCACTCAATTTCTGTACACACTTCAGTAAGGAGTTTCAGAATTCTGGGGTTTTTTCCAGACCCTCATAATATCCGGAAGGTTACAGTCTAGTTAAACTTGTTAAAAGTGCTATCCGGAGGACGGTAACATCTTCAGGCCGTTCCTTTCCTTTAGGGAGAAATAGTCTGAACCTTTAGACCCAATTAAGCGTCTCTAGAATTCGGCTACCGCTAACTTTAGTTGAAGGTGAACGTCTGGGGAATACGCCTGATCTGGGGTAGCCCGAAAAGGGCTAGGACTTGTAATTATCCCTACAGTTGGTGCCCAACGTGTGTGTTAACGAGTTGATACAGAACCTATACTTATATTTATATCTATATCCATCATGTAGATTGTTAAGTATAGGAGTGTTTACTGACAGTGGTACTAAGACCCAGATTTAAGTTTCGAGAGACGACAAGTCCCTGATCAGGCCTTATAGAACTTAAATCAGAACTCCCTCAATATACCATTGAGGTCTAAAAGCTTCTTATAAAGTTAATATTAAACCCTAACCGAGGTTAGGTCCTGACGCAATTAAATCCTAACCGAGGTTAGGTCCTGAACAAATGGCAAACCCTGTCGGAATTGGCCAAATCTTTTTATTAGAAAATTTAAACGATTGCTTTATTAGGGGAAATAATCCTATCCCTGTACCTCCACAAAACCAAGTGATAATTTTTGAAATAGAAGGCTTTGATGCCGAAGGAGCTGTTAGAACTCATGGCACGATTAATGTTGATCCCCAGAACCAGGGGATACAGAATATCCAGTGGGATAATCAAACAAATACTCCAGATCCAATAAATTCCTTAATGATAAGATGCACACCTGCACAATTGGGAGGCCTAATGAACGGTGCCCAACAAGGTGGTAGCAACCATGGCCGAATAGCAGGACCCGGAGCACCCTATGCTCCTGGGGCCATGGATTCCAGTTAAGGTGGCAAACTCATGAAGAAATAAATGCCAACAATCTTCGAGAAAACTATAGACAGCTTAGAATTCATTATAATCAATGCTGACAGGCACTAGCTCAATCTTATCTAAATGCTGGAGGTGCAATGATTAATGGTCCAGTAAACCAACCCCAGCAACCACAAATTGCACCCCTAGGTCAGGTAAACCTGAGCTCTATCTACACAATGTGTGGTAAACCGGGAAACACCAGCCAGGAAAAAACCTGCTGGATACTAACTAACCTTGATAAATTGGAAACCTGTTGCCAAGATTGGAATGCTTAACACCTGAGGCAACTACTGTAAATGATACTAAGTTCAGACTTAATACCCCCATTAAACCAGTGTAACAACTGGGTTCAAATATACGCTTATGTTCTCACGGCAACTCAGGGAGGGCATGTAATGGGTTCCATCAAGGAAATACTCACTAATACAGCCACAACTAAAGGGCTGGTAGCTGCCTACAGAATAGGCAAGGTACTTACACAGGATAACTGGGATATTGTCCATGGTTGCCTGGCCAATCAATACCAAAATACAGCCCTCAAACTTGCTTGCGAGGGTGCTCTAAACGATTATCGAGATAACCAACAAAGATGGGATAATGTCAATCGCATTATCCAATTAAATCATGACCTCTTAGGTCTACCCCAAACTAAACCTATAATGAGATCAGAAACTAGGGATAAAAAAAACGGAGAAGGTACTCAGAAAGAAGGACTGTATAGACCCAAGTCTCAAGTCCACCCTGCCCAGACACAAACTCGTGGCTCGGGACCCCCAAGGGGATATTCCAGAAGGTTTACACCCCCAACTCGCCCACAATACGAGACAGATTTCTCCCCAGAAAGATGGGATAGATGAGGGGCTAGACCTCGAAAGGAAAGCGAAGGAGTGTGGACTCCCTATGGGGACAGCTTTCACACTGGCCAAAGTTATCAGCGAGCCATGGGAGGATATCGGGAAAACCGATATGGGGATCAAAAAGATTCCCGGCAGAACCAACGTCCATCTCAACAGGAGGATCATCAAGATAATAAACGGTCCGACAAAACCCCTCAGGGATCTGGAAAATATGAAACCCCCAAGAGGGAGGAACAAAAATCAGTTAAAATAATTAAAGACAAAGAAGCAAATAAAACTCAGGATTCTGAGGATGAGCAATCCCAGGATTGAAGGCCTGGCACCATGCCAGGGCCTTTTGAATTCCCCTATGCCTTGGCAACCTTGCCCACAAACACACAAGTGAAAGCCCAATTTGTAAAAAACCATTAGGGGGATTCACACAAGACAAAACCAAAATAATTAAATTTTTACAAAATACCTAATACTATATATGGAATCACGGTGACCCCAGATGTAGGACTGGTACCACAATTGGTCTGTTCCCTCATTATAGGACAAATAAACATGAAACATTACCTTAAAATTTCAACCAAACCTGTACAAGCATCCACATGGATGACAGGGAAAAACATGTTCGAACACAGCTTGATCGAACTTGCCTAGAGGGAGGAGGCAAAGACCTCCTCGAGCAATTTATTAATAATATTACCCTTATCTACAATGCCATCTAAATCAATGTGGAAAGATAGAGCATCTCCCCATCATGGAGGATGATGATACGGAGGAGGGAATCAGATAAATACCTATGAGACCGCTTACAGAATACCATCAAGTTATTTACTGTGATGGAACGTCAATGACGATTAAAAAAGAGACATCCCAACAATCCTCAGCTGGGATGGGGATAGTAGTAGGGACTTTCGAGATTCATAAGAACATAAGAAATAGGAGCAGGAGTAGGCCAATTGGCCCCTCGAGCCTGCTCCGCCATTCAATAAGATCATGGCTGATCTGATCCTAACCGCCAATCTACTATCACAGAACCATCTCCTGAACCTAACAGAATTGCACACATGAAATAGGAGCAGGATCAGGCTACACGGCCCCTGGGCCCGCTACGCTACCCACAGGGCCATGACCGATCCGAACCTAGACTCATGTCCAAATTCCTGCCTGCTCCCCGTAACCCTTAATTCCCTTTACTTCTAGGAAACTGTCTATTTCTGTTTTAAATTTATGTAATGATGTAGCTTCTACAGCTTTTTGTGGCAGCATATTCCATGGACCTACCACCCTCTGAGTGAAGTAGTTCCTTCTCATCTCAGTTTTGAAAGAGCAGCCCCTTATTCTAAGACTATGCCCCCTAGTTCTAGTTTCACCCATCATCGGGAACATCCTCCCCGCATCCACCCAATCCAACCCCTTCACAATCTTATATGTTTCAATAAGATCGCCTCTCATTCTTCTGAACTCCAATGATTAGAGTCCCAATCTACCCAACCTCTCCTCATATGTCCATCCCCTCATCCCCAGGATTAACCGAGTGAACCTTCTTTGTACTGACTCGAGAGCAAGTATGTCTTTTCTTAAGTATGGACACCAAAACCGTATGCAGTATTCCAGGTGCGGTCTCACCAATACCTTGTACAACTGAAGCAATACCTCCCTATTTTTATATTCTATCCCCCTAGCAATGAAAGCCAACATTCCATTGGCCTTCTTAATCACTTGTTGCACCTGCATACTAACCTTTTGAGTTTTGTGCACCAGGACCCCCAGATCCCTTTGTACTTCAGTACTTTCCAGTTTCTTGCCATTAAGATAATAACTTGCTCTACTATTTTTCCTGCCCAAGTGCATAACCTCACACTTTCCAGTATTGTATTCCATCTGCCAAATCTCTGCCCACTTACTTAGCCTGTCTATGTCCCCTTGCAGATTTTTTATGTCCTCCTCACTCACTACTTTCCCTCCCATCTTAGTATCATCTGCAAATTTTGATATGTTACACTCGGTCCCCTCCTCCAAATCGTTAATATAGATTGTAAAGAGTTGGGGACCCAGCACTGACCCCTGCGGAACACCACTAGTTACTGATTGCCAGTCTGAGAATTAACCATTTATCCCAACTCTCTGCCTTCTGTTAGATAGCCAATTCTCTATCCATGCCAGAATATTACCCCCAATCCCGTGATTTTTTTATCTTAAGCAATAATCTTTTGTGTGGCACCTTGTCAAATGCCTTTTGGAAGTCTAAATACACCACATCCACTGGTTCCCCTTTATCCACCCTGTATGTTACTTCCTCATAGAACTCCAGCAAATTTGTCAAACATGACTTCCCCTTCATAAAACCATGCTGACTTTGTCCTATTAAATTATGATTATCCAAATGTCCCGTTACTGTCTCCTTAATAATGGACTCCAAAATTTTACCTACCACAGATGTTAGGCTAACCGGTCTATAGTTTCCAGCCTTCTGTCTACTGCCCTTTTTAAATAAGGGTGTTACATTAGCAGTTTTCCAGTCTGCCGGGATCTTTGCTGAGTCCAGGGAGTTTTGGAAAATTATTACCAATGCATCCACAATCCCTACCGCCACTTCCCTCAAGACCCTAGGATGTAAGCCATCAGGTCCAGGTGATTTATCTGCCTTGAGTCCCATTATTTTACCGAGTACCACTTCCTTAGTGATTTTGATCGTGTTTAGCTCCTCCCCCCCTATAGCCCCCTGTTTGTCCAGTGTTGGGATATTCTTAGTGTCCTCTACTGTAAAGACTGATACAAAATATTCATTCAGTGTATTTGCCATCTCCATATTTCCCACCATTAATTTCCCGGTCTCATCCTCTAAGGGACCAACATTTACTTTAGCCACCCTTTTTCTTTTTATATAACTATAAAAACTCTTACTATCTGTTTTTATATTTTTTGCTAATTTACTTTCATAATCTATCTTCCTTTTCTTAATCAATCTTTTTGTTATTTTTTGCTGTCTTTTAAAGTTTTCCCAATCCTCTATCCTCCCACTAGATTTGGCTACCTTATAAGCCCTTGTTTTTAGTCGAATACTATCCTTAATTTCTTTACTTAGCCACGGATGACTGTCTTTTCTTTTACACCCTTTTCTTCTCAGTGGAATATATATTTTTTGGAAGTTGTAAAATAACTCCTTAAATGTACACCACTGATCATGTATCGTCTTACCCTTTAATCTATTTTCCCAATCCACTCTACTCAATTCCGCTCGCATACCTTCATAGTCTCCTTCATTCAAGCTTAGCACGCTTGGTTGAGATCCAACCTTCTCACCCTCTAATTGAATATGGAATTCAACCATGTTATGGTCACTCATTCCAAGGGGATCCTTTACTAGGACATTTTTAATTAATCCTGTCTCATTACACAGGACCAGATCTAAGGTTGCTTGCCCCCTGGTCAGTTCAGTTACATACTGCTCAAGAAACCCATCCCTAATACACTCAATGAACTCAATGAACTTATGTTCTTATATTGGTAGCCAGGCATGCTTAGAGCCCGTAAAACATACGTGGCAAATTGTGAGCCATGCTATTTGACCAATAAGTCAACACTAATTAAGCCACCACCATTGGCTCCTGTGAAAGCTGAAGAGCCAATGGGAAAATTCTTTATTGACTTTATCGGACTACTTCCCCCATCTTTGGGATATAGACATGTTCTCATTTGTGTGGATGGATGCACTTCCTTCTGCTGGCTGGTCCCCACAAAAACTGTTTCGGAAAACTCACTCGCCAGGGCTATTTCTGATATAATTACTGTAGCTGCTGCACCCAAAATCTTACACTCCGTTAAAGGCAGAGCCTTTGTATCCAAGGTCTTCAAAGCCTACTGTGAACAAAGGGGGATTGGGTTAGAGCACAGCACGCCACGTCATCCACAATCAGCGGGGCTGGTGGAATGTAAAAATCGGGGAGTAATAAAGTTATTGGTCAAACTGTTGAGAATCAGGGGGAATAAGTGGACCGCCATCATTCCGGAAGTACAGCTATCACTCAATAATGTGCCCACATCTGCATCAGGGACAGTGTCCCCTAAAACTCCATATTATCTGATGTATGGGGTTGAGATGCATACACCGCTTACCCATAGTTCTTTTATTGTCTCTACACACTTTGAGTCCTTGACCCGACAGCGACAGTTAAAAAAAAAGTAGTAACAGAGGAGATTCATCGAATTGATCAGAGGATAAGGGAAACAAATAGGTAGAAAAATTGACAAATAAAGCATGGCAACCCATAGTAAGAGAATGGGTACAAGAAAAGAAGTTCGAGCAGAAAGCTAGTTAAAGACCGAAGTGGAAAAAAACCTGTTCAAATACATTCTGTTATTAACGAAAGAACAGTTCGAATACATGTTAACCAGCCGAATGGCAAGCATATTCTTAAAACTGTCTCCATAGACAATATCAAGAGATGTCCTGCAGGATACCGAAAAGGAGGAACAATACAAGGTGCAGTTGTACACTGTCTTTTAAGACCCAGCTTGGAGCATGACACAGTAAATGGATGCGATCGAATTACTGACGATGGGAAGTCAGAAGGTGTCGTCGGCTCTTCTACACGTTGCTTGGCAATGCATCAGGATTTGGATTTGCGAAAAGCAACAGCCGAAACAAGGAAAGATCAACGAGTTACTTTAACGAAGGAGGAAGACATCGTGGATAAAGAAGGAATCAACTGAGTGCCTAACAAGGCCTTTATGAATACAAGCATCTGTACACACGCCGGATCGAAGGAACAGCTCACCTCTACGGAACATACATCTGCCGATTGGACATTCTAAGTACATGTTGTTTCGCTCATTGCATGACTATGTACTTATCATCCTTTTAAATTGTGTAAAATTTAAAATAAGGCAAAACATTGTCCTAGGATGATTTAAAAGGAATTTTCATGTAGCACATGATTGTGCATCTCGTGAACTTAATATGCTATTGTAACCTTATGAGTATCATTGACCAAATTCTGCCCTGATGTTTTAAGCTCATCTTTTGGTCAAGAGGTGGGTGTAATGAAATAAGCCATATTCCACGAAATACATCATCCTATGAAAAGATATTGATATTATTAATACAAGACAATGGGGTAGAAATTAGGTCGCGCCCCATTTGGGGCGCAAATATCGTCTGGACGCAAATATTAGCGCCTGGCGCTAATTATCGGCACTGACAGGAAACTTCACTTTTACCGCCCCGGAGGTGAGTGGAGCGCTAAAGCAGGCGCTGCACACCTGTCTTAAGGCGCAAAGGCCAAGGAGTGAGGCGCTAACTCAGAGCGCTGGCGAAGCTCATGTAATGTCAGTCAGCAATGGAACACACACACAATGGCACGGGCCAGTTCTTAAAGGGGATGGTTAATCTTGCTTTCCATCCACATCCTGTTCATTGCAGCCTTGAATCTCGGCCTGGAGAGACTTGCACATCAAATGTGCTGGAAAGAACAATGGAGAGTACCAGGCAAAGAGCTCAGAGTGCAGCTCCCACAGTCTCTGCTAAATCGATACAAGGAATGGCAAATCAAAATGAACCTGCAAAGTGCTGCTCAGTACCCAAAACTCCTTCACACAACGTTGAATCTCTCCAGAAGTCTCTCCCTCTCTCTCTCAGAATGCGTAGTTCAAAAATGCCACCAACAATAAAAGACAGGAAGAGGCCCCCTTTAAATAGCGCCCCCCCCAGCCCCACAGCGATTGATAGCGTTCCAGTCTTCTGGTCGTTGGATGCGCCAGGCGGTAAGGCAGGGGGCGCCACTCAATTTCTGCTCCGGGGCGCCACAAGGGCGTTGCACCATGGAATGACGTCACAATCTGCGCGCGCAGGTGGTCGCAGCGGTAAGTTTTAGCGCCGCCGCACAATCTCTAGTTAAGTTCTCGAGCGGCGCAAACATCGCTGCGCTCGGGCGTTAGCGGCTTTGCGCCCCATTAGCGCCCTCTTAAGGCGCTAACGGGAGGCGCAACCAAGTGAATTTTTACCCCAATGAGTTTAAAAGTCTGAAAAGCCTTGGTGACACAGGCTGCAAACACAATACAGGCTTCTGAAATAAGGTGAAGTGTTAACAAAAGCTGTAAAACACCACAAGCTTTGAACTGGGAGATGGTTGTAAACACAAAAACAATGCCCCTATTGAAGCAAACCATTGGCGCTTCCAGAAGGTCTGGAGTTTGGGAGAAACACAATGGAATGACCCAAGTAAAGTGTCAAAATCTAACACGTCGAACAGGTGCACTGAACATTAACAAAACCAAGTGCCTTTGAAAAAATGACATCAAGTAAAAGAAATACCTGCCGTAAAATAGTTTTATGTTAAACTTAGAAACAGGAAACATGATTAAATATGCAACCAATTGAGATAGCAAGAAAACAAGTAAACACCCTAAGAGAAGTGTTTTTAATTTACAAATTGTAAAAGATACCTACAGAGAGGCTTTGAAGATATAATTTCAATGGATGACACCAAGCAATTACATTGTGTTTGTATTAAACTTGGAACACCACGGAGTCATGATGTCTGGCTTACAAGCAGTTAAGTGATATTAAGAATTCAATAGAAAGACTTCCTAAGAATGGCATCAAAAAGATAAATCTGTAATAACCATTTTATGATAGTTTTTGAAACACCGAAAGGTAGAGACAGAATTCTAAGAGTTGGCAGCTGAAATGACAGTAAGAATAGAAAAGAATTCAATAGAGAATCACTAGAGATAATTAGCTTACATCAGCAGGAAACTTCAAAGAAAATACCACTAAAAAAAGGTATAAAAATAGAGCTTTTCAGATAGAGAGTCAGAAGTCGCTGGAAGGGCAAGCGTTTCTGAACTTCACAGGCACGCTCTGTAAGTTTTCAACTCTGAGTCTCGGGTAATCAAGGTATTTGATTTTGGTGGATATTCTGGATTAAGAAATAAGTAGAAGTGTGGAAATGTAACGAAGTTAAGATTTGAGAATAAGGATCTCTGATAAGAAATGTAAGCTATTTGTATTTTGAATGGTTAAAGTTACGATTGCCATACCAGCTGTTAACTAAATGTCGGTTCTTTAATAAATCTATATATTTTTAAAATTGTCTCAAAGAGTATTTCTGTATCAATCTCGCAAACTCAATTTCTGTACACTCTTCAGTAAGGAGTTTCAGAATTCTGGGGGGTTTTCCAGACCCTCATAATATCCGAAAGGTTACAGTCTAGTTAAACTTGTTAAAAGTGCTATCCGGAGGACGGTAACATCTTCAGGCCGTTCCTTTCCTTCAGGGAGAAATAGTCTGAACCTTTAGACCCAATTAAGCGTCTCTAGGATTCAGCTACCGCTAACTTTAGTTGAAGGTGAACGTCTGGGGAATACGCTTGATCTGGGGTAGCCCGAAAAGAAGCTAGGGCTTGTAATTATCCCTTCAGGTTTTTTTTTAAATATATAGATGATATCAAAATCTTTTAATAGGATGATGTATTTCTTGGAATATGGCTTATTCCATTACAACAGAGGTTCTGTAACCTGGACCATTCCTCTCCATCCTCCCACCTAAAGTAGGAAACACGGTGGAGGTGTGCAGTAGGAGGAAAATACAGATAAGGGAGATTAAAATTAAAAATAAATAAATACACCAAAAGGACTAAGATGCAGTTTGTGAGTGAACAGCACTGCATCCAGTGTGGATCTGAGCTATACAGACCAAGAGGGTCCTACGTTCAATCATCTCCGTGGAGTGAGTTGATTTCAGACTGGGAATTACATTTTGCCTCCGAGCCTCTGGAACAGGATTGGGAAAATCAGTCAGGATTCCTGGATTTTATCCAGTGAGCCGTGCTGGAAAATGTGGACCTCGAGTGAGGACCGGACAGGAGGCTGCAAAGCTCCCACAGTCTGATCGTTTGCCGACATTCATTGTCTAAGCTCACAAATGAAAATCAGCAACTCGAATGTAGATCCATAACCCCTGCCTGAGTCAACATCTTCAGGCGAGGAGGGGGAGAAGTTTGGTGTGAAGCCAAAATCCGAACTGATCAATACAAAAGTTATCTTCTGTACAAAAAAAAATCAGATCCCATAAATGTCATCTAAGTAAAAAGTTTCAACAGAGAAAGAGAATTAATTCTGTTTGTGACTTGTGTATAGCTGCGTGGCATGAACAGGTTGGAACTCTGGATATTAAGAAATACACAATCATTTGCTGCATCTTTAAGCTGAAGCTTGGTTCAATAAAACCATGTCATGGTACAAATTGCCATAAATCTGTTTCTGGCTCCTAGTAAACCCATTCTGCTGTAGGTTTTTTTTTTGCGGGTTATCAGAAGCACCTGGTAATTCCCACAGGTCTGTGTACACATGGTGCTACCAGTGCTTCCAGCTGCTGATCATCTCTCATACATTGGATTGTTTGTTGCCCAGCTCAGCTGGCTTGAATACAAGAAGGACTGTATCCATAGAAGCCCTGCTATTTACTTTGCAGCTAATCACATTTTGATGGTTGCTAATAGAAATGTCATACAGCTGCAACAAAAAAATCCCAATGCTTTTTTTGTCTGCATATATTCTCTTCAGCATTGAACACCAATCCTTTTTCATCAATGTTCCCTGAAATAAAAGTTCATTGAAAATCAGTTAAATTAATTTAAAGATTTGCACTTGTTTATACCACGGGCTTGATTTTAATAGCCCTGAGGAGGCGGGTTTGGAGGCGGGCCTGTTGGGGAAAATCGGGAAAAATGGCTTCAGACACCCAACCCGCCTCCATCCCGCCCCCACCCGATTTTCCTGAGTGTCTGTTTAGCCGCTCGCAAACTGACCCATCTCCAACCGGTGGGACAGGTAGTTAAGGCAGTTAACAGCCTGTTAACTGCCTTGCTAATCCTATTATCATAGTGGTTTCCCATTTTTCTGCTTCTGGCTCCTGTTTCCCAACTAGTCAGAAACAGGCCAGGTTCAAGGAGACGAGTTGCTGGAGGACATGATTTGTATGCATTGGTGGAGCACTTTAAAAGCGCCCCTGAAACATGGCTGACATTCAAATGCAACAACTTTGCTGTTGTAGGTATGGGATAACATTTTGCACATCTACTGGCCTTCTGACTGTTCAAGCTGACACCCGTCTGGAGTGTGTCATGAATGGAATTATTTCAGGCCACTTTGACTGTGCGCTTGCAAGATTGTTACCTCAAATGAAATCTATAGCAAGGGGATGGGAAACATTTATGCCCTCTCATCCTGGTCCTCATAATCGGGGGAGTAGCAGCCGCGTGGCTCAGCACAGATCATCCTCGGAAGAGGAGGAGGAGGAGGCCGAGGGGAGCCTGTTGTGACCAATGCAGCATCCCTCCAGTTCACTGCTGCCTGTCAACCAGGGTATGTATACTGCCATGCCACACTACCATAAGCTTACTCTTCAACTATAGGTGGCCACCATATCGCTCTGTAATTGCAGGCGACACTTGTCCAACATCATACTTCATCTCTGTTATACCCTGTTATTTCCTATCACTTTTACCATCAATATTACAAATGCAAGTCGCCCTGAGCCCTCAATGCACTTTAGCCATTTCCCATAACACATGGGCCACACAATCAACTGTTTGACATAATTTATCTTTAACACGTGACAAAAGGATAATATACCAGCAAGAGTCAGAAAAAAAAAGAAACCTCACCCAAGTGAGTCCCCTTGTGACTATAGGTGCTTAATCTTTCTCTTATGTGTGCTTCTACGTGGTGCTTCCCCTGTGGTTTCATCAGATGTAGAGGCACCTTGCTGACTAGGATGCTGTGCCTGCTTAGATGCCTTTGGCGGGTGTCCTCTGGGTTTAGGAGCCTGGGAGGGCTCTTCAACAGTCTGCTCTTCCTGCGGCTATGCTGGGGCTGAAACGGCCATCTCAGTTGTCTCTGCAATGTGGGTCTCCGACCGAGGGCGCCGCAGTGGCATGGTCGTGCGAGCGCTTTGAGAGGAGCCCTGCACTTCCTTCTGTCCTGCCAACAACGTTCCTCTCATGGGTCAGCCGCACCTCAGTGCTGGCAAGTGGCAAGAGAGCACCTTGCTGCACTTCAGGGGGCCATGAGGACCCGTATCTGCACTGGCAGTCCTCCTCAAAAGGACATCTATGAAGCTCTGGTCTCCCTGCTCAATAGCTGCCCATCGCTCCTCCAAAGATGACATTCTATTTTGAACAGTCACCATGTTTTCCTGACTCTGGCGACTTATTTCCTCCATGGCCATAGCCATCTTTTCCACTGAGGTAGCCATCCTTTCCATGGAGGTTGCCATCCTATCCATGGTTGTGCGTTCATGCGCCATTGCATCCACCACGGCAGTGCTGATATTAGAGATGGGCTCCTCCATTCTCTCCACACTCGCACTAACCCTGGAGGCAAACCTTTCCAGGGACACCTGCTCTTGTTCCTGTATTTCATGAACTGCTCTTTTTCTGGATGGCCCCAGAGGCACAGCGTCTGCATGCAGCTCAGCAGAGCTAGGAGAGTCCTGCAACCTCCGCAGCGGACTCTCCACTGCTGTCGCTGTCTCCACCATCTGCTGATGCTCACTTGTGCACTGTGATAGACCAGGTGGCAACACTACTCTAACTCGCGATGGCCCCACCGAGGTGTGCGTTGCTGTGCTGGTGCTGGGTGCACTGAGTCCCTCAGAGGCTTCAGGTTCCTCTGAGGAGTTGTCGGGTCTTCATCCTGGATCATGGGGAGGGCGGCGCTTGATGGTCCTGTGGGAGAGTAAAGGCTTGAATTAGACATCTGATATTGATGTAGCAGACACATCCTTTTGAGCAGATGATACAAAGCGATTCTCTATGAACATCATATTCCATTGCTTTCTGAGAGAGATGAAACTCTATTATGTCACCAGCTTCTTCTAGTGTGCCCGTCTCTCCATCGCCCACTTCCAGGTCCTCGCTACCTCCAACAATCTCGTTTGCTGCCTCCTCAGCACTGGTCAATGTTGCAAGGGTGGGTGTTTCTCCTCCAG
This sequence comes from Squalus acanthias, assembly GCA_030390025.1. NCBI lineage: Eukaryota > Metazoa > Chordata > Chondrichthyes > Squaliformes > Squalidae > Squalus > Squalus acanthias. Next base: position 131,054,509 of record CM059425.1, on the reverse strand, counting down.
TCATTGCTCTCTCCCTCTTATTGTGGGCTATCTTTTCCTGCAAGGAGGGACACAAGCAGTGTTTCAGCCACAGTGATGGAGTGAGTGTGATTAATCCCTACCATAGAAGCTCTGAGTGAGACGAAGATGGGGTAAGGTGCCAAGAGGAAGGTAGCTCCCTGTGCGTTGTTAGTTGTTGTCACTGCATGACAGTGAGAGCAAGTCTAAGGGGTGCACAGGCAGAATGCTGAAGTGATTCAGTGCAGAGACAGAGATGGATAGGAAAGGGTGCAAGGGAAGTAAGAGTAAGGTGGGATGTGAAGGAGGAGGCTTACGACGCAGAGTGCTGGTGATGAGAAGAGAAGGGAAGCAGAGTCAAGGCAAGTGAGATGGGATACTCACTTTTGATGTTCTCACAAGATCATTAAACCTTTTGCGGCACTGGATCCATGACCGTGCATAAATGGACCTTGCGCTCACCTCCTGAGCAAAGTGCAGCCAGGCTGCCTTGGTCTGCTGAGGAGGCTTCCTCCGGCCATCAGGAGGAAAGAGAATCTCCCTGCGCCCTCTGACAGCATCCACAAGAACTTGGAGGGACTCATCATTAAAACGAGGAGCTCCTTGCCTCTGGAAGAAGTCATAGCTTTGAAAAGAAGTGCAGGAAACCACAATAGAAAGGCTCAGGCTGGATGGCAGCTTTAAAAGCAGCTGCTATTATGACATCATCAGAGGCGGCCAGCCGACCCGATCCCACTCATTGGACCGGCCAGTGCGCCTCCATGAAATTAACAAGCTAGTTTAATAAAAATCGCAACTCTGCAGCTGTTCCCGCTGGAAGTGGCTCCCGAACCCGCCCACCACGCAACCCGATTCCAACCCGCCTCCGGAATTAAAATTGAGCCCTACGTCTGTATCTGCCATTTTTTTCTCTGATTTACCTAGTTTAAACTCATCTGTAATTAGCAAATTTTATTCAGTGCTAAAACTGGGAATAGGTAGACAGCAACACTGCAAACATGAAGTGACCTGAATTGGATCAAGAAAGAAAGACTTGCATTTATACAGCATCTTTCACAACCTCAGGACATTCCAAAGCGCTTCACAGCCAATTAAGTACTTTTTGAAGTGTAGTCACTGTTGCAATGTAGGAAAGGCGGCAGCCAATTTACCCACAGCAAGGTCCCACAAACAGCAATGAAATAAATAACCAGCTAATCTGTTGTAGGTGTTGGTTGAGGGATAATGTTGGCCAGGCAACTAAGGAGAATTCCTCTGCTCTTGTTTGTAATAGTGTCACCTGAGATGGCAGACTGGGCCTCAGTTTAACGTCTTATCTGATAGACGGCTCCTCCAACAGTGTAGCTCTCACTCAGTACTGCATTGGAGCATCAGCCTGGATTATGTGGTCAAGTCTCTGGAGTGGGACTTGAACCCACAGCCTTCTGACTCAGAGGCGACAGTGTACACGTTCACCCATGGAATACTCAAATTGAATAATTTTGACACATTGAGGTAGATTTTAACTTTGGCCGCCGGGTAGATTTTAACTTTGGCCGCCGGGCAGAAAGCTGATGGCAGCAGATCGGCCTCCCGTATACACCCCACCTGATTTTCCTTTCCATGTGATTTGTGGAATGCTCCACATTAAGCGACAAGTGGTAATGCCTCATCTTCCCAGCAGATGCCAGGGTGTTCCTATGATCCTAAGGAAGTTCAGAGTAGCGGATGCCTCACATTGATCAGTGCTTGCCCGCTCTCAGATTGGGTTAACTTGCCATCATCAGCTTGTGATGGAGACCCATGAGTCTTAACAATATAGAAATGAATGGGAGTGTGAGAGGGAGGGGGAATCTGTGATTACAACATAATTCTTGATCGGTGTAAGTAGTATGCCCAAGGTAGGAGCACTGTGAGTGCATGTGAACATCAGTGTGTAAAGAGTCATCTGGGTTTTCCCTTGTTTAGGAATATGTAGGACCTCCAACCGAACCCTTGCACAGGGTCCCAGCAAGGCAAACACCACCCCTGGAAGCTGGAGAATGGATATTATCTGGTTAAGACCAAACTCAATCATATCTCTGACCTTTGCTCAACCTTCTCTTAGTGATGACTGCAATCTCTCCCCAGTGTCTGCAAACCGTGGTCCCACAGCTGTTTGCAAGGATTGATCCCATGTCCAACACAGTTACTGTCAAAGCAATCTGTAATTTTGCCCCACTTTGAGTCCATAAATCACTGAAGATGCTACTGCAGCCACCATATTAGATGATAATCCTTAGACAGTGGAGTCCAGTGCTGCTATTCAGATGTCTAGCACAGTGTGTAACTCGGAGGGTGGGCATTGGTGAATGTCCACTTTCTGACCTAGAACAACACCATGCATTTAAATCGCGCCTTCAACATAGTAAAATGTCCCAAGACGCTTCACAGGAGCGTTATCAGACAACATTTGACACCGAGCCACATAAGATATTAGGACAGGTGACGAGGTAGGCTTTAAGGAGCGTCTTGAGGAGAGAGAGGTAGAGATGTGGAGAGGTTTAGGGAGGGAATTTCAGAGCTTTGAGCCTACGCAGCTGAAGGCATGGCCGCCAATGGTGAAGTGATGGAAATCGTGGATGCACAAGAAGCCAGAATTGGAGGAACGCAGATATCGCTGAGGGTTGTAAGGCTGGAGGAGTTTACAGTGATATGGAGGGGTGAGGCCATGGAGTAGCAGGTTTGCAATGAAGCTGAAAACTGGCATTGTGTGTATCTGCTGCTCTTCCAACTCCTGTTACCTAAAGTCATGCCCACTGAACTCTGAATCCACCTGCTATTCATGTGTGCCTGAGTTCTGCAATGCCTGTAACCTGGCACAGGTCAGTTCAATTCAAATACATATATGTTGTATGCAAAGGCATCATACATTTGGATAAAATCTACCAAAGTCATCTTCAGAACAACACTGGCTTTCAGGGGTGAAAACTCTCTTCAGATTCTTCAGGCTTGGTGCTTGAACAATCTTCTCATTGATCGCTTGTTTGATAAGGTAGACATAGAGAAGATGTTTCCAATTGTGGAGAGTCCAAAACTAGGGGCCAGAAATATAAGATAGTCACTAATAAATCCAATAGGAAATTCAGGAGAAACTACCCAGAGAATGGTGAGAATGTGGAACTCGCTACCACATGGAGTGGTTGAGGTGAGTAGTATAGATGTGATTAAGGGTAAGCTGGATAATCACATGAGGGAAAAAGAACTAGAAGGTTATGGTGATAAGCAATGTTCCCTGTAATTTTATTTGGCCCTGCACAGGCCCCTTTAAGGGGCTGCACAGGCCATTCAGAATACCATGCATGCGCAGCTTTTACATTGAAAAGTCAGCAAGCCGGCTGCGTGGGTTCCCTGGAGTGCTGTGCGGCCGCACAGTTTACAGGGAACATTGGTGACAGGGTGTGATGAAGTAAATAGAGTGGGAGGAGGCTCGTGTGGAGCATAAACGGCAGCATAGACCGGTTGGGCTGAATGGCCTATTTCTGTACTGTATTCTATGTAATTCTATGTACTCCAGCCCATGGCCTCCTCTACAACCATATCCAGATCAAGTAGGCCATTTCCAATCAGCTGTACTGGCAGCATTACTACACAGTTACTTAAAGTGGAACAGCCTCGTATCTGGTTTGACGATTTGCTCAACTGGTTATTACTGGTGATTATTATGGGGTGGCTTAACTTTCTGCTTGTGGTAAGCTAAAACTTGAGAGAGCTGAAAATGGTGTGTGATTAGCTCAGTGTAACTTAACATGGTCCTTGCCAGAAAATCGAGTAAAATAATGTGCTATAAAAACAGAAAATGCTGGCAAATAAAATAATGTGTTTCTACTCAATGCACAAGAAAGAAGCTCATAACTTTTAGAGTTAACTGATTAAATCAGATTGCTACCACTGAGAAAACAATTTCATGGTAGGGCCTGATATAAGTTAAAATGAACTGACAGGAAAATAAGCACAAATTAGTGTATTCCATGGTTGTCAATCAATGCAGAAGGACGCACTGTACAAAGTTAATTTAAATTCACATGTTAAGACCCACTAAAACCTAGACATTTCTGTTATCTTCCATAATTCATCTATTTTAATCTGATTTTACCATGGTTCACAATGTGAAAAATAAATCAATTAATGATGTCATTTTCTTCCAATCATACCTTTCTATCATGGGTCACAAGGCATCATCTAATCTCTCAGGGACTAGCCTCAAAGTACTGCTCTCAACACAGTCTTCTCAAAGGCTGACAGGAGCAAAAAACAGCCTGCAGCAGTAAGGAAAAACCCTTTGAAGAAATGCCTTCTTTTTATTATTTTTTGCCCATCTTTTAATTTTATTTTCTTTATTTTCTTATTTCAGGTCCCCCCCCCACCCCCTCAGCCCTACACATTGACCAGCTGGGCATGCAGGTAGACAACACTCCAGGCTGCTTTTCAGCAGTTTGTGCTGACTCACCTGCTGATTTTGGCATTTATTCCTGTGAAAAGTGCTTGGCCTCTTGCTTTGCCCCGATGACGTTATAAACAATGTGCATATTTTTGTCCCACATAGGGTTGCCAATTCTGGTTGGCTGTATTCCTGGAAGTTTTATCACCCACCACCAACTGTCCCACCCAGTCAAACTGCCTTTTTTGTGTCCCCATCTCCACTATTTTTATCACAAATAAATGAATGTGTTTAAAGAAAATGAGAAGAACACACAATTTGTTTTAGCGCCCCTATGATTTTTCTCCCGGGTGTTGCTTGCAGCAGTTTCCAGAAGATTAATCTTCAATTCCTAGAGACTCCAGGACAATCCTGGAGGGATGGCAACCAATGTTCCCCCGGCAGACCCAGTTCCCAGCGCGGTCCCTTTAATGGGTTGCGTGGCCCATTCAAAATTTCACGTATGCGCAGTTTTTCCTTTTAAAAGCCTGTCCACCGGCTGTGTGGGACCTCCAGAGCGCTGCACGGCTGCACAGCTTAAAGAGAACATTGTTGGCAACCTTAGTCTCACGATTTTAGGCTAATGTATTCATTTAAAGACCCCTCCTCTGAAATGCACGCATTAATGTGATGCTGTGGAACAGAATGATCAGCCTGCAGACTCACAGTTCTGTTTTACTTCTCCCAACATCAAAATGTAGAGAAAACAACGAGAGTATAGGAAAAAAAACTTTGTTAAATGAAATGAAAGCGGTGGTAACACAAATCATTCAGTGTTTAGCACCAAACCAGGAGATATTGGGTTCGGGTCCTAGGTGGATCTGCCACTTTCCTCTGCTTTTGTTGAGTTGATCAGTCTAATCAGTCCTCCTTTAAACATATGAACAATGACGGACAGGGAAAGACCTACTGGTCCATCCAGCCCGCTCCCCGGTGGTCCAGCAGGGTCCGGTGCACGCTGCACTAGGCCCCTCCCCTTTAATCAGGGGAGGGAGGCCTGCAGTACCGCGGCGCTACGTGCCGACGCGCGTGGCGCTGCTGCACGTAGCACCACGATATTCAATGGGAGCACCCCAAGAGGGAGGGGGAGCGCTTCCAGTAGCGCCCTGCCTCCTGCTTAGGGTGTTACCATTCAAGTTCGGGTGCGGAAGTACTAACTTTTTGGGGAGCTAAAAGTAGTTAGGCGAAGTTAGCGCCCCAAAGGGGACGCAACCCAATTTTTCCCCCATGGAACCAAGGCAGGTAGATTGAGCTAAGATACAGTTCAGCCATGATCTAATTGAATGGCGGAACAGGCTCGAGGGGCTGAATGGCCGACTCCAGTTATTATGTCATGGCCAACATTTCTCCCTCAACTAAAAACAGACTATCTGGTCATTCATTTGTAGCTTGTGGGACTTTGCTGTGTGCAAATTGGTTGCCATGCTTGCCGACACAATAACAGTGATGCAATGATTTTAAAGCAATTTGGAACATCCTCAGGATAGGATACAGTACTACATAAATGCAAGTTCTTTCTTACGTAAAATGATTTTGTGCAGACCCAGTTCCCAGTGAGGCCACAGCACAGGACTGTTCTAATTTCACACTAAATTGGCAATCTTATCCAAAAAGCTGTGGATGCTGCGGGACAATTGAAGCTTTCAAGACTGAGCTAGATAGATTTTTGTTAGGTACGGATATCAAGGGATATGGAGCAAAAGCTGGTAGATGGAGTTGAGGTGCGGATCAGCCGTGATGTAATTGAATGGTGGAGCAGGCTTCAGGGGCTGCATGGCCTCCTCCTGTTCCTAATCTTTCTATGCGTGGAAGCTGATGATGTGGTGGAGCTGAGAAAACAAGCATATTTAGAAGACAGGCACACTTATAAATAAGGTTACTCAGGGCTTCTATTTTACACAAATGATTAAAAAGTGGCATTAAGGGATATTTCTGTGAAACTTCAATAAACAAAAATAAAATGCACTCAAAAAAAGATGGATCACAAGGAAATGTATTATCTTACTTTCCTATTTTTTTTATGGTTATCTAAAAGCACCAACAACGTGCTGGCATTCCTAACACTTGGCTTTAAATTTACAGCAGCACCTAAAGCTTTACATCCACCATGTTACGGACTTTGGAAAATGGGACCCAATTATTAAATGAAAGTAATTATTATTAAAATATTTTAAATGTGGATACCATTCAGAGAGTATATACTGCACTTGGAAAGATTTGTCATGGCTGACACTGGCTCGCTAGAATTAATTCAGCAGTCTAAGAGGCCGCAATCATAGTCGATTTGCTTTATCTAGCAACTGAACAAGCAAACATTCTTTATGTGTAAAAGGTGCTCCATTAAGATAGATGGTACACACAGCTGAAGTGACTTTTGTTCACAGGCTAGCAGGCAGGCTGCTCAGCTAAAGATCTTTTATGTTTGAGTTCCTTGGCTCTTTGAAATAGTGGGACCTCTGAGAAACATAACCTCGTTCGTTTTTCTGATACTGATGACTACTCCTTGACCTCGATTACAAAGGTTGTGTGCTATATTTTCCTCTGTGTGTAAAGTTCAAAAAAATTCTTTTACTAAACTCTTGTTACAAATGAATTTAGAAAATATGGCCGGAATTTTGCCGGTCCTCAGCGTGCGGGATTGGAGGCGGGACCGCTGTCAAAATCGCAAAGATTGACAGCGGGTAGGAAACCTGCTGTCAATCCACCTCCAATCAATCTTCCCAAGTGTCGGGTTCCCGACTTGCGCATGGACCCGACACCTAGCGGCGGGAAGAGGATTATAGCCACTTACCTGGCTGTTAACAGGTACTTGATACTTGTTAACAGGCTCTTTTTCAATTTTGCCGCTTCTACCTCGGGTTCCCCAATGTCCGGACACCACGCTAGGTAAGTGTGGCATGTTGTGAGTCTGCTATGTTGTTTCTGCATTGATGACAGCTGCAGAAGTGGTGTGAAGGATCCAATGGTGAGTTTCAGAGGTAAGAAAATGTTGGGAAAATCATTTTTAATGCATTTACACTTTTCTGTAGGTAAAAAGGTTTGAATTGGCTGTCTAGTGCCACCTCATTGGGAGAATCTCACCAGTGACAGATCACTTCTGTAACCTCACCTGCAGCTGCCATCTGTTCTAGCCTATGGAGGGAGTCATTGGAGAGCCTGGGTACAAGAGCTCACCTTTGTACAGTGATTGTCAGTGTTTGCAGCACCTCAATGCTGTCAAACACTGAGAAATGAGCTATCAAAGAAAAATTGTGTGTGGTCCCTTTAAGAAAACCGGCAGATGACGCGTCATCAAATGACGTCATCTGACCGGTTTCCTCTTAATTGGCCGGCAAGCCCGCAGGGCGGGCTTAACAAGACCAATCGACGTAAAATCACGTTCGTGGGCCGGATGCAGTTGGGGGCGGGACTGGAAGCCGGAAACCAGCTGACCCGCATCCCAAGCCGCATCCATTTGCAAAATTGCGGCCTATATGTTTCCTTAACCTCTCACACAGAATAAAATAACTTTGGGCAGAATTTTGCCAGCGCTCAGAGTGCGGGTTTGGAGGTGGGTCCGCTGTCAAAATCGAAATGATTGACAGCAGGTTGGGAACCCACTGCGAATCCACCTCCATGTAAGTTTCCAGAGTGTCGGGTCTGCGATTTCAGAACAGACCCGATACCAAGCGGCGGGTGAGGCATTTAAGATACTTAACTGCTTGTTTACTACTATTTTGCCAGCCTTTTTCTATTTTACCACATTTTTAACGGGGTTTACGTCATTCGGAGATCACGTCAGATAAGTAGGTCAGGTTCTCTATGTCTCCCCATTGCTGTGAATAGGTGACAGCTGCAAAAGTGGTATGAGAGCTGGTCACTTTCCAATGTCAGACGCTTGAGCCTTCATGACTTGGAAGAAACTTTTGAGCTGTATGCAGTTGAGAAGTGTTTGGAGTAAACTCTCTATCCACTGTCACCTCCTTGGAGCAAGCTCTCTCACCATTGACAGATCGCTTCTGTCATCTCAACTTCAGCTGCCATCTATTCCAGCAACATCAGTGCCCTTGAAAAAATCTCATCTTGGTCCTCAGAATTCCAACACAATCAGCCCCAACACCAACATCACCAACATCCACACCAACCTTCTCCGCACTCAACTGATGCTGCACTGGACACAGGACATCATCACCCGTGCACATTGCTGCCTGGGATGCCAGCGATGGCCTCACCATGTCCAAATTTGCTTCACTTAACACTATACACCCTGGCTGCCACATGATGCACCAGGTTGGCACCACCCCACACCAGCACCATAAAGCATCCCTATGATGTCCAAGCCATTCCTTTCACACTCACATTGGGGGGGGACGTTATGTCTCACCATTCACTGCAACTCACGAAGCCACTTCCAAAGGTGCACACCAATCTGTCCAAGAACGCAAAGTGTTCAAAATAAAGATTTCAATGTTTGACAGCACATTACCAGAAACTTCACATGACCATTGGATAAACCACCCAAGTGCCTACCCTTGTTTGTTCTTAGTTGGTATGCTTGCAGTAGGATGAGGGTGAGTGTGAGGGGCGGCTAGTGAGATGGGGAAGTGATAATGTAGATAGAGAGGGATGGGTGGAGGTGCAAGGTAAGTTGGTGTGAGTAAAGATGTGCAGGAGTAGGGTAGGGAAGGCAGAGTGATAGGGATGTGATGAGTGGCACAGCAGGATGAGGTTGAGTGTGGCATGGCAGTAACATTTTGTGATCTAATGAGATAATTGAAAGGTTTGTGCCACTGCAGCCTGGTCCTCCTGACGACATCCCTGCTTGTGCCCCCCTGTGCAATGTGCAACCAGGCTGCGTTGGTCTCCTGGGGAGGTCTCTTCCGCCCATGGGAAGGGAAGAGAACCTCCCTGCGTGCTGTGACTCCCTCCATAAGCATATGGAGCGAGTCATGCGAGAGCCTGGGTACAGCTGTGCACCTCTGTGCAGTGCTTGTCAGTGTTTGCAGCACCTCAATGCTGTAGAACACTGACAGCACAAATGTCAAAATGAATGCGGCCATGGTCCCTTTAAGGAAACCGGCTGATGACGCGTCATCAAATGACGTCATCAGACCCGCTTCCTTTTAATTGGCCGGCAACCCCGCAGGGTGGGCTTAAGAAGCCCTATTAACGGAAAATCATTTTTGCAGAGCGGCTGCAGCCAGGAACAGGACCGGAACCCACCAACCACCTCTCCCGCCGCAATCCCACCTCCGCTGGCGAAATCGTGGCCTGTGTTTTAGTATTCATGTTTGCATGTTCTTTTAGGGCATTTCCATTGCCTTATTGAGCTGATCGTTTATATTACATTGCATAGTATTTACATCACAGAAACAGGCCATTCGGCCCAGCAGGTCCATGCTGGTGTTTATGCTCCACACGAGCCTCCTCCCACCCTTCTTCATCTACCCCCATCAACATATCCTTCTATTCCTTTCTCCCTCATGTGTTTATCTAGCTTCCCCTTAAATGCATCTATACTATTCGCCTCAACCACTCCCTGTGGTAGCGAGTTCCACATTCTCACCACTCTCTGGATAAAGAGGTTTCTCCTGAATTCCCTATTGAATTTATTAGTGACTGTCTTATATAAATGGCCCCTAGTTCTGGTCTCCCCCACAAGTGGAAACATCTTCTCTACATCTACCCTATCAAACCCTTTCATAATCTTAAAGACCTCTGCTAGGTCACCCCACAGTCTTCTCTTTTCTAGAGAAAAGAGCCCCAGCCTGTTCAATATTTCCTGATCATCCAAAAGTTTCCTGTTAAACAGTTTGCAGGTCATTGAAGCCATTAACTGCATCTCTGGCTGGAGTATCTGTTGTTCCTTCTTTTTCCTTCTTTTCCAGCCTTACTAAAATGCTTTCTTATCTTTCAGTTTTCAGTTCTGTTGAGGGATTGACAAAATATTAACTTCTCTTCTCTCTGTACAGATGCTGACTGAGCTGCCTTGTTTCAAGCATTTTCTACTTTTGCTTCACGTGGTGTTTTTGTGAGAATTAAAGAACCCTCCCTTAATAGTGGAATTATTAAAAAGAAAATGGCCATGGCAAGCTACAAAATAGGAATAATAATTTGACTGTGAGAGTGATCATAACATACTCAGGTCACTTTCCCTTCTATACACCAGCCTCACTTGTGGATTATATGTAAAAAATTGTACATAGAAACATAGAAGATAGAAGCAGGAGTAGGCCATTCGGCCCCTCGAGCCTGTTCCGCCATTTAATGAGATCATGGCTGATCATCCAAATTCAGTACCCTGTCCCTGCTTTCTCCCCATATCCCTTGATCCCTTTAGCCTTAAGAAATATATCTAACTCCTTCTTGAATATATTTAATGAATTGGCCTCAACTGCCTTCTGTGGTAGAGAATTCCACAGGTTCACCACTCTCTGGGTGAAGAAATTCCCCCTCATCTGAGTCCTAAATGGCTTACCCCTTATCCTTAGACTGTGACCCCTGGTTCTGGACTCCCCCGCCATCGGGAACATCCTTCCTGCATCTAGTCTGTCTAGTCCTGTTAGAATTTTATAAGTTTCAATGAGATCCCCTCTCATTCTTCTAAACTCTAGCGAATATAAGCCTAATCGACCCAATCTCTCTTCATACGTCATTCCTGCCAACCCAGGTATCAGTCTGGTGAATCTTCGCTGCACTCCCTCCATGGCAAGAACATCCTTCTTCAGATAAGGCGACCAAAACTGCACACAATACTCAAGGTGTGGTCTCACCAAGGCCCTGTACAACTGCAGCAAGACATCCTTGCTCCTGTACTCAAATCCTCTCGCTATGAAGGCCAACATACCATTTGCCTTCTTAAACGCCTGCTGCACCTGCATGCTTACCTTCAGCGACTGGTACACAAGGACACCCAGGTCTCGTTGCACTTCCCCTTTTCCCAATCTATTGCCATTCAGATAATAATCTGTCTTCCTGTTTTTGCCACCAAAGTGGATAACCTCGCATTTATCCACATTATACTGCAATCGCCATGCATCTGCCCAATCACCCAACCTGTCCAAATCATACTGGAGTTTCTCTGCATCCTCCTCACAGCACACACGCCCACCCAGCTTTGTGTCGTCTGCAAACTTGGAGATATTACATCTAGTTCCCTCGTCTAGATCATTAATATATATTGTGAATAGCTGGGGTCCTAGCACCGATCCCTGCGGTACCCCACTAGTCACTGCCTGCCACTCAGAAAAAGACCCATTTATTCCAACTCTTTGCTTCCTGTCTGCCAACCAGTTCTCTATCCAAGTCAGTACCTTACCCCCAATCCCATGTGCTTTAACTTTGCACGCTAATCTCTTATGCGGGACCTTATCGAAAGCCTTCTGAAAGTCCAAATACACCACATCCACTGGTTCTCCTTTATCTATTCTACCAGTTACATCCTCAAAAAATTCCAGTAGATTAGTCAAGCATGATTTACCTTTTGTAAATCCATGTTGACTTTGTCCGATCCTGTCACTGTTTTCCAAGTGCTCTGCTATTACATCTTTTATAATGGACTCTAGCATTTTCCCCACTACCGATGTCAGGCTTACCGGTCTATAATTCCCCGTTTTCTCTCTACCACCTTTTTTAAATAGTGGGGTTACGTTAGCTACCCTCCAATCCATGGGAACTGTTCCAGAGTCTATAGAATTTTGGAAGATGACCAGCAATGCATCTACTATTTCTAGGGCCACTTCCTTAAGTACCCTAGGATGTAGATTATCAGGCTTGGGGATTTATCGGCCTTCAATCCCGTCAATTTTCCTAACACCATTTCCCTACCAACATCACAACTAGTCACCAGGCATACTTTAAATAAATAACATATTTGCTATCCATGACATCAACGTTCAGCTAAAGAATTAATATTTTCTCATTGTGATTTTAAGTTCTTTAATGTGTTTTGTGAATTATCCAAAGTGCATTTTGCACATTAAATAATTGTTTCTGCAACAGTTTGACAGCTCATCCTGTAGATATCAATAATAGGACATTACATGCAAATTAAAAACTAAATTAAAAACATTTTACTCAATGATGTAGCACATGAGAGCATAGCTTGCTGGTTTACATTATAGAAACTTAGAGATTAGTGCAATTGCTTTGAATTCACTTGTTATTTCATATAATAGTGTATATTAGGAGTTTTAATACTGATTGTTTCAAAACTAAACAGCTGCTCACAAGCCAACATCCTGACCTAATAGGCTAATTGACGTCTTTCGAGCTTATTAGTTGTAAATTATTCATCATACAAATACTAGATGAAAATAACAATGCTGTATTTAAAAGGCTCTTTTCTATAGAAAAGAGAATGCTGAGGGGTGACCTGATAGTGGTCTTTAAAATTACAAAGGGGTTTGATAGGGTAGATGTAGAGAAAATGTTTCCACTTGTGGGGGAGTCCAATAGTGAAATAGGGTGGGAGGAGGCTCGTGTGAAGCATAAACATCGGCACAGACCAACTGGGCTGAATGGCGTGTTTCTGTGCTGTAGATTCTATGTAATTCTGTGTAAAACTAGGGGCCAGAAATATAAGGTAGTCACTAACTAATCCAATAAGGGATTCAGGAGAACCTTCTTTACTCAGAGAGTGGTGAGAATGTGGAACTTGGAGTGGTTGCGGCGAATAGCATAGATGCATTTAAGCTAGACAAGTACATGAGGAAGAAAGGAATAGAAGGATATGCTGATAGGGGTAGGTGAAGTAGGGTGGGAGGAGGCTCGTGTGGAGCATAAACACCGGCATGGACCAGTTGGGCCGAATGGCTTGCTGTAAAATTCTATGTAATATGCATTCTATGTAAAAAGTAGGCTGGCCATAAGTTTAATCTTTGAATTTTACTCATAGCATGAGCAAATCCTGTCACTAATTTACCGTTACCCTTGAACATGCCACATTGTTTGTTTATGATAACTTCATTAATAGAGAAACATTATAAAGGACCCTGTCAATGCAGTCCATTCACTCTCATGCACTATGTAAATATAGTTTCTTCTTACTCCTAACCCACCCTGCATCTATAATTATGACCCCTGGAGGAGAAACCTGCGAGTTAGCGACAGATTCACATGGGCAGGTGGAAGCTCCACCCTGCCCCATACCCACCAATTGAAGAAAAATCCAGCTCCTAATGACTAATATTTTTTGAGAATGCTAATGATTGCTTTGAAAAATGAAACAAGGGACAAGAAGGGCCATTTAGATTTTAACCTAACATTCGAATTTGCATTATTAATCCCTCACCAATTACGTACCACATATGGCATTTCCATGGTTCCAACAGCACAAGAACCATTGTGTTCCACAGAGTATTTAAATCATCTCTGTTTATCCTTATCCTTCTAGCCTTGAATCCCATTCCAAAACAGATAATTGGCAAAGAATTAGATAATCAGTGTAGCAAGAATTGATTTTGTAGTAGTTCATTACATGAGTTGCTTTTCTCTTGAGATACTTGATAAAAAAAAGGATAGCTGCAAACAAAGCATGATAAAAATAAGTTGTAGTGAATTAATACATAATTATTTAAGTTAGTGTAGTGCCAACACATTCAGCTCCTTGAGCCTATTCCGCCATTAATAAATAAATGATTAAAGAGATTCCATTTACATTGGCCCAGATATTCCGATCCCTACGGGTGGGTACGCGCTGTGTACCTACCCGTAGGGACATCGGAGATGCCGGTTTCAGGCATGCACAGCGCATGCACTGAAAACCGGCATTTCCGATCTGTCAAGAATGGTCTTGACAGATCCTACAGCTGCCCTGGAGAAGGGCCTCTGCAGGCAGATAGTTCCACTTTTTGGAGACCCTCCGCCCACAGAAAACCCTTACAATTCTTACGCCTGGTAAAAGCCGGTGCGGCAGCGACCTGAATGGCAGAGACGGGCAACCTAATTCAAATCATTATCACCTTGCTGTCAGACCCTTAAGCGCCTTGTTCAGCCTACCTTTCAAATTTCCCTGTCTGCCCACGGGATTCACACAGCTCAGGAACCAAGTCTGTCAGCCTGAGGCGAGAGTTGAGTGGCCATTGCTCCAGCTGATTAGATGACAGCATGAAATGTACTATAAAAGCTCCCACCTCATAGCTGATCACTTTCCTCAGGCAGAAGCTGTTGCTGACTGCATTCCCAGCACAGATTTAGCTTTCTACAGGCTGCAAGTGTTTGCAGCAAAGTTGCCATCCAGTCTCACCTCATTGGTACAACCTATCACTCCATTGACAGATTGCTTCTCTCATCTCTACTTGACCTGCCATCTATTCCATCAGCATGGGTGCTGTTTATACTGTCTCACCTTGGTCCTCAGAATCAGGCCATGATGAGCCCCAACACCAGCAGCACCAGGCACACCAGCAGCACCAACAACAACACCACCAACCTTCTCCTCAACCACCTGATGCTGCGCAGGACAGAGTGCATCAGCGTAGGGCTGCACCACGCTGGAGGCGGTACTTCCAACACAGCATATACAGGCAGAGGATGAGCTTCCTCAACATGACTGAGCAGCAGTGCCAAAGGAGGCTCAGGCTATTGCACCAGGTCGTTGCAGACATTTGCACATTGCTCAAGCATGACCTGCAGCCCAGAGGAGCGGGTGGACACGCCTTACCAGTGGCTGTCAAAGTCACCAGCGCCTTCAACTTCTTCGCCTCAGGCTCCTTCCAGGGATCTGCAACAGACATTTGCGGCATCTCACAGTCGGCCGGCCACAGATGCATCACACATGTCACCGATGCCCTCTTTGACAAGTCAGCCAATTATATTAACTTTGCCACTGATGAAGCCAGTGTTACCCATGGGTGCAGGGCGTCATCGACTGCACACATGTGGCCATCAGGGCATCCCCATCATAACCCAGGAGTCTTTGTCAACCGGAAGGGCTTCCACTCCCTCAGTGTGCAGCTCATCTACAACCATAGGAAGATCACCATGCATGTGTGTGCCAAATTCCCTGGCAACTGCCATGACTGCTGTTCCCCCTAAGTTGCGCAGCTGCGCGCCCGCGCAATTCCCTCGAGGCTGCTGCGCGCTAGGTATTGCATGCCACACAGTCCCGCTGGAGCATGCTTCAGCGTGCAGGGGCTCTTTTTAATCGCGTCCCACAGGCTTGTTCTTTAGGCCCACAAGAGCAGGCTTCGGCACCTGTGCACTGGACCCATTTGGGCACCTGCACGCTGGAGCCCGCTCCAGGCCTGTCGCTAAGCCCTGAGGTACTGCCTGTGACCGCTGTGATTATCCACACGACCATTCCTGCGGCCTTCTGCACATGCGCACGGTATCCCAGAGCCGCGCATGTGCATTACCCAACAGTTGCGGCTTTGCAGCGTGGCCACATTTTCTTCAGCTGTGGGGGAGAACTGCATCCGTTGGTGGCTGGGGAAGAAGAGAGGATCGAAAGGGGGGAGAGAGAGAGACTGGGGGGAGGAAGGGAGAGAGAGAGACTGGGGGGGAGAGGGAGACTGGGGAGAGAGAGAGAGACTGGGAGAGAGAGAGGGAGACTGGGATGGAGAGAGAGAGACAGGGGTGGAGAGAGGGGGACAGGGACAGAGAGAGAGAGACAGCGAGAGTGAGAAGGGCGAGGGTTCAGGCGGGCGGGTGTAGTCCGTTCCCGGGGACTGAGCAGCGGCTGCACTTTGGAATAACACAGATGGAGGCGCAGCACATGTACAACGGCCGCTGGAAGGAAGCTAATGCAATTTTTAGGCCCGCGGTGAAATAAAAATAAATACGGGAAAGTGATGTTGAATGTCCCGCGGTAAGTTCCAGTTAAATTTTGCCAGGCATTGTCCCCTTTTTGAAAGAGTTTATCAGGGTTATTTAAATCATGTTATGAAAGAGGGGAAAAAGTTTGTGCCCCCGTTTGTACCTCAGAGTCTGTGAGAGACGGAGGGAACGGGAGCAGAAAAAGAGGAAACAACTTCTCCAAAACTGATCCCAACACATCGGCAAGTCTGGGGATAGATAACCTCACCGTCTTCTTAGGAAGTTTAACCACGTTATTCACTTTCTCATTTGAGCTCCATTTGGAATTAGAGTTTATTTTATTATTTTTTGTTGTATGTTTAACAACAGCATTGAAGAGGGAAAGAAAAACTTGGAGCAACTTCTTCTGTCAAAGTTGCAATGAGACTTGAAGGTATTTAAAGATTTTTAATGAACTTTTCACAAAAAATGAACGTTAAAAACACTTTCTTCCCCCCATAGTTTCGATTTTGGAAGAAACAAGCAAAAATCAATTTTCCCCTCATCTAAACAAGTTTCAGCCAGGTCTTGAAATCCAAATGCTTTTAAAGAGGCTCTGAATTGCTTAAAACGTTTTAAAATTGAAATTTCTCAATATTTGATTTTGAATGATCGACAGAAGTGAGTAGCTTCACACAAACATGCAACCATGCTGTTGAGGAGGGGGAGGGCTGGGGAGGATTTGTAGGAGTTACATATTACTTTTAATTGGCTTTAAAAAAAAATATCATTAAGACATTTAGGAAGAGAACCAAAAAAGAGGAAAAACACAAACCATTTTATTTTGTCTGTCGTTCTATAGTCCAAACAAGTCCCAGGAATAATGTAAATATAGATTTCTTCTTAAACGTTTAGTGGAGTGTTAATAGTAACAAGAGTTATGTAATGATGTATAAAAATTGCAGGTAGCTACTTTAGAAGAAACCACTATTTGTTTATTGAGAAAGACACAGATAATGTACAATTTCGATTTGGTATAAATGTTTGAAATAGATTAAAAATTGAGATTACAATGAAGTTTGTTTCCCACTATTTAAGTACCTAAAATAATTCAACACTTTTCATGATAAGAGCAGGGATTAATATTGTGGAGAATGTTTAAGAGAAAAACGTTGGAAGCGAAATTCGTAAATTAACATCTTTACGTCACCATATTAGTAAACATTTCCAAGTCAGCCTGATTGATTCTCCTGTCCTGGAAGAAAGATGAATGTTAAAGGGGAGGGGCCTTGCGCAGCGCAACCCGGGACCCAGCTGGGCCACCAGGGATCGGAGTGCCGGCAAACGAGCCCGGCACTCAAGAGAAGTGCTGGGCTCACGGAGCGCAGCCGGCACTCCACGGGGGGGGCTGCACAGAAGGCCGGGGACAGCAACGTGGGCAGGTGCTGGCAGGCAGCCAGCAACAAAAATGGCCGCCTGGCACCTCCCCTTTAATTTGCACCACCCCGGCCGCAGGTAGGCCCCCCTGACCCTGTCGGACATAGCGTCCAGCGGTAAGTCAGGGGGCGCTACCGAAGATCGCAGCCGGGGCGCGAGCGGGGCGCTGCGCACGGCGATGATGTCATCGCCGCGGGGCGCTAATGGTTACCGCCGCCGCTAACCTCCTGCTGAATTTCGCAGGAGGCGTTAGCGGCACCGCGCCCAGGTGCTAGTTGCTTTGCGCCCTGTTAGCGCCCTCTGAGGGACTAAAAGCTTTTAATTAATTCTACCATAAACAAACTTACAGAATGGGCATGAAAATGACAAATGAATTTCAATATAGATAAGGGTGAGGTGGTGCAATTTGGTAGCAGGAATAAGGAGGCTACCTACTCCTTGGAAAATAATAATCTAAATGGGGTAGAGGTGCAAAGGGATCTAGGGGTATAGCTTCACAAATCATTAAAAGTAGCAAAGCAGGTTAAAAAAGCCATAAAACTGCAAATAAAGCACTGGGGTTCAGTTCTAGAGGAATAAAATTCAAAAGCAGAGAAGTTATGTTAAACCTGTATCGAACCTTGTCTGATTGTCTCATAATTTGAGATGGTGGGATGGCAATATGGCATTACTGTATATATGCTTTTAAGTGGTTGCTATCGCTGTTGTAAATGCTGTTGTTGTAAAAATTGTTGTTGTAAAATTTGTCCACGGATGAAAAGGTCGCATTCAAAGGAGTTCATGGCCAGCTCAGTACAAAAAAAAATTAGAGGGAACATTGGCCTTGACTCTTCTGTCCTTCGCCAGTCCACCCTCCCTCAGCTCTTCACTCCTACAAACAGACTTTCCGGCTGGCTGCTTGGAGACATGGGCTATCCACTGAAGACGTGGCTCATGACACCCTTGAGGAGGCCAAGTACTGAGAGATATAATGAAAGCCACATTTCCACCAGATGTGTCATACAGCAGACAATAGGCATGCTCAAAATGCGCATCAGATGCCTTGACAGATCTGGAGGAGCCCTTCAGTACACACCAGCCAGGGTCTCCAGAATCATCGTGGTCTGCGGTGCCCTGCACAACATAGCACAGCAGCAGGATTAGCGCTACATGAGGAGCAAATCACTGAGCGCACAGCCTCTTCAGAGGAGGAGGAGGAGGAGGAGCATCAGCTGGAAGACGAGGAGGAGGAGGAGGAGGAGCTGGAGGAACCTGCGGCCCAGATCCCACCAGCACCCGAGCACATTGCTGCCCGGGAGGCCAGGGATGGCCTCGTCATGGCCAGATTTACTTAACTTTACGCAGTACACCCATATGGCTGCTACATGCTGCACCAGGTTGGCACCACCCCACAGCAACACTATAAAGGATCCCTACAATGACCAAGCCATTCCTTTCACAATGACCACCATTGCTGGAGATGCCGTTATGTCTCACCATTCACTGCAACTCACTAAGCCACTTCCAAAGGTGCACACAAATTTGTCCAAGACCGGAAAGTGGTGAAAATAAAGATTTTTATGGTTGACATCACATTAACGAAAACTTGACATTAACATTGTGAATCTACTTGTGTGTCATCTTTCTCTTACGTGTGCTTCTACGAGGTGCTACCCCTGTGGCTTCAGCAGAGGTAGAGGCAGCCTGCTCACTTCCCTGCTGCGACTGCTTAGATGGACCTGTGGGAGAGTAAAGAGATGAGTTAGATATGCCATATGAAGAATGGGTACAGATACCATTATGCACATGATGACCATTCAGTGGCTGATGACATCAGTCCCCATATGAGTGACTGATGTATGTCATGTAGCTGTATGGTGTGTAATTCTGTCACCAGGTTGCTGAGATGTCCCCCTCTCTCCGTCTGCCACCTCCAGCTGCTTGGCCACTCCCAATATTTCTAACGCAGCCTCCTCTGCTGTTGTGAGGGTGGCAAATGATGGAGGCCCACCTCCAGTTCTCTCTCTCTCCCTCTTATTGTGCGCTCTCTTTTCCTGCAAGGAGGGAAAGAAGAGATGGTTGAGTGAGAGTGATGGAATGAGTGTAAGGAATGGATGGGTTACATCTTTAGAGGGAGACTATGATGGAGTGGGGTGGCAATGCCAAGTGGCCTTCTTGCGTGTTGTTAGTTGGTATGATTGCATTGAAATGAGGGTGAATGTGAGGGGTGGCTAGCAAGATGAGGATGTGATAATGTAGATAGAGAGAGAGGGATGGGTGGACGTGTAAGTTATGTTGGTGTGAGTAAGGATGTGCAGGAGTAGGGTTGGGAAGGCAGAGTGATGGGGATGTGACGAGAGGCACAGCAGGATGAAGCTGAGTGTGGCTTTGTACTCACCTTTCCTGATTTAATGAGATAATTGAAATGTTTCTGGCACTGCACCCTGGTCCTCCTGCTGTTCACCTCCTCTGCAATTTGAAGTCAGGCTTTTTTTGTCTCCTGGGGAGGTCTCTTCCGCCCATTCAAAGGGAAGAGAACCTCCCTGCATGCTCTGACTCCCTCCGCAAGTATATTGAGGGAGTCATCGGAGAACCTGGGTGCAGCCTGCTGCCTCTCTGCAGTCATGTCTCCAAGTGTTTGGAGCAATCAAAGCCTCCAGTGCAGTGACTGCACACTCCGAGATGAACCTTCAAATGCAATGTGGCCATGGCTCCTTTAAATATCCCCGCTGAAAACACGCTATGAATGAGGTCATCAGACCCGCACCATTTAATAGGGCCGGGTAACGCACAGGGCAGGCTGAATAGGCCCCATTAATGCAAAGTCGATTTCTGCAGGGGGATGGAAGCAAAAAACGGGGTCGCGATCTGCCACACCGACCGTCCACACCCGACCCGCCCAGGTAAAGAAAATTCCAGCCCATGTCATTTCAGCGGTGTGTTCCTTCCCCATGTCAGGCTCAGTAACACTTCCTTTGCTGAAGTCATTGGCAAAAAAACGGTTGGTAGCAACAGACAGAACCCAAAGAGACGTTAATCATGTTAATCATAATCCTTTATATCCATTTGTTTTTTAAAGCGAAGCAAATGGTGCAACTTGTTCTCTGAGGGTGTAGTTATACTCTCAGTATTGCATCACGACAATGCAAAGCGACAGTATGGTGTCGATTTTATCTCCTGGCCCACAACAAAACTGCAAAACATTAAAAATAACTTGCCCTGTTGGCCCTGGATCCACTTCTTGACAGGTGTGGCCTGGCAGGGAAGCTACTGCTGCTGCCCCGCTCTGGCCTCGGATTAAGATGATGTCCTCGGAGCCCAATCCGCATATTTAAACAAGGACCCCGCCGGCTTCGGGCGGCTGTCCTTGGCACCTAGGGTTGCCAGCCCTGGTTGGACGTATCCCTGGAGGTTTCCTCACATGGCCACCCACCTGCAAACTGCCCCACCCAGTCAAACAGCCTTTTTTCTCATCTCCAATTTTTTTTTATAACGAATAAAAGCGTTCAAAGAAAATGATTTTCTTAATGCCCGTATGATTTTTCATCCAGGGTTTTTTGCTCGCAGCAGTGTCCAGGAGATTAGCCTTTAATTCCTGGAGACTCCAGGACAATCCTGGAGAGTTGGCAACCCTAATGGCGCCTGCAATTTAAAACTGTAGTCTGCCGAATCGGGCAGGAGATCAGCAGGCGAGTCCCTCGCGCGATTTTAACTGCCCCCTCCCCATCCAGTTTCCAATGGGTGGGGGGCAGAGTTAAAAGCCCCCTATAACTCCGGAGTTGAATCCCATTCTGACTCTGGAACAGGGTGGTGTCAGAAACGCAGAATGTGGCAGTCTCCATTCTTGGGCTTGCACCACATACAGTTTCAAGTCAGCAATGTCAAGTCCAATTTAAAAGATACTCGGAGGGTCTGCCTGAACTCTTGGGCAAAATTAGACATTTTCAAAGTTATGTTTAATATTCTCAGAAACCTCTCCAATTCCATCAAAATATTTAAAATTCAATGCAGGCACGGAGCTCTCTCTCTCAGCTGTGAGAATTCGATTTAGGGCTATGCCATATAAAGGAGGTACTGCCTGGGTGAAACCCATTCCATAGCTACAAGTCTCGCAGCCCTAATGGTCATAGAAAGTGCAAATGACACTTTTCTCTTTACTTTGAAATATAAGGGGTGATGTCAGGAAGCATTTCTTCACACAAAGCATAGTGGAAATCTGGAAGACACTCCCCCAAAAAGCTGTTGAGGCTGGGGGTCAATTGGAAATTTCAAAACTGAGATTGATAGATTTTTGTTAGGCGAGGGGTATTAAGGGTTACGGAACCAAGGCGGGTGGATGGAGTTAAGATACAGATCAGCCATGATCTAACTGAATGACAGAACAGGCTCGAGGGGTTGAATGGCCTCCTGTTCCTATGTTCCTATAAGGTATTTGAGGTTCAGCCTTATAGTTTTTTAAAAGGGTTTTGTCACCGAACGTTACTTTGGTAGGCTGTGAATTGCAAACCTCCCTCAGCGTGAGTGCACTATAAACATATTTCTAGTAGTTTGGAAATAATATAGAAGGATTACCTCAATATCTCTAATGTTGGTTTGAAATGGACCCGCAGCACCTGCCCCTTTTATGTACACAGCAAACTAAGTACAGCGAGGATTACTAAGGCTGTGATCTGAGCAATAAAAGGCTGACTCTTAGCTGACCTTTGCTGGGCAGGTCATGAGTTAAGCTGTCCATCTCACTGTTTCCATTAATATGCCCCTATAGGGGAAACTTCACACAGTGCTCAGTCGACTCTTGTGTAAATGACTGCTCTCAGATTTATGAGGGTATCTATTGAGACAAGAGATCAATTAATTAATAGGTGGGTTTGATAATAAATCAAACGAACCAGTGTTATAATCATTTCATGTGGCATTATGTTATTCTCTTTCAGACTAGCGTGCCTGGCAGTTCTCAATGGAACCTGCCCAAAGGAAGCTGTGAGGAGATGAGAGGCTTCAGTGAGAAATATGGAGGAAGAAGATAAGGTTGTTTGTCTTTCCTATAAAGGTTTAGACGTAGTTTTGATTGAATAATATGAATTAGCAAATCTATCAGTCATTTCAGTTCTATGATTTACTTACCTGATCCACCTTTGTTATATCTAATTTCCATATATGTGAATATGGCAGTGATTACTATTCACAAGATCAGGCAACTGATTTCCAGTTAAAGGGGAGCTGACTTATTGATTATCCATAGTTGACATTAGTTCTAGTATCAGACACTAGCTGTTCTAAGGTCTGTTTTGCTTCCAGTTTTCCAACCTAGAGTGATTACAAATAGTCAAACACTTCTTTCATCCACTACTTATATTTTGATTGATTTAGGTTCCCCCCCCCTCCCCCCACTCCTTCTTCCTCGCCCACCCGTACAGCTTCATCAATGATAGCTTGCTGCTTACTTGTGACTGACATCTTAAAAAATGTTTATTAAATTGCTGGTCTATGATTTTTGCTGTTTTCAAGCAATTGGCTGTTTGCTGACTACCTTCATGCCAGAGCTGAGAGTTTGTAAATTCTCCTGTCACACTGGATGCATATGCTTTACCCTCACTTTCTCACCTATTCTTGCATTGGATCTTCTTGGTGTGAGGAACAAATAAGCAGTCAATTTCCATAGACTATTCACCTTCTTATTCTCAAATTTAAGTGCTACAAGCGCATTAATCTGATCACAATGCAGCGCTGGAATTAAAGTATCAACCTGCTGGTACAACCCTGCTCTCCTCTGTCCCAGCAGCAAGGACATGTTACTGTGGTGGGGGTCTGTGAAGGAGCGCCTTCTGTCAACTCCAGTCTAAAAAAGGTCACCACAGTGTCTCAGAAATCCTGGTCCAACACGAGCAAATAATATTGGTCCACTGCCCCCATTGCTAGCATGAGTCCAGTTCCTTGGGTAGATGTGTGGGGAATCCAGTCTGCATATTCTGCAGCCTCTAGTTCCATCCAGAACTGGGAGAAGTATCATTAACCAGCATCACTGGTCTACGCACAAGTGACTGAGTCATATGACATTGCGATGTTTAGCAGTCATTTATCCACCAATTGGGTTGCTTAGGATGGCAAAGTATGTACACTCATAGATTATATCGAGTCAACAGCACAGAAACAGGCCATTCGGCCCTACAGGTCCATGCTGGTGTTTATGCTGCACACGAGCCTCCTCCCACCCCTCTTCATCTCACCCCATCAACATATCCTTCTATTCCTTTCTCCCTCATGTGCTTATCTAGCTTCCCTTTGAATGCATCTATGCTATTCGCCTCAACCACTCCCTGTGGTAGCAAGTTCTACATTCTCACCACTCTCTGGCTAAAGAAGTTTCTCCTGAATTCCCTACTGGATTTATTAGTGACTATCTTATATTTATGTGGCCCCTAGTTTTGGTCTCCCCCACAAGTGGAAACATCTTCTCTACATCTACCCTATCAAACGCCTACAATCAATATTTTAAATGTATTTGTCCAGTTTTAGGAAAGCTTCCCAGGTGGTCAGGAAACATTTTCTGTCTCCCACCGCTGACCTTGTGTTATATCTCCATAAGAAGGGAATGCCTTCCTTAGTCAGGTATTTCAAACCCTCACAGACCAACCTTTGCACCAACTGAAGAGCCTATGATACCATAAGAGAATTCTCTCACATTTTCTCTATTCCCCTCTCCTTGCCTCTTCCATTGTTAGCTTTCATCATGCTTAGCTTTTGTAGCTTTAACCCATTTAACTATCTGTTTAATATTACAGATTTAAATAGGTTCTGCTACATCCTGTTTCCATATTTTTTCCATCTGACTGTGCAGAACCATTTGCCATTTTGGTCTGTATAGATTTGTTTTGCGTAGTATTGCAGTACCAAAGCAAATCCTTAGCTTAAATGGATCAAGCTCATAATTTATTGCCAGTCAGACTATACCAATGGATACAGTCAAGAGGTAGATCAAGGTCATTGCCACCAGGCTATGGGAGGGGATAGATAGTAAAGACAATCCTTGTTATTAAAAACTCTATTATAACGAACTTCCCTTAGAACAAACTTTTTCTTTGGTCTTGCTTGAACAACAACAACTTGTATTTATATAACGCCTTTAACATAGTAAAACGTCCCAAGGCGCTTCACAGGAGCGTTATCAAACAAAATTTGGCACTGAACCACATGAGGAGATATTAGGACAGGTGACCAAAAGCTTGGTCAAAGAGGTAGATTTTAAGGAGTGTCTTAAAGGAGGGGAGAGAGGTAGAGAGGCGGAGAGGTTTAGGGAGGGGATTCCAGAGCTTAGGGCCCAGGCAGCTGAAGGCAAGACCGCCAATGATAGAGCGGCTCGATTTAAGTGAAGGTGGGAGTTCAAATCCTAATAAGGTGAACCTCAATAATAAAAAAAACTACATTATCTGTCCCCAGCATTTTGTAACAACTGTAATTGTCTTTCACCAGATGTGTAGGGCAGTTGTCCAGGTGACCATTGATGAAGGAGATTTACTGGGACTAGATAGCCGCATCTTAAGGAATATATAAAATTTGCAACAAAGCACGAACTGTTGGAAAAATTGCCTGTCAGGGCCTTGGTTATTGTGACTAAGATAACAAACAAACGACAGAGAAGCACTTGCTTTCATTTACTGTTTTCTTTATTTGAATGATTACATGAAATCTCCACATAAATAAAGCGGGAAATTAGTTTATTAAAATTTTAAAACTTACATGTTAAGACCTATTTATGTTAAAAACCATTTTGACTGTATTATCCTACATTTTAGCAGAATATGCAGCCATGGCTCAGTGGGTACCACTCTCGCCTCTGAGTCAGAAGGTTGTGGGTTCAAGTCTCACTCCAGAAACTTGAGCACAAAATCTAGGCTGACACTCCTAGTACAGTATTGAGAGAGCACTGCACTGCCGGAGGTCCCATCTTTCAGATGAGACATTAAACCAAAGCCCCGTCTGTCCTCTTAGGTGGATATAAAAGATCCCACGGCACTATTTCGAAGAAGAGCAGGGGAGTTCTCCCTGGTGTCCTGGCCAACATTTATCCCTCAACTAAAATCAGTATATCTGGTCATTATCACATTGCTGTTTATGGGATCTTGCTCTGCGCAAATTGGATGCCGCGCTTCCTACATTACAACAGTGACTGCACATCAAAAGTACTTCATTGCCTGTAAAGCGTTTTGGGATGTCCTGAGGTCGTGAAAAGTGCGATATATAAATGCAAGTTCTTTCTTTCAATATATGATTTTTTTTTCCCCTCAATGAGGAGAAATATTTTGCTCCTGCTACAACCTCACTGGAACTTCAGTGATGCCTTCAACAGCATGAACCTTTAAAATGGTACTGTTAGACAGTGTCAGGAAATAATAGCTATCGCCATTACTCTATACCATGGTTATATATTAGGATCTCAGAAAATGATCTCATAGTAGATTATACTATGTTCTGTTCTGTGGAATCTGGTATCATTCCATTTGAGCATGTTCTAGTGAGCAGGAGATTTTATATGGTTTATATACTAGTGATAGTTCCATTCACAATGTGTGTTATATTGATATATTGTGGTATTTCAGATTGTTATTGTGAGGGGAGCGTGCACTTCATTGCTGTTTGTAAACAGTGAATCCAGGATTGTACTGTGGCTTCGATCTAAAGGACTAACTGCAATCCTGCGCTCCCAGAGAGTGGGAGTGGGTCTTGGAGGGAGTGCATCTTGGGAAATGATGAATGCACAGTGCATGATTTTATGCCTGTCGTTTATACAACAATAGGGGCATCATGCTTGAGCCTGATCTGGTTCTTACCCAAAGACCCCACATGTGTGACTTCAACTGGGGTGACTGCAATCCAGAGCAGGAACACTGGCTGATTGTCTTTATTCAGGGATGCTGAGGGCAATTGTAGCATTCTTACTGCAACCCCAGCTAACAACAGCTAACTCAACACAGCGAGAGTCTAACCACCTCCCCTTGACATTCAACGGCATTACCATCGCCGAATCCCCCACCATCAACATCCTGGGAGTCACCATTGACTAGAAACTTAACTGGACCAGCCACATAAATACTGTGGCAACAAGAGCAGGTCAGAGGCTGGGTATTCTGCGGCGAGTGTCTCACCTCCTGACTCCCCAAAGCCTTTCCACCATCTACAAGGAGTGTTATGGAATACTCTCCACTTGCCTGGATGAGTGCAGCTCCAACAACACTCAAGAAGCTCAACACCATCCAGGACAAAGCAGCCCGCTTGATTGGCACCCCATCCACCACCTTAAACATTCACTCCCTCCACCACCGGCGTACCGTTGCTGCAGTGTGTACCATCTACAAGATGCAGCAACTTGCCAAGGCTTCTCAGCAGCACCTCCCAAACTCGCGACCTCTTCCACCTCGAAGGACAAGGGCAGCAGGCGCATGGGAACACCACCACCTCCAAGTTCCCCTCCAAGTCACACACCGTCCTGACTTAGAAGTATATTGCCGATCCTTCATCGTCGCTGGGTCAAAATCCAAGAACTCCCTACCTAACAGCACTGTGGAAGTACCTTCACCACACAGCCTGCAGCAGTTCAAGAAGGCGGCTCACCACCACCTTCTCAAGGGCAATTAGGGATGGGCAATAAATGCTGGCCTTGCCAGCGATGCCCACATCCCATAAACAAATAAAAAAAACACAGACTGAGGACTAAACCTGGGGTCTTCATGGTCTGTATGGCTCCGCCACTCAATGGATAGCCTACTGAGCTACCAGGGAAGAGTTTTGAATAAATTGAAAAGAAAGATTTATCGGAAATGTTTGATATATATACGTGCACAGTTCCCATTCAGCCCTCACCGCCATCTTCCAAACTCAACCCTCTGGGAGGTGCCAACTGAAGGACAGGTGATTTCCCTTGGGAATGAAGGGAACAATGGCCAGTTGATGAACCTGGACTGATCTCTTCTTTATCCTAGTGCCCAGATCAAGAGCAGCATTGGCTCATTCCTCAGAGCAGGTTGCCTACCCACTCACTTAGTCAGGAAATGGCACATAACATGGGAGGCCCTGAAAGAGGACAAAAGCAACAGGTTAAAAATAAATAAGAGAAGAGAAACAGACAAGCTTGACTCACTTTTCTTTATTTTCATTTGTAGTTACAACATTTAGTATTAAATGGTTACAGATGATCAAGTATATTCTAGCAAATTACACAAAATACATGTTTATTTGAAAGTACCACTGATCACGATCCTACACCATTATTGATTTAAAAACATTTAATAATAAATACATTAAACTCAGAACTGAGTCAGTTTGAAATGCCTGTACTTTATTCTACAATCACCTTTATTTGATCATTCAGAAAGTGAACTACAGGCATTTTATACATTTGCAGACTCTTTGGCTAATTCAACAAAAGTTGTTTCTTTGCCATAATATTATATTAATATATTTTAAGTTAATGGAATAAAATTAATATTAATTTAGCTAGGAAAGAAAAAATGGTAACATTGTTGGCAAATTGTTAGAATATTTAGAGAACAATGTTCACACACAGAAAGAGTTTATTTTCTTGTTGGACTTACTTTTTGAAGTGTAAGTCAGACTGTAATTGATTGTGATTAGCGTCACAGATCAGATGGTCATGCAGTGGAAAGAAGCTGTGCTTCTGTAAAGCCTTTGGACACTGACATGATCTCACTCTTCCCCTCCCCCCTGTACAGTGCATCACAATCTTACATTAGTAAGTTCAGGAGAAAATTAAATTCAGTTTATATTGGTATTGTGCCCTTAAAACACAACATTGTAAAGTCTTATTTTACAAATTCCAACGCACAAGAAAGAATAAAATGTAGGTATTATAATAATTGGAATTACAGTAACAGCATGTATCAAATACAGAGTGAAATCTCATTATTACTACACCCTGTTTTACAAACCTCTTGTGCTTTTTTAACTGGTTCTCCACTCGCTCTGGGACTGAGCTACAATCTCAGTTAGATTAACTAAATTTCCAAGGGCAGGCATTATGCAGAGACCATTGAACTGTTAAACACGATTGGCTGAACAGTTGTCACAAGTGAGGGGGATTCTTGCAGTATATTGCACACTAATTGACATTGGCCTGCACAGTCTGTTGCCTGCCAATGTCACAAAGCACAGAATGTAGCTTGTGCAAAATAAGTGAAAAGAGTTCCTCCTTTTAGTGAAAAAATGCAGTAGGTTTTCAACTTGGCGCCCGTTGTACAAACCGCCCGAATTTCATTTCCATTAATTTCAGTAACATTGTTCACGTACAGAAAGAGTTTTTCCCCTTGTCCGTCTCAGTTTATGAAGGGTAGCAAGTTAAAAATCCACCCCATGGAGTCTGAACTCCATGTAACGAAACAATTTATGCTTCATAGAAGGGATCTCAACGATACCCAACCCTCAGTTTAATAATTGACCAGTGTAGCGCTCAAATGTATAATCTACACCTTTGGTTAGTACACGAATGTCACATCAGAATTAAGATTTTCAACTTCTTGATGCCAGTATTTTATTTTTCTTCTCTTCCAGTTAACTTTTTTTACAGAAATAAATAAAGGTTTTAGTGACCAGTATTTCACCTAGGTCAATATATGGGAAATCAGGGGGACAAACACATCTAAACACACACTAATATACACATATGGACACACTAGTGCTTAATGGGCCACAAACTACAAAACGTGTAATTTTTTTAACAAAGCAAATTGATTAAGATACAAAATGGCAGTGCTCGGTGCCACAGTGTTATCAGCTGATCCGGAATGTTCCTCAAGTGAGCTGCCGGGGCTCACGGATCCCTCATTACAGCTGCTGCAGCCTGATGCTGGTGATGGGACATTACTCTCGTCTACCGGTGTCCTCTGTCCCGGGGACTGCCGGTGGATAGTTTCAGGAAAAGATCCAGCTTTGCTGAAGTCCGCGCTCTCTTGATCTATTCCTTGATCTTTAAGTAGCTTGACCAGAAAATCGATGTATTTCATAGCCAGGCGAAGGATTTCGTTTTTGCTCAGTTTCTTATCTGGAGGGTGCGTTGGGACGAGTTTCCGCAACTCGGCAAAGGCGCTGTTTACGTTTTGCTGTCTCCACCTCTCCCTGGTGTTGGTAAAAACCTTTCTGGTCATCTTTTCTGGTAACTCTGCAATAAAAGTCCAGCTGTAATATTTCACACTGAATTTTTTATTCTTATTATTTAAGAATACAAGAAATAAGAGCAGGAGTTAGGCACTCGGCCCTTGGAGCCTGCTCCGCCATGCAATAAGATCATGGCCATCTTCTACCTCAACTCCACCTTCCCCCACTATCCCTACATCCCTTGATTCCCTTAGTATCCAAAAATCTAGCGATCTCAGCCTTGAGCATCCACAGCCCTCTGGGGTAGCAAATTCCAAAGATTCACAACCCTTTGAGTGAAGAAATGTCTCCTCATCTCAGTCCTAAATGGCTGACCCCTTATTCTGAGACTGTGACCCCTGGTTCTAGACTCCCCAGCCAGGGGAAACATCCTCCCTGCATCTACCCTGTCAAGCCCTGTAAGAATTTTGTATGTTTCAATGAGATCACCTCTCATTCTTCTAAACTCTAGAGAATATAGGCCTAGTCTACTCAATCTCTCATCACAGGACAATCCCCACATCCCAGGAATCAATCTAGTGTGAACCCAGAAGTATGTTGTAGCAGTATGTTCTGCCAGATTTTATTTCATAATCCTAGTGATTTAGTGAACTTCCTGTTTCGTTGAAGCATTGCAAAAGGTAACGCAAAAGACCAGAATAAAGGTAATCATTAAGAACTAAATGTAAAATAGATGTTATTATTGATTAGAATCTATTGTTTGGTTGGATAATGGGCACTAATATCCAATATAGACCCCTTTTCTAATGATATATTTTAACGGTAGTAGCTGATTATGCTCAGGAGTCATTTGTAATATTCAAATTGCCATTGTTCCCTATTCCTGCCCCCCCCCCTCCCCCCTCTGCCGATTCCATTAAAAAAACTGCCTGGTTTCAAGTCAGGTGAGTTAGCTGCTTAGGTGAGGGGGACTTTTTAAGGCAAAAGTCTACCAGTGGTTATAGTGTCTGAACTTGCTGATTTTATTCTAACTCCAATCTTTGCCTAGGACAGCACAGATCAGCCACTATAATCATATTCATTACGTGATGCTCACATTTCCCCCCACTGCACCACAAATCACTTCTACTCAGTGCATAGTGCTGATGGCAGAATGTACAACTGTGTAATTTTGAAGATGAATGCCACTGGTTCAGTAATCTCTACATTCCATACCCTTGGTCAGACCCCATCTAAAGTACTACATTCAGTTCTGAGCACCACACCTTAGGAAGGATATACTGGCCTTGGAGGGGTGCAGCGCATATTCACCAGAATTATACCTGGGCTAAAAGAGTTAAATTATGAGGACAGTTTGCATAGACTAGGCTTGAATATAGAAGATTAAGGGGTGATCTAATTGAGCTGTTTAAGATGATTAAAGGAGTTTATAGGGTAGAGAGAGAGAAACTATTTCCTCTGGCAGGGGAGTCCAGAACAAGGGGGCTATAGCCTTAAAATTAGAGCTAGGCCGTTCAGGGGTGATGTCAGGCAGCACTTCTTCACACAAAGGGTAGTGAAAATCTGGAACTCTCTCCCCCAAAAAGCTGTTGAGGCTGGGGGTCAATTGAAAATTTCAAAACTGAGATTGATAGATTTTTGTTGGGTAAGGGTATTAAGGGTTATGGAACCAAGGCGGGTAGATGGAGGTAAGATACAGATCAGCCAGGATCTAATTGAATGGCGGAATAGGCTCAAGGGGCTGAATGGCCTCCTGTCCCTATAAGGTATTTGAGGTTCAGGCTTATAATTGTTTAAAAGGGATATGAGGCTGTATTTTGAGACCGTTAATTTCACAGCCATTGGTTGCATTATGCGGGGAGCACAGAAGGATGACATATAATTAATGGATGGTGTGAAGTACATTACTGTTGGTCCAAAGTTGGCTTGGGGTAGGGGGCAACTATTCAGCCTCAAGCAAAATCAGGAAGAGACCCTAAACACACCCGTCATTCTCCCCCATATCCTCTTTTATCTTGTATGATGGAGACCAGATGTTTCTGTACCCCTGCCCACCCTGATTCCATATTTTAAAACTGCCTGGTTTTAAATCAGGTTGATTTCACAATGTAGGTGAACCATTAGTAGTGATGGTTAGCAGATAGATAGCATTATAGCATAATGGAAATCTCATGTTCAAGGCACAAAATGAAAGAAAAAGCAACACATTCTCACACAAGAACAAGCAGATTGTAGCAATATAGCTTAAAGGGAATGCAGTTCCTAAACCCCTTAAATATAGTATAATTAAATATGTTGAGATTGAAAATACCATTGCCTTGACCACAGATTTGTAGTATGTAACCAACAACATTGAAATACCAAACAAGTACCTGAAACAGTTCTTACCATCTCAACCCAATTAATGGAAAATAAACACAGAGACACATTTTAATTGCAACAAAAACCCTCTGCGAAAGGTAACACAAAGAAGAAATATTCAGGAAACAATTGGTTGCAGAAAGGTATGCTGTTACAGTTACATTGCTAAAAACACATAGGATCCACATTTCTACCTATGATACATCTACCTGTAGTAGGTAGCCTCTTTCTATTTCTGTGCCAAACAAGTATTTTAAAAGCTCAGAATCATTCCTTACCTGTTTCAGTAAATGCTGGCTGTCGATGATGCACCAGGAATATGTATAGCAGGAGTACTGGCTGAAGGAGCTGAGTTGCGACCTGCACTGAGTTGTGTGTGGCAGAAACAGTGATACCCAGATTCTCTGCAGACCCGTGCTATGGGTTTTTTTTTTGGGGGGGGGGGGGGGGGGCTCCTGTCATTTATAGTGTGGCTGTCCCTTTGTTTGACATGTGTCACTACTTTGTGCTACAAGTGAATTTATTTCTGTCTCCTTGGAGACTACCAGTACAATGCTCCAGGCACCCTTCCCATTCTTTGACATCTTGTTCCTTCCATTAAAAAAATAGCGTTCCATTTTCGGCAAATTTACAAGAGTGTCGTTTAGCCTGAAAAGGTGAACGATGCATTTTGTTTAATAACCAAAAAGGCAAGATAATGTCACGCTGCATTTTATAACGTTGAAAATATCCACGATTGTTTTATTTAAATCCGCAACATTAGACGAGGGAAAACCAGTTAGGAACATTGTATTTGTCAGCTTTAACAATATTTCATGGTGCTGGAATTTAAAACCTCAACCACCTTTCGAAACAATTGAATGGATGTTGTGAGAAGCTCCATGTTTCCTGTCCAGCATTTACTGATTCTGCAGCTGTTTTATAATCGGCAATGAAGGCAGAAATATCGCAACAATTACAGAAAAAAAACATTGGGAATGACATGTTGGGTATGACACACACTGCACTGAAATATAATGGGTTTCTAAACTGTTACATTTCACATATCTTTCAGTGAATGCAAACAGAACAGACATAGGCTGCTGCTGGGAGAGTCAAGTTAATACATTATGCAATTACTTGATTTTTTCAGTATATATAGTAAATCAGCATTCTCATCATTTGCTGTGAGCTTTCATTGTTTATAATTTATGCTGTTATTAATTTTTTCCCTCAAGTGCTTTGTTTCAAAGTGACAGACTGCTATGGCGTTGTACTTTGTGGAGTAGGAATTTACATAATCCGATTACAGGGATTATCATGTGGTTGCAAAACTGCCCCAGTGGGTTTGAGTCAAAAAATCCTTAC
The DNA here is from genome assembly GCA_030390025.1 of Squalus acanthias. Classification (NCBI taxonomy): domain Eukaryota; kingdom Metazoa; phylum Chordata; class Chondrichthyes; order Squaliformes; family Squalidae; genus Squalus; species Squalus acanthias. Next base: position 131,021,130 of record CM059425.1, on the reverse strand, counting down.
TATTCATTGCACTCTCTGCCCTGCAAAGGACTGCACCTGCAATTCTGGCCGACACTCTTTCAGGACTCTAGTAGGATCTAAAATTTACAAAAACTGCTTCATGTATGCATCGCCTTTAATTGATCCATCTGGATTAATCTTGAGGAGACTGGAAATGAACGTTTGGATGCTTAGTATTATCTAAAGGGTCATCTGATTCTTAAAAAGAGCCAACTTGCATCGTCCCTCAGTACTTTCCCTTCTGATGGTTTGCATTGTCCACAATGCTAACGCAGCGGTCGCGACGGCAGTGAGAGCAACCATTTCGCTCACTGAACTCACCATTTATTTTTTACACTTCCAGAGGAAAGTGACTTCAGTCAGACAGCAGTTTAGTTCTCACAATAAATCTACTTTAAAGCCCCCACCACCACTGCTATAAAAAAAAAACTCCGATTAGTCTCTCCGGCAAGTCGCAAAGGGCAAACGAGCTTAGACAAATGTTGACTTTAGCTAAAGATTGCCTCTCCGTTTAATAATAATTAGTCATTGAAAACTAAATGAAATGTCTTTGACACGGCAGTGGAAAAAAAAAGTGGGAGTTTTAAGAAAAAGTGCACACAATGCTGCTCTGAAAGTCTTTGAAATGAAATAGTAAAGAGCGGTGAAGGTGAGCGGGTTTTCAACCTATGGAGTTGGCAGTTTGCAGTCATTGTGAGGCTGGCCCTTTGATTTCCCATTCAGAGTGGAGAGGGGATCACTCCAGTAAGCTGCCTATTGCAGATAGGAATTTTACAGGCTCTGGAAGGACGCGATAAGAAAAGCTGCAATTATTAATCAAGGATTAATTGTTAGGCAGTCAGTAAAAAGATACAGTGGATGGTTTATCTGTTCGACTGCAAGACTTCCAGCGTTTCGCATTCTAAAACAGATGCAATATTGATTTAGTGCTATTAGACACACAGCCCGTTTCCACAGCCCCAAGATTAGATGAACTTGACATTACTTGGAGGGAGAATCTCGCTGCTGTAATTTTAAAGAGAAACTAATAGAAATGGAGAACCAATCAAAGGAGAACAGAAAACGGATGAAAGTTGTTACTTTTTATCCTTTTTTTGTTAATTAGGGATGGGCAATAAATGCTGGCATTGCCAGCGACGCCCACATCCCTTGAACAAATAAAACAATTCTTTTACTTTACGCTTATCAAATATGATAACTTCAGCTCAGGATTTCAGTGTTATTTCTGTGCTAAAATAAAGTGTTGATGCAATTCCAGTCGTTTTTTAAAGAAAGGCCACTGGATTAAAGAATCTCTGTTTCTTCATTATCTTTAACATACAGATCAATCAGCGCCTCAGTGAAAAGGACACGGTGGCACCAATCAATCATCCATTGGCTTCCATTGTTCGGCAAAGTGTAACAGAGGGGAAATGGATCCCAAAGAAACAGCGAATTCTGCTTCATAACAAAAGCAAAATACTACGGATGTTGGAAATCAAAGCAGAAACTGCTGGCAAACACTCAGCAGGTCAGGCAGCCTCCGTGGAGAGAGAGAGAGACAGAGTTAACTTTTCATCAGAAGGTGTTAGTAATGTTTTATATTGAGGAGACAGGCCACCCATATAATCTGGAGCATTATAGGAAACAGCCACAACTGGTGCCAAAGTGCATTAATTTTGTGTTATCTAAGACAGATTCAGTGACGCAAAAGAAAGAACTTGCATTTATATAGCGCCTTTCACGGCCTCAGGATGTCCCAAAGTACTTTACAGCCAATGAAGTACTTTTGAAGTGTAGTCACTGTTGTAAAGTAGGAAACAGTATTAACCCCTTTCTACACCCTTAAAAATCTTTTTAAATTCACAAAGTTTCAGTCACAACATCCAGGAATAAATTTCAGTGAGTTAATTGGGCAGGATGTGACCAAACCCCAACTCCTTCCTCTTGACTCCACTCAACAATATTCAGTTCCAAGAGGTAAAGCTTTTGTTTTCATATTTTGTTGAGGTGTTTCTACTGTGAAATTGGTGAAGCACAATTGTTATAAAGTCCTGAATCATTTAGTCACGTCAAAACGTCTGTGAGATCTGGGGACCCATGTTGGTTGTCAAACAATGGGCCGTGGACACCAGCTGTAAGTGAGTGAAGAATTACTAGAATAATAGCATAGAGAGGATAATAATCTGGTAAATTTGTCAATAAGATAAAGTTCCAACAATTTTCCATATGTCCCCCTTCCAGGTATTATAACAGGAACTTGCATTTATATAGTGCCTGTAACGTAGTAAAACATCCCAAGGAGCTTCACAGGAGCATTATCAAACAAAATTTGACATGAACCAGATTAGGATAGGTTGGTCAAAGACATAGGCCGGAATTTTGACGTTAGAGTTGGAGCGGGTGCATGCAGGCCATGTGCCGGGTTTTCAACAGCGTATTCTGCACTGCACATTTAACTGAATTGGATCAATTGTAAGAGTCATGCGGGTTTCCCGGCCAATTAAATGGAGCAGGTCTGATTACGTCACCAATGACTCGATTTCAGCTCAGATATTTAAAGGAGCCTTGCACACATCCCAGTTGAAGGTTGTTGGAGGAGGCATATAGGAGGTTGGGAGAGGTGGCTATTCTTATCTATCGAAGACTTTTGTGAGGGTACAAGGAAGGATGGAGTCACAGCGCCAGAAGGCTGCGCCCAGGTTCTTGGATGCCTCCCTGGAAGTCCTGGTCCAGGGAGTTAGAGCATGGAGGGAGGTCCTATTCCCTGGTAATGGCAGGAAGAGAGCAGCCAGTGAAACCAAGAGGGTATGGCTGGAGATCGCACAAGAAGTGAGCAGTAGGGGTGTTGTCAGCCATTCCTGGATCCAGTGCCGCAAGAGATTTAATGATCTCTTGAGGTCAGGAAAGGTGAGCACAACAACACACTCAACTGGGAGCTGGTGGACACCATTGATGTTCACGGTGAACACATTTGCAGTAAGTGTTGGCTGCTCGAGGAACTCCGGCTCCGTGTTGATGAGCTGGAGTCCGAGCTTCAAACACTGCGACACATCAGGGAGGGGGAGAGTTACCTGGACTCCGTGTTTCAGGAGGTAGTCACACCAATTAGAGTAACTAATTCAGAAGTAGCCCGTGGTCAGGGACAGGAAGGTGTGACTACGAGTGAGGCAGGTACAGGGATCCAGGAGGTAGTGTTGGAGGAGCCGCAGCCCTTGCTCTTGTCCAACAGGTTCGAGGCTCTTACTCCCTGTGTGGATAGGAGCGGGGACTGCAGGGAGGATGAGCAACCTGGCCACAGCACCGTGGTAAGGGGGGCCATTCAAGTGGGGGGAGTAAAAAGAAATGTTGTAGTGGTAGGGGATAGTATCATTAGGGGGATAGATAGGGTTCTTTGCAGCCAAGAGCGAGAGTCCCGAAGGCTGTGTTGCCTGCCCGGTGCCAGGGTTAAGGACATCTCCTCTGGGCTGGAGAGAAACTTGGAGTGGGAGGGGGAGGATCCAGTTGTCGTGGTCCATGTTGGTACCAATGACATAGATAGGACAAGGAAAGAGGTTCTGCTGAGGGAGTTTGAGCAGCTAGGGGCCAAATTAAAAAGCAGAACCTCGAGGGTAATAATCTCTGGATTACTACCTGAGCCACGAGCAAATTTGGCTAGGGTAAATAAAATCAGGGAGTTGAATGCGTGGCTCAAAGACTGGTGTGGGAAAAATGGGTTTTGCTTCTTGGGACACTGGCACCAGTACTGGGGCAGGAGAGAGCTGTTCCATTGGGACGGACTTCACTTGGCCAGTGCTGGGACTAATGTCCTGGCGAATCGAATAACTAGGGCTGTGGAGAGGGCTTTAAACTAATTAGTGGGGGGGAGGTTTCAAGAGAGCAAAAAATAAAAATGACAACAGAGAGGGTCATAGACATAGGTAGCAGTAGGGGATCACAAATCAGAGCGTGGCAGGAAGGGACAGAGTGTGTGGAGTAAAAGGTAAGTGGTAAAAAGTGAAAAAGCAGGAACTAAGTGCCACAAAGCATATTTGAAAGTTCTCTATCTGAATGCACGTAGCATTCGTAACAAAATAGACGAGTTAATGGCACAAATAACTACATATGGTTATGATATTGTGGCCATTACAGAAACATGGCTGCAGGGTGACAATGCCTGGGAATTAAACATACCAGGTTATTTAACGATCAGGAAGGACAGGCAGGAAGGAAGGGGAGGTGGGGTGACTATGTTAATAAAGGAAGGAATCACTGTAATACAGAGTAATGATATTGGGTCAAAAAATCATGATAATGAAACAGTTTGGGTGGAGATAAGGAATAATAAGGGGAAAAAAACACTAGTGGGCGTAGTCTATAGGCCTCCGAACAGTTGCAACTCTGTTGGATGGAGTATCAATCAGGAAATAGTTGAGGCATGTAATAAGGGAACATCTATAATTATGGGGGATTTTAACTATCATATTAATTGGACAAATCAAATGGGGCAGGGCTGCCTTGAGGATGAGTTCATTGAGTGTATTAGGGATGGGTTTCTTGAGCAGTATGTAACTGAACCGACCAGGGGGCAAGCAACCTTAGATCTGGTCCTGTGTAACGAGACAGGATTAATTAAAAATGTCCTAGTAAAGGATCCCCTTGGAATGAGTGACCATAACATGGTTGAATTCCATATTCAATTAGAGGGTGAGAAGGTTGGATCTCAAACAAGCGTGCTAAGCTTGAATAAAGGAGACTATGAAGGTATGCGAGCGGAATTGAGTAGAGTGGATTGGGAAAATAGATTAAAGGGTAAGACGACACATGATCAGTGGTGTACATTCAAGGAGTTATTTTACAACTTCCAAAAAATATATATTCCACTGAAAAGAAAAGGGTGTAAAAGAAAGGACAGTCATCCGTGGCTAAGTAAAGAAATTAAGAATAGTATTCGACTAAAAACAAGGGCATATAAGGTAGCGAAATCTAGTGGGAGGACAGAGGATTGGGAAAACTTTAAAAGGCAGCAAAAAATAACAAAAAGATTGATTAAGAAAGGGAAGATAGATTATGAAAGTAAATTAGCAAAAAATATAAAAACAGATAGTAAGAGTTTTTATAGTTATATAAAAAGAAAAAGGGTGGCTAAAGTAAATGTTGGTCCCTTAGAGGATGAGACCGGGAAATTAATGGTGGGAAATATGGAGATGGCAAAAATACTGAATGAATATTTTGTATCAGTCTTTACAGTAGAGGACACTAAGAATATCCCAACACTGGACAAACAGGGGGCTATAGGGGGAGAGGAGCTAAACACGATCAAAATCACTAAGGAAGTGGTACTCGGTAAAATAATGGGACTCAAGGCGGATAAATCACCTGGACCTGATGGCTTACATCCTAGAGTCTTGAAGGAAGTGGCGGTAGGGATTGTAGATGCATTGGTAATAATTTTTCAAAACTCCCTGGATTCCGCTAAGGTCCCGGCAGACTGGAAAACTGCTAATGTAACACCCTTATTTAAAAAGGGCAGTAGACAGAAGGCTGGTAACTATAGACCGGTTAGCCTAACATCTGTGGTAGGTAAAATTTTGGAGTCCATTATTAAGGAAACAGTAACAGGACATTTGGATAATCATAATTTAATAGGACAAAGTCAGCATGGTTTTACAAAGGGGAAGTCATGTTTGACAAATTTGCTGGAGTTCTTTGAGGAAGTAACATATAGAGTGGATAAAGGGGAACCAGTAGACGTAGTGTATTTAGACTTCCAAAAGGCATTTGACAAGGTGCCACACAAAAGATTATTGCTTAAGGTAAAAAATCACGGGATTGGGGGTAATATTCTGGCATGGATAGAGGATTGGCTATCTAACAGAAAGCAAAGAGTTGGGATAAATGGTTAATTCTCAGACTGGCAATCAGTAACTAGTGGTGTTCCACAGGGGTCAGTGCTGGGTCCCCAACTCTTTACAATCTATATTAACGATTTGGAGGAAGGGACCAAGTGTAACATATCAAAATTTGCAGATGATACTAAGATGGGAGGGAAAGTAGTGAGTGAGGAGGACATAAAAAACCTGCAAGGGGACATAGACAGGCTAAGTAAGTGGGCAGAGATTTGGCAGATGGAATACAACACTGGAAAGTGTGAGGTGATGCACTTTGGCAGGAAAAATCCTAGAGCAATTTATTATCTTAATGGCAAGAAACTGGAGAGTACTGAAGTGCAAAGGGATCTGGGGGTCCTGGTGCACGAAACTCAAAAGGTTAGTATGCAGGTGCAGCAAGTGATTAAGAAGGCAAATGGAATGTTGGCTTTCATTGCTAGGGGGATGGAATATAAAAATAGGGAGGTATTGCTTCAGTTGTACAAGGTATTGGTGAGACCGCACCTGGAATACTGCATACAGTTTTGGTGTCCTTACTTAAGGAAAGACATCCTTGCTCTCGAGGCAGTGCAAAAAAGGTTCACTCGGTTAATCCCGGGGATGAGGAGGTGGTCATATGAGGAGAGGTTGTGTAGATTGGGACTCTACTCATTGGAGTTCAGAAGAATGAGAGGCGATCTTATTGAAACATATAAGATTGTGAAGGGGTTGGATCGGGTGGATGCGGGGAGGATGTTCCCGATGACGGGTGAGACTAGAACTAGGGGACATAGTCTTAGAATAAGGGGCTGCTCTTTCAAAACTGAGATGAGGAGGAACTACTTCACTCAGAGGGTGGTAGGTCCATGGAATATGCTGCCACAAAAAGCTGTAGAAGCTACATCATTGAATAAATTTAAAACAGAAATAGACAGTTTCCTAGAAGTAAAGGGCATTAAGGGTTACGGGGAGCGGGCAGGAATTTGGACATGAGTCTAGGTTCGGATCGGTCATGGCCCTGTGGGTAGTGGAGCGGGCCCAGGGACCGTGTAGCCTGATTCTGCTCCTATTTCGTGTGTGCAATTCTGTTAGATGCAGGAGATGGTTCTGTGATAGTAGATAGTAGATTGGCGGTTAGGATCAGATCAGCCATGATCTTATTGAATGGCGGAGCAGGCTCGAGGGGCCGATTGGCCTACTCCTGCTCCTATTTCTTATGTTCTTATGTTAACTACATCCTGATGTGCGTGTCACCCCAACCCCATCACTCTGCCTTCCCAAGCCTACTCCTGCACGTCACTCCTCACACCAACCTACCTTGCAGGTGCACCCATCCCTCACTGTCTATGCACCTACTCACATCCCCATCTGACGAACCACCACTGACACTCACCCTCAACCTAATGCAATCCTAGAAAGCAACACCACAGAAGGAGGCCATTTAGCAATGTCACGCCACTCCCTATAGTCACCCTCTACAGATGTAGCGCATACATCCCTTACACTCATTCCATCACTCTCACTCAAAGTTCCCTTCTTTCCCTCCTTGCAGGAGAAGAGAGCCAAGAACAGGAGAGAAAGAGAGAGAACCGGAGGTGGCCCTCTAATATACACTAATTTGACACCAGCAGAGGAGGATGCTCTCGAAATAAGTGGAGTGGCAGAGCTGCTGGTGGTGAGAAACGCAGAGAGGGGGACCTCCCAGCAACCTGGTGACAGAATTAAATATCCCACATGGCATACAAGAGTCACTCATGGTGACTGATGTCAGCAGCCAGTGAACTATCATCATGTGCATAATGGTAACGTTACACATTCTTATCATTAGAGGTATAATTCATGTCTTTACTCTCCTAAATGTCCATCAAGTGTCCCCCTCCCTCCCCACTGTCCAGCCGGAGAAAGAAAATGACTCCTCAGAAGAAGCTCCATTCTTTGAGGGTGCACCGTCACCAGACCCATGCGCACCCAGCTTCAGTGCAGATACGCGCACATCAGTGGGTCCTGCGAGACAGAGAGTAGTGTTGTCACCTGGTGTTTCACACATCACAAGTGAGCAAGAGCAAATGGTGGAAACAGGAACAGCAGTGGAGAGTCCTTGCTGGAGGGCACAGGACACTCCAAGCTCTGCTCACCTGGATGCAGATGCTAAACCTCGGGGCCGTTGACAAAGAGGTTAATCTTGGAGGAGCAGTAACAAATGCACGAGGCTCTGGCAGCTTTTCCAACGATTGTAGAGAGAATGGAGGAGTCCATCTCCAACATGAGCAACACCATATCGCAGGCGATGACAATGATGTGCTGTTCCATGGAAAGGATAGCCACCTGCATGGAGCAGCTAACGCGCCAGTCAAATGAGAACATGCTTGCTGTGAACAACAGATTGCAGACTCTTATTGACCTCATCTCTAGAAGCGATAGCAACATAGACTTGGGCATTCATCGCCCCACTGATGGATGTGCGGGTGGCCCATGAGAGGGATGATGGTAAGAGGGCACCTGGAAGTGGGGGCTCTGCTCAAAGCGCTCCCACTTCTCCCCCATTGCCTCCCCCTCAGTCAGAGCCCCACATGCTGCCTCGGATCCCGATGGCCAAGTCTGCATCTGCACAGTTGCAGGAGGAGCAGTCTTTGGCAGGGCCCTCACAGGCTCCAAAACCCAGAGGATGTCCGCCAGAAGTGTCGAAGCAGTCACAGCAGGGAAGTGAGCAGCCTGCCTCTACCTCTGCTGAAGCCACAGGGGTTGCACCTCGTAGAAGGACTCGGAAAAGAAAAAAGACACAATCATAGATGCACAAGGGTATGCACATGGGTGTTTGCCAAAATGTTAGTGTTAAGTTTCAGTTCTATTTATGACACACATAAATTGGTACAGCATCTGGGTCCCAGATGGGTACACTGGTGCAACTAAAATGGGCCATTATGAGGCCATCCCGGGCCTCTCCGGCAGCAATGTGCACCACTGCTGGTGCCATTTCCACCTCAGGTTCCTCCTCCTCCTCATGTTCCACCTGTTCCTCCTCCTCCTACTCCTCCAAAGAGGCTGCGTGCTCTGCGCCCTGCTGCTCCTGCAGCTCCAATCCTCGCTGCTGCACTATGTTGTGCAGCGCGCAGCATACAATGATGATTCTGGAGACACTGGCTGATGCGCACTGAAGGACTCCTCCAGACCTGTCAAGGCATCTGAAGCGTATCTTCAGCATGCCGATTTCTTGCTCTATGACACATCTGGTCGGCATGTGGCTTTCATTATAGCGCTCCTCGGCCTCATTGCTTGGCCTCCTCAAGGGTGTCATCAGCCAGTCTTCAGTGGATAGCCCTTGTCTCCAAGCAGCTAGCCAGTAAGTCTGTTTGGAGGTGCGAATAGCTGAGGGAGGGTAGACTGGCACATGGTGAAAGAATCATGACAGCTCCTTGGGAATCTGGTGCACAGATGCATGATGATCTTTTTATGGTTGCAGACGAGCTGCACATTGAGGGAGTGGAAGCCCTTCCGGTTCACAAACACTCCTGGGTGATCTGGAGGTGCCTTGATGGCCACATGTGTGCAGTCGATGACGCCATGCACCTGTGGGAAGCCAGCCAGAGCTGCAAAGCCGAGCGCCTGCTCAGTAACATTGGCTTCCTCAGTGGAAAAGTGTACATAAGTGGCTGACTTGTGAAACATGGTATCGGTGACCTGGGTGATGCATCTGTGGGCAGCCGACTGCGAGATCCTGAAGATGTCTGCTGCAGATCCCTGGAAGGAGCCTGAGGTGAAGAGGTTGAGGGCACTGGTGGTGACTTTGACAGCCACTGGTAAGGCGTGTCCACCAGGTCCTCTCGGCAGCAGGTCTTCTTCCAGCAAACCACAAATGTCTGCCATGACTTGGCGCGATAGCCTGAGCCTCCTGAAGCACTGCTGTTTAGTCATGTCCAGGAAGCTCTACTTCTGCCTGTATACCCTGTGTTGGGGGTAACGCCTCCGGTGAGGTGGACCCCTGTGCTGATCCCCACTCTCCTGTGAAGCATCAGGTCGGTGAGGAGAAGACTGCTGGTGTTGTTGCTCCTGCTGGTGTTGTGGCTGCTGCTGCTGGTGTGGCTGGTGTTGTTGGTGCTGGGGCTCATCTTGGTCCTATTCTGAGGTCCAAGGTGAGACAGCATAAGTGGCACCCATGCTGACCTGATAGATGGCAGGTAAAGTGGAGATCAGAGGCACAATCCTCCAATGTAGTGAGAGTGACTTGCAATGTGGTGAGAGTGGCTTCAGAGATGCAGAAATCACCTGTAAACTCCTGAAAGCAAAATCTCTACACAAAATGGTGTCAGCAAGAGCCTTTCCCATAGGCAAGGAAGCAGGTGTAAGGTGTGTGTATTTATGTGCTTTTTCCAGCTGTCACTTAATGAACTAGCACAATGGCCACTGAACTCCCGCCTCCCCTTCACAGGCAAGCTTCCCAAGGTCCGTGAATCCCGTGCACAAGCAGTTAAAGATGAAACCTCACGTTCAAAAGGGTCTTAAGGGTCTCTCAACTAGTAGTTAACTACCTCAATGAGGTCGCCCGCCTCTCCCGAGTGAGTCCGTGGCGCGCTTTGAAACTCACCCCAGTAAAATGCGGAAGTTGGCAGGATGACAGCAGGTTCCCGACACACTGTTAATTTCAACACTTTTAACTGCCGACCTGCTCCCAAACCCGCATGTGAAAATTCCGGCCAGAGTTTTTAAGGAGCATCTTAAAGGAAGAGAGAGAGGTAGAGCGGTGGAGAGCTTTAGGCAGGGAATTCCAGAGCTTAGGGCCTAGGCTGCTAAATGCATGGCTGCCAGTGGTGGAGCGGTGGAAATCGGGAGTGTGCAAGAGGCCAGAGTTGGAGGAACGCCGAGACCTCGGAGGGTTATAGGCCTGGAGGAGGTTACAAAGATAGGGAGGGGGCGAGGCCATGGAGAGATTTGAAAACAAGGATGAGAATTTTAAAATCAGTCATCATCTATTGGCGGAAGCTCAGCTCAGGGTCAAATAGGATGCCGAATTTGTGAAAAATCTGGTTCAACCTGAGACAGTAGCAGGGAATTGCTGGCTAGGGTACAGTGTTTGTGGAGATTAGGGGTAGTTTTGTGCTGCGGTATCAAGCCCAATGAGAACTGGATTGAGACTTCTCATTCCACGTAGGACCCTTGCACCATAGTCTTTATCAAGACTAGCTTGGATATCTATATGTTAAGAGTTAACTATTTACATATTGGTACAGCAAACTACATTTATGGTTCTTCTGCATCTGCACAAGTACATACTAACTGATTAAGTTTATAAGAACTCAAATATCAGCTTGTACCTTAGTTACTTTCTGTCCCCATTTCCAACATTAAATTTAGTTGAAATGATCCCATTGTCTCTTATATAGCCTTGTCCCTGCTCACTGTCCACTATTTCAGCACAAATGCTTTAGAGGTATTAACATGGATTTTAATGATGTGAACTAAAAATATACTCGTCCTTTTTAACCATACAAGTGCAGTGAATAGAGAAAAATCTGATTAACCCTTTCAGAAGTGCAGCTGCTTGAGGATGACAAAACGGTTGCAATGATTTTCATTTAGCTTTACTCGGACTACTGTGAAATCATTCTTCAGAGGGTTAATATTCTTTTCAGTCTTCAGATGCTAAGTGTGATCGGTTCGGTTCAGTCAAATTCTGCAGTTTAGTGACGTGCATCAATAAATCTCGGAACGATGGTGTTAAGAAAGGTGTAGCCCTCTGAAGGATTAACTTACTTAAGAATGGAAAAGCTTCAGTTTTGCAGCTGATGTGACATTGCTAATGGTCAGATAGTCAGCCTAAGAGTGAGAAAGGGAAATAATGTTCACTTCATAGTTCCATACAGTGCACCGATCAAAGAGACATCTTAGATTGTGCTCCAACCCATAATTGTCGCAACAACTTTTAAAAATGCAGAGATTTTCCAACGTACATAGAAACATAGAAACATAGAAAATAGGTACAGGAGTAGACCATTCGGTCCTTCGAGCCTGCACCGCCATTCAATGCGTTCATGGCTGAACATGCTACCTCAGTACCCCATTCCTGCTTTCTCGCCATACCCCTTGATCCCCCTAGTTGTGAGTGTTATATCTAACTCCCTTTTGAATATATTTAGCGAACTGGCCTCAACAACCTTCTGTGGAAGAGAATTCCATAGATTCACCACTCTCTGGGTGAAGAAGTTCCTCCTCAGCTCAGTCTTAAATGGCTTCCCCTTAATCCTTAGACTGTGACCCCTGGTTCTAGTTTTCCCTAACATTGGGAACATTCTGCCCGCATCTAATTTGTCTAAACCAGTCAGGATTTTAAATGTCTCTATAAGATCCCCCCTCATTCTTCTGAACTCCAGAGGATACAAGTTCAGTTGACCCAATCTTTCTTGATATGTCAGTCCGGCCATCCCAGGAATCAATCTAGTGAACCTTCGCTGCACTCCCTCAATAGCAAGAATGTCCTTCCTTAAGTTAGGAGACCAAAACTGCGCACAATACTCCAGGTGTGGCCTCACCAAGGCCCTGTACAACTGCAGCATCACCTCCCTACTCCTGTACTCAAATCCCCTTACTATGAAGGCCATCATTCCGTTTGCTTTCTTGACTGCCTGCTGCACTTGCATTCCCACCTTCAGTGACTGATGTACCATGACGCCCAGGTCTCGTTGCACCTCCCCTTTCCCTAATCTGCCACCATTCAGGTAATAGTCCGCCTCTCTATTTTTACCACCAAAGTGGATAACCTCACATTTATCCACATTGTACTTCATCTGCCAGAATGATTTCCTGCAGACTTCCAGCACTGAGTTCTATAAATTAGATGGAAATTCAAAGAACTAAGAAGATCCCCTCTTTTACAAATAAATTCATAAACTGTAGTCTGATCTTGGTGCAAAGTTGCTATTGCTAACTGACCTTAGATAGTGAAAAACAATGTTTCAATTCATCCTGTAATTCTGATGAGTGATCAAAACTAGAAAATTCTAGAAAAGGAACCAGGGGAGCGATGGGGAGAATTTTTTTACGCAGCGAGTTGTTATGATCTGCCTGAAAGGGCGGTGGAAGCAGATTCAATAGTAACTTTCAAAAGGGAATTGGATAAATACTTGAAAAGAAAAAAATTCAGGACTATGGAGAAATTGGAGAGTGGGACTAATTGGATAGGTCTTTCAAAGAGCCGGCACAGGCACGATGGACCGAAGGGCCTCCTTCTGTGCTATGATTCTATGAAATCATTTTTGCAGTGATTCTGTACGCTGTATTTCTGTGAATGTCTCTCACTGACTGGGAGATGAAGCAATGCCTTTGATGGAGCACTGGGGAATGCTCAGCAGTTAAGGCTAAACACAGAAACATCACAGAGGCGGCGCGATTTTCGTCTTGAATGTACATCGAGCAGGCATTGGACAGGGCGAATACACCACTCCAGTGATGTCACTGGCTGGAGGCCTGGTCGATTTGGAAGGAAGGAGGGAAGGAACCTGCATTTCTATAGCGCCTTACACGACCACTGGACATCCCAAAGCACTTTACAGACAATTAAGTACTTTTTGAAGTGTAGTCACTGTTGTACTGTAGGGAACACGGCAGCTAATTTGGGCACAGCAAGATCCCACAAACAGCAATGTGCTAATGACCAGATCATCTGTTTTTAGGTGTTGGTTGAGGGATAAATATTGGCCGGGACACTGGGGAGAACTCCCCTGCTCTTCTTCAAAATAGTGCCCTGGTTTCTTTTATGTCCACCTGAGAGGGCAGACGGGCCCTCGGTTTAACGTCTCATCTGAAAGACGTCACCTCCGACAGTGCAGCACTCCCTCAGTACTGGACTGGGTGTGTCCCTGGACTGGGACTTGAACCCACGACCTTCTGACTCAGAGGCGAGAGTATTATCCACTGAGCCATGGCTGACACCCAGTGATCGGGCCTCATTAAAATAAAATTGGCAAGTTGCCCCGGTGCTAAATGAGCTCCCACAGCCAGCCGACTGGCCAAGTGCAAGGGCAGGGATTCTGCTGGAGAGCTGACCTGGCAGAATCTCAAATTCAGGGAGGGCGCGGAGGAACCGAAAGTGGGTAGGATGATTTTTTGTGGGGCCCGGAGGAGTAATAAAAAACATAACTGTGCGGTTTTCCTAGCAACTTCCAGCAGCCCCTTGAAGGTCCGTTGGTTTCTCCATTCTTTGGTCAGCTCCACTTGACAAGCAAGAGAGCACGCTCCACCCACATGGAACACCAACACGTGTCTTAGTTAGGACCCCAATTTAAATACATTAATGAGGCTCTCGCCTGTTTCGGGCGGAAGTGCCGGCCGCCTAACTCGAGGGCCCCCTCACCCCTGCTCTAAAGACTCAACAGACGGACCTCACAGTGAGCAGTAGGGTTTTGTTTTACCAATTGTCATCTCGCTCCCACACTGAAAAACGGGACGGTAGCAAGATAAAAATTTCCCCCAACTCTCAGAGTCAAGCTTGAGAAATGGTTAAAATGGCTGATCAGGCATCACAAGACAAAACTTTTCAATATTTTCCTTACCTCCAAATGAGCTTCAAAAAATACTAGTCAGTGTTTTTTTGAAGGTTGTTTGAAAGCTTTTCCCTGGACAGTTTCTTTAGCACTGAAATTTGTGATTTGAAATTGTAATTATCCAGTTTTCTCATCATCCCATCAATCCCATAAAATAAAAAAATTCTCAAAGTTAAGGTAAAATTTAGTCTGGCTATAAAATGAATTTTCTTAACATGAAGTTAAAATGAATACAGTGGATTTAGTTAGGATAAGAGGAGATTTAATAGAGGTGTTCAAAATCATGAAGGGTTTTGATAGAGTAAATAAGGAAAAACTATTTCCACTGGCAGAAGGATCGGTAACCAGAGGACACAGAATTAAGGTAATTGGTAAAAGAACCAGAGGCGACATGAGGACAAAAACATTTATGCAGCGAGTTATGATGATCTGGAATGCGCTGCCTGAAAGAGGGGTGGAAGCAGATCCAAAGTAACATTCAAAAGGGAATTGGATAAATACTTGAAAAGGAGATATTTTCAGGGCTATGGAAAAAGAGCAGGGGGAGTGGGACTAATTGGAGAGCTCTTTCAAAGAGCCGGCACAAGCACAATGGGCCGAATGGCCTCCTTCTGTGCTGTATGATTCTATGAGTATCATGCATTTCCTTAGTTAAAGTAAATTTTAATCCGAAGTACCCTTCTATCATGCACAAATTATTCTATTATGCAACTGTGAGCATCGAATTCCTGAGAAACTGTCAGAACATGCGTGAATATAGACTACAAGATGACAAATTTCCAATGGGCCTTACAAGTAAGTGGGTAATACTACATTTGTCACGTTGCAGGATGTGTGTCACCTGCTCACACACAGCTAACTATGCTGCTAATGACAATATTCTCGATAACCCTACGAGTAGGTTCTACATTCCCCCTTCCAGCTTTGAACATATGATTGATACTAGTTGCAAAAAGATGTCTACAATCTGAGCAATATTATGCTCCACGATTGAGAGAAGCATTTTATTCTGTTCTGTAGTTAAAGATAGTTCCTTGTACTGAGGTGGCGCCTGCTTTTCCTGTATTACAATTTAATACACCCTGCTGCATTGTTAGAAAGGTCTACCATCTGGCTTGATCAACTTTTCTTCCAGTTACATTAACTGTGGTGTATCTATAACAACAACTTATATTTATATAGCACCTTTAACATAGTAAAACGTCCCAAGTTGCTTCACAGGAGCGATTATCAAACAAAATTTGACACCGAGCCACAGAAGGAGATATTAGGACAGGTGACCAAAAGCTTGGTCAAAGAGGTAGGTTTTAAGGAGCATCTTAAAGGAGAAGAGAGAGTCGGCGAGGTTTAGGAAGGGAATTCTAGAGCTTAGGGTCTAGGCAGCAGAAGGCACGGCCACCAATGGTGGAGGGATGAAAATCCGGGATGCACAAGAGGCCAGAATTGGAGGAGCGCAGAGATCTCGGAGGGTTGTCAAGCTGGAGGAGTTAGGTTAAAATATCTTTTCTCATTTACTATCTGATACAAACTTGATTTATGCAGACCATGATTTCATAAAAGCAATTATTTTACAGATCATTAAAGAGATGATGATTCCTGAAAGGTAAAAATTTATGACTCAGTGTGAAAGATTGGCTTCAGGCATACAAGTCCATAAAGTGCATAAAAACAATGAAGTTACTTCTCTTGTTCCCAGGTGATGCATCACATGATTATCAGGGCAGATAGAGACATCCGCCCAGACCTTAGTCAGTACCTCTTCCAAGGAGCTGATTATGTTTGAGTAAAATATTTAAATGTAACGTATAGTAAATGGCATAACTAAAAGAAAATATTTATATCAAACTTAATGGCTATAACAGGAGGTGATCTCCTGGAATGGTTTCGATCGCCTGAAGGGATCAGAGAGGAATTTTCCAGATTTCTTTCCCTTTTGGGCCCTGGGTATCTTTTCCTTTTTTTTGCTTCTCCCAGCAAATTATATAAAAAAAGAAAGGAACTTGCATTTCTATAGCACCTTTTGCGACCTCAGGATGTCCCAAAGCGCTTTACAGCCAATTAAGTACTTTTTGAAGTGTAGTTACTGTTGTAATGTAGGAAACACAGCAGACAAAAATGCTGACGGCAAGCTCCCACAAACAGCAATGAAATAAATGACCAGATAACTTGTTTTAGTGATGTTGGTTATGGATAAATATTGGCCAAGACTCCCCTGATCTTCTTCATGGCTGCTAGGGGGTAGGAAGTCATGATACTCCAGGAATCATGAGGTGTTTTAAATCCTGGGCCTCACCTACAAGCCGCCAGTCAGCTGCCTGCCTGAGAGAGGCGGCAAGTAACAGCTGGCTGTCAGACAGAGGTGAAAGCTCGGGGGGGGGGGGGGGGGGAAGGGGGGAGGCTATCAGGCGGAGGCGGAAGCTCAGGGAGGGGCAAGGCGGCTGTCGGGCAGAGGTGGAAGCTCGGGGGGGGGGGAGGAAGAGGCCATCGGGCGGAGGCGGAGACTCGAGGCGGCGGGGAGGGGAGGGAATGTGGCCAAGAAGGCAAGTCACGGGGAGGGTGTTTCAGGAGGGTTCTGCGGTAGGGAAGGTTGGGGGCGGAGAGGGGTGCGGTGGTGCCCGAGGCATGGGAGGCCTAAACATAGAAACATAGAAGATAGGAGCAGGAATAGGCCATTCGGCCCCTCAAGCCGCCATTTAATGAGATCATGGCTGATCATCCAAATTCAGTACCCTGTCTCTGCTTTCTCCCCATATCCCTTGATCCCTTTAGCCTTAAGAAATATATCTAACTCCTTCTTGAATATATTTAATTAATTGGCCTCAACTGCCTTCTGTGGTAGAGTATTCCACAGGTTCACCATTCTCTGGGTGAAGAAATTCCTCCTCATCTCAGTCCTAAATGGCTTACCCCTTATCCTTAGACTGTGACCCCTGGTTCTGGACTCCCCCGCCATCGGGAACATCCTTCCTGCATCTAGTCTGTCTAGTCCTGTTAGAATTTGATAAGTTTCAATGAGATCCCCTTTCATTCTTCTAAACTCTAGCGAATATAAGCCTAATCGACCCAATCTCTCTTCATACGTCATTCCTGCCATCAGTCTAGGTGAATCTTCGCTGCACTCCCTCCATGGCAAGAACATCCTTCCTCAGATAAGGCGACCAAAACTGCACACAATACTCAAGGTGTGGTCTCACCAAGGCCCTGTACTCAAATCCTCTCGCTATGAAGGCCAACATACCATTTGCCTTCTTAACTGCCTGCTGCACCTGCATGCTTACCTTCAGCGACTGGTGCACAAGGACACCCAGGTCTCGTTGCACGTCCCCTTTTCCCAATCTATTGCCGTTCAGATAATAATCTGTCTTCCTGTTTTTGCCACCAAAGTGGATAACCTCGCATTTATCCACATTATACTGCAATCGGCATGCATCTGCCCAATCACCCAACCTGTCCAAATCATACTGGAGTTTCTCTGCATCCTCCTCACAGCACACACACCCACCCAGCTTTGTGTCATCTGCAAACTTGGAGATATTACGTCTAGTTCCCTCGTCTAGATCATTAATATATATTGTGAATAGCTGGGGTCCTAGCACCGATCCCTGCGGTACCCCACTAGTCACTGCCTGCCACTCGGAAAAAGACCCGTTTATTCCAACTCTTTGCTTCCTGTCTGCCAACCAGTTCTCTATCCAAGTCAATACCTTACCCTCAATCCCATGTGCTTTAACTTTGCACGCTAATCTCTTATGTGGGACCTTATCGAAAGCCTTCTGAAAGTCCAAATACACCACATCCACTGAACTTTCCTTGTGAGGCCTGCAGGAGCTCACTGCTGCTCCTCCAGACTTCCCCAGTATAGTAAAAAAATCTTACCTTAAATGGCTTCTTCCGATCCTGGTGTCCTGGCCAATATTTATCTTTCAACCAACATCACTAAAAAACAGATTATCTGGTCATTATCACAGCTCCAGAGACTTGAACACACAATCTAGGCTGACACTCCCAGTGTAGTACTGAGGGATGAGACGTTAAACCGAGGCCCCGTCTGCTCTCTCAGGTGGACGTAAAAGATCCCATGGCACTATACGAAGAAGAGAAGGGGAGTTCTCCCCAGAGTCCTGACCGATATTTATACTTCAACCAACATCACTAAGAATAATTATCTGGTCATTATCACATTGCTGTTTGTGGGAGCTTGCTGTGCACAAAGTGGCTGCTGTGTTTCCTACATTACAACAGTGACTACACTTCAAAAATACTTAATTGGCTGTAAAGCGCTTTTGGACATCCTGGGGACATGAAAGCTGCTGTAGAAATGCAAGTTCTTTCTGGAGGTACGTATAATCGTATATACTTAACGATAGTGATAGTCAAATGTGACACCCATGACAAAATTGTAGGAAGTAAGACTTTTAATATATCAGATTATAATTTTCTCAGTTTTAATTATTTTAAAAGTTTAATAATTTTACGCACATATTTATATAAATAACCCTATTTCTTAACGCTGTCCTCCACATTAGTAATGTGTCAGCAGAGAGACTCAGGTAGATTATGATCTTGCAATCTTGTTCCACATCTTACTTTCTTGTACTGCCTTCCTCAGGGAGATAGTAGGAAAGGAATTGAATGCATGGTGAGCTACGTTTGGACTGTCCATGTTGAGATATTTTAGGTAATTATGTGCCGTGGTACATAACACTGCTTATTCCAACACACTGCAGCTTAACTTTCCCCCAACAGTGGATTAAGATATTAGACAATTGGACATTCTTCTCTTATTCTTCTCTTCCTGGCCGAGCAGCAAATGAGCCAACCCATTTCTTCCACTCCTTTCTCCATCCAGTAGATCGTGCTCTGGGTTGCCTCCGTGACGACAACCCCATTTTATGCGGCCAGGCTCATTAGCCTGACCAGTGAGACCAGCTCGATGCGATGGGAGGGTTGGCCATTCCACTCCCATCAGACGCAGGCAGCCTGCTCGACATCAACCCAGTATTCAGAGGCCAGGGCTCTGGTCTCCCACTCGACGGGGAGCGTTATATAGAATTATAGACTCTTACAGCACAGAAGGAGGCCATCCGGCCCACCGTGCCTGTGCTAGTTAGCACTTTGAAAGAGCTGTCAAATTAACTACCTCATAAAAATGAAAAATCAAGTCCTTGCCCAATGAATGCAACGTCACGCCCTGGTGACAGTCAAGGGCAAAACGTGGAGAACAATGTGAGAGTTCACAGATGCGCATGTTTTCCAGCAGCTGAATTATTTACTCTTGACATATAGTTCATCAAATATAAACTTTGCTCATCCAAGCACAGTTGGGTAAAGAAGGCTGTATGTACCACAACAGCACAAAATCAACGTGCTTGGATTCTGACATCCCATAATAGATCAATCTATCTCCTAAACCTCATAAAAGAACACATATTTAAAATGATAAATTTGCCACACAGAATATATCTCATTGGTAAAGGAAGATTCAACAGCTAAAAAGTTGCAGTAAAACCATATTCGCTTCTTGGAAGCAGATTCTTCAAACTGTCACTTCAAATAAACTATTAAAAGAAATTGCTTAGTTAGCTGTGTTGAATAAACAATGTAATCCTGGTCTAACACAGTCTGTGGTTTACAACTTGTCATCCCAACACAGCATAAAAGGCCATGGTAATGACTTGTAAACTTATGCAAAGCATTTCCGTATTGGTTTGTGTTTTAAGTAGCTTTGAAAAGGGACTGCAGCACCTGCCCTTTTTATGTATACAGCACAGCATGGACAAGAGGGATTACTAATCCTTGTCCACTGTTCAGATTTTTGGATTTAAAGATGTATTTTTGAAATGAATATTTTTTGGCCAGGTCACCCCATGACCCTAAGCTCCCACTATCCCTATTTCTTGTGTGTGTTTGTGTCTCCAGGTTTAAATGTGCTGAATAAAGTCAGATATAGGGTGAGCTCCAAAGGATGTATCTTGTTGCCGCACCGTATGAATGTGTTGAGTTGCCGATGCTCTGAAATTAGTCATTCGTTAACAAACTCCTTTACGAAATAAAATGAAACTTTTAAAGACTATCAGATGATTCAGGGAAGTCAGTGTTGAATGAATTAAAGAGAGAGAGCTCCAAAATATGTTTCTGAATCTCGTGCTGCACTGATCTTGAATTGAGATGGCATGGAATTATGAAGGGTTTTGATAGAATAAATAAGGAGAAACTGTTTCCTCTGGCAGGAAGGTCGGTAGCCAGAGAACAACCACTTTGGATAGATCTCGGTGACTGCAGAGGCAGCAGTACCATCTCATAGACTCTTACAGCATAGAAGGAGGCCATTTGGCCCATCGTGCCTGTGCCAGCTCTTTGAAAGAGCTATCCAATTAGCTATCCAACTCTCCTCATCTCCCCATTGGTTCTTTTGCCAATTATCTTAAATTTGCGACCCACAACTTGTTGCGGATGATTACATTGAAATCCTGACTTTGAAACTTGTATCGTTAGTGCCAACACATTGCCCTTATAAAAACCCCTTTGCCTGGCTATTTATCCTACCACCTGCCCCACCCACTTTAGTGCTGGTGTGGCTTTTATCACCAAGTCACACCTTGGTCTCTGCCCTCAACTTTTCTCATACCTTCTGCCCTTCAAGTACCATACCTTGTTCCACCCCTTCTTACCTTTAATATCCTCATTATCTACCATCTGCCCAGCCCTGAGTTTGAGTGATCCTCCGTCAGCAAGAAGCGACTCCTCAATCTCCATTTCAGCTCCCCTTGTCCTTTTTATTAATTCATTCATGGGATGTGGGCGTCGCTGGCAAGGCCAGCATTTATTGCCCATCCCTAATTGCCCTTGAGAAGGTGGTGAGCCGCCTTCTTGAACCGCTACAGTCCCTGAGGTGAAGGTACTCCCACAGTGCTGTTGGGGAGGGAGTTCCAGGATTTTGACCCAGCGCCGGTGAAGGAACAGGGATATATTTCCAAGTCAGGATGGTGTGTGACTTGGAGGGGAACTTGGAGGTGGCAGTGTTCCCATGCGCCTGCTCTGCTGCCCTTGTACTTCTAGGTGGTAGCAGTCACGGGTTTGGGAGGTGCTGTCGAAGAAGCCTTGGCGAGTTGCTGCAGTGCATCTTGTAGATGGTACATGCTGCAGACACGGTGCGCCGGTGGTGGAGGAAGTGTAAATTTAAGGTGGTAGATGGGGTGCCAATCAAGCGGGCTGCTTTGCCTTGGATGGTGTTGAGCTTCTTGAGTGTTGTTGGAGCTGCACTCATCCAGGCAAGTGGAGAGTATTCCATCACATTCCTGTCTTGTGCCTTGTAGATGGTGGAGAAGCTTTGGGAAGTCAGGAGGTGAGACACTCGCTGCAGAATACCCAGCCTCTGACCTGCTCTTGTAGCCACAGTATTTATGTGGCCAGTCCAGTTAAGTTTCTGGTCAATGGTGACCCCCTGGATGTTGATGATGAGGGATTCGGCAATGGTAATGCCGTTGAATGGCAAGGGGCGGTGGTTAAACGCTCTCTTGTTGGAGATGGGCATTGCCTGGCACTTGTGTGGCACGAATGTTACTTGCCATTTATCAGCCCAAGCCTGAATGTCACCCAGGTTATGCTGCATGCGGGCATGGACTGCTTCATTATCTGAGGAGTTGCGAATGGAACTGAACACTGTGCAGTCATCAGCGAACATCCCCACTTCAGACCTTATGATGGAGGGAAGGTCATTCATGAAGCAGCCTAAGATGGTTGGGCCTAGGACATTGCCCTGAGGAACTCCTGCAGAGATGTCCTGTGGCTGAGATAATTGGCCTCCAACAACCACAACCATCTTCCTTTGTGCTAGATATGACTCCAGCCAGTGGAGAGCTTTCCTCTTCTGAATTCACTTACCTCCTGTCTTCCTTAAACTTCTGCCTCTTTGTAAACTCTCCTACCCATATTCACAGCCACCCCCTCGACCTTGCCATTGCCCCTGGCCTTGATAATAGACAAGGACATCTCCGACCTCTTCTTTCTATCTCTCACCACGTACATCCTCCTACCCACTTCTGACCACACTTCATTCTCTATCCACCTCTGAAAAAAAAGTCACTTGCATCTACGCTTCCCAACTGCCTAGCCTTTGACCCTCCATTCACCATGATACTTTTGCAGCTGTCAATCTGCTCAACAATTCCCTCACCTCCACCTTTGATGCCCTTGTCCCCAGTAAAATCTTTGCACTCTCCTATTCTGGTCATTTCCCCGGTATGAGCCCATCTTCACTCCCTCAAGTCCAGGGGACACTGGCTTGAGCATATCAGGCTCACAACTGGTTTAGCCATCCAACACCAGATCTGGCTGGACCGCATCAAGCACAATTGAGTCCTCACTCTCTTCTGCTAAAACTTCCCTCAACTCCAGGATCCACCTCGAGTGCAAAGATAACTCTGTTTCTTAGCTCCACTACTAACCATCTCCTCAAACCCCTCTCCCCTCCTCCCTTCTTCTCTGCCCCCTCAACCCTCAAGGAGCAAACAGCTCATGGACTCTGCTGCTTTCCCCCTTTCTCCTAGCTTTGAACTCACATCTTTCCCCAGTTTCTCTCCTATCTTCCCACATGCCCTCTCTGACCTCGTCCTGCCCATGCAACCGCAACTCCTGCTCCAATTCTTACTAAACTGCTGACCACCCGACTTCCCTTCCTGGCCCTTGCACTAGCTGACATTGTAATTGATTCCCTCTCGCCAGGTATTGTCGCCCTCCCTTTCAAAACTACCATCATCAACCCCTCTTTAAGAAAAACCTTGACTATTCTGTCCTTGCAAACTACCGCCCCATTTCCAATCTTCCGTTCCTTTTCAAATTCCTAGTGGGACTAATTGGATAGCTCTATCAAAGAGCCAGTACAGGCACAACGGGCTGAATGGACTCCTTCTGTGCTGTATCATTCTATGATTCTATGTTGGCTCCCAAATCTCGGAACATAGGAACTGAATTCCTCTTGGGAATTAGGTTTGGACATTCAAAGTCATTAATCTGTTTGGAAAAATTGACTTTGTACTGGTATTACATCAATCTACATAGAATTAAGGACTTTGCAAAGTGCTATATATTCATTGACCAGCTGCGGTGAGCAGAGACCGCAGCAGCTGATAGTAATGGCACATTGTTGAAGACAAATTAAGTTGAAGTTTGTAATCAGCATAAACTGAGTGTAAATGAGTTATTAACTATGGTAAGTATAGTAAGTAAGAGGGAGTTAAGTTGACACATCTGGGCCTCCCTTCTCTGGAAACCTGCAGAGAGACCCCCATCATGTCACCTTGCTGTCCATTAAATAACAGCACAAACTTTGCACCAATGAAAATAAAAGAAAGACTTGCATTTATATAGTGCCTTTCACAACCTCAGGACATCCCAAAGCGTCTTACAGCCAATGAAGTACTTTTTTTTTTGAAGTGTAGTCACTGTTGTAATGTAGGAAACGTGGCAGCCAATCTGCACACAGCAAGGTCCCACAAACAGCAATATGATAATGACCAGATAATGGTTTTTTTGTTATGTTGATTGAGGGATAAATATTGACTAGGACACCGGGGATACCTCCCCTGCTCTTCTTCGAAATAGTGCCATGGAATCTTTTACGTCCATCTGAGGGGACAGACGGGGCCTCGGCTTAACGTCTCATCCGAAAGACGGCACCTTTGACATTGCACTGGAATGTCAACCTAGATTTTAGTACTCAAGTCTCTAGAGTGGGACTTTGAACCCACAACCTACTGACTCAAAAGTGAGAGTGCTACCCACTGAGCCACAGCTGACACACCCAGAAGACAACAACAACTTCTTGCATTTAAAACTTGGTTCAAAGTGTTGATCACTCTTTGTGTGAAGTGCTTACTGACATCTATTCTCAACCCTTTGTATTCATTCACTTGTGGGGGAGTCCAAAACTAGTGGTCATTTTTATGACCTCTAGTTTTGGCTTATCTGAGGAACACTGTATATGGAGACTCCTGTTCACCAGGGAGGCTGTGACCATGATAGCGTCCCAAGTTGCAACCCAGCTAAAGTGGCCCACGTCAACATTCTGCTGCAAGCTCCATGACTTTGCAGCACAACAAGGAACTGGTATTGACCGCTGGAGCAGGAGACCACCGAGCATGATTAAAGCTCGCTTCAAGACAGAAAGCAGAGAATAGGGGTAAAGGGTAGCTATTCACAGTGGCAGAAGGTGGGTAGTGGTGTTCCACAAGGATCAGTGCTGGGACCACTGTTGTTCACAATTTATATTAACGATTTAGACTTTGGAATCAAAAACACAATTTCTAAATTTGCAGATGACACCAAATTGGGGGGGGGGGATAGTCAATACTGAGGAGGACTGCAACAATTTACAGGAGGACATTAATAAATTTGCAGAATGGGCATTTAATTGTCAAATTAAGTTCAACACAGATAAATGTGAGGTATTACATTTTGGTAGGAAGAATAGGGAGGTCACTTATTACTTGGAGGGTGTGAGTCTAGGTGGGTAGAGGAACAAAAGGATCTCAGAATACAAATACACATCACTAAAAGTTGCGACACAGGTTAGCAAGGTCATAAAAAAAAACAGCACTAGGGTTTATTTCTAGAGGGATAGAATTGAAAAGTAAGGAAGTTGTGCTAAACCTGTATCGAACCTTGGTGAGACCACACTTTGAGTACTGCGTACAGTTCTGGTCACCATATTATAAAAAGGATATAGAGGCACTGGAGAGGGTGCAGAGAAGATTTACAAGGATGATACCAGAAATGCAAGGGAATACATATCAGGAAAGGATGAATAGGCTGGGTCTCTATTCTCTTGAAAAAATGCTGAGGGGTGACCTAATAGAGGTCTTTAAAATTATGAGATGTTTTGATAGAGTGGATACAGAGGGAATGTTTCCACTTGTGGGGAAGAGCAAAACTAGAGGCCATCAATGTAGGATAGTCACCAAGAAATCCAATGGGAATTCAGAAGAAACTTCTTTACCCAAAGAGTGGTGAGAATGTGGAACTTGCTACCACAGGGAGTGGTTGAAGCGAATAGTATAGATGCATTTAAGGGGAGGCTAGACAAGCATATGAGGGAGAAGGGAATAGAGGGTTATGCTGATGGAGTTAGATGAGAAAAGACAGGAGGAGGCTCAAGTGGAGCATAAAGGCCGGCATGGACTGGTTGGTCCGAATGGCCTGTTTCTGTGCCGTATATCCTATGTAGATGTATAGGAGACTGAGGATGTTGCTGACACACTGTCTTTGCCAACTGCAAAAACCATTTGCCATTCTCTCGCCGAGGTTACCTTTTTACTACTAACCCATCCACCCCTTTGCTTGAACAATTTCCCCCAACATTGTCACAATATACTGTGCAAATGCACCTTTACCTACACTTCTTTTCCACTTGCAACACCTCGATTTTAAAATTCTCATCCTCGTTTTCAAACCCTGCCATGGCCTCGCCTCTCCCTATCTCTATCTCTATAACCTCCTCCAGCCCTACAACCCTCCAAGTTCTCTGCGCTCCTCCAATTCTGGCCTCTTGCGCATCCCCGACTTCCATTGCTCCACCATTGGCGGCTGTGCCTTCAGCTGCCTAAGCCCTAAGCTCTGGAATTCCCTCCTTAAACACCTCCGCTCCTTTAAGATGCTCCTTAAAACATACCTTTGACCAAGCCTGTCCTAATTATTTCCTTATGTGGCTCAGTGTCAAATTTTGTTTTGACAACACTCCCGTGAAGCACCTTGGGACATTTTACTACGTTAAAGGTGCTTTATAAATGCAAGTTGTTGTTGTTGGTCCACTAATATGTTTTCCTCCTCCCTCCACTCGATTGTAAGTGGCAGCACCTTCACCCATTTTGCTCCCACACTAATTCTATCGCCAAACCCCACTGGCTTGTTGTAGATCTCTATCTTCAGCCACCTCTTAATACTTCTCCTTAGAGTTCAGTTCTGACCTGCTTATATTGTGAAACACTGGGACATTTTGTTATATTAAAGGTGCAATACAAGTGCCAGTTGGGGTTGCCAACCCTTCAGGATTGCCCTGGAGCCTCCAGTAATTAAAATTAATCTCCAGGACACTGCTACAAGTATCCTGGGAGAAAATTCATAGGAGCACTAAAAAAATCCTTTATTTTCTTTGAACACTTTAGTTTATTAGTCAGAAACATATTGGAGATGGGAGAAAAAGGCTATTTGACTGGGTGAGGCAGTTGGAGGTCATGTGATGAAATCTCCAGGAATACATCCAACTAGAGTTGGCAACCCTAGTGCCAGTTATTGTTATGGAGATGCTGCAAATAAATTTGCACATTTATTCACAAGAACAAAATCTAGCAATTAACTTAATAAATTGGAAGTTTTTGAAACCCACTGTTATTTCATTACTATATATTAAGATACAGATGGGGGCCTATTTGGCTTGCAGTGGAGCAAGTGCTCCTGTTACATAAAGAGTGACAGATAATACTCCAGTCTGCTCTTTACTCTAATGACTGCAAATTCTCTGCTATCGTGCCTTGGTGTAGTGGTGGGAGATAGGGGACGAGGACCTGGTTATCTAAGCTGAGGGAGAAATTAGTGCCCAATAAATCATGGATTCTCTAGCAACAGGCCTGTGTGCACTAAAATGATATATGTCCTTAGCCTGCCTCATTTGCCTTAGAAACACACAGATGTTTGAATCGAGATGGCAAAATGTGTCAGGAATGCACTGACTGATGCACAGATTGATCAGAGCTCAATACTGAAATAAAAGAAAGTTGATTTTACGTGTACACAAACATTAATTGCATGGTACTGGTAAGGAAAGTGGTGTCTTCTCATTGGTTGCTAGAAAATTAGAGGGCATGGAAAGTCAATCGGGAATGTACTGTGCTTTGCCTGATAGTAGTTGTAGAGTAATTAAATAGATCGCACGAAGGAATTGAGCATATTTTATTTGATAATTAAATAAGTTGTTACAAGATCACAAATGGCTTAACTCTGCGAGTTCTACTGAATTTGGATCAGACTTGTAAAACATTTCAGATTTACTAATCTTATTTAAAAAAAAGTTAATGCTTCTTATTCCTCCAACAATGCCCGTTAAGATTTTAAGCGGAAATGGAAAATATTCTTTTAAATCAGGCGGAGGTCGTTTTTCAGGAAAGAGGTGTTACAGGTTTAACAACCCACCGCTTTTAGAAACTCCCTCTCTATGCTTCACTTATTAGGTGTACGGTCGTGGTGCATTGATCAGTATTTATGCACAGTAGATGTCACGCTATCTGGTTGTGATAAAGGCACTATTGCAATCCTCAAAAGATGAAACATAAAAAAAAATCTCCGCAACGCCTTACAGCAGATTATCCTCGTCTCAAAATAAAACAGCGGGACAAAGCATCACCGCTTAAAAAAGCAGTGCTGAGACTAGGTGGCACTTTCTCCTCTCAAACTTTGGTTTAAATCCAGCAAAAACTGAGGAGGGGCGAACATCTCTTTCTACTGCTCCCTTTTCTGCAGGACTCGACACTCGACAGCAGAGAAACCGAAAAGCTGGTTGCCTCCGAGTAAAAAATACTGCCAGAGTTGCAAAGTTCATAGAATCACAGAAACTTACAGCACAGAAGGAGGCCATTCGGCCCGTCGTGTCTGTGCTGGCTCTTTGAAAGAGCTATCCAATTAGTCCCACTCCCCCGCTTTTTGTCCATAACCCTGTAAATTCCTCAAGTACCTGTCCAACTCCCTTTTAAAATTATTTATGGAATCAGCTTCTACCACGTTTTCAGGTAAAGAGTTATACACCTGCTTCCATGTTTACCATTGTCATCAAACTACATTTAAGGTAACTAACTCGTGCCTAATAATGAGACTTCCTCCTACCTCAGCCAGATTTAAACCCGGGACCCAGAAGTGAACGGAGAATGCTAATCCACTACCTAACCTGGTTACCTGCAATGGTCATTTTCATATACAGATGTACGATTCATTGCCCGATAAATAAATGACAAAGGGAACAAGTTACAATTTATTCCTAAAACATAGGTTTTGAAATATGCAAAATGTGTTACACAAATGTACCAAACATGCATATAAAGTTAAGACCTCATTAGGTACAGTAATTGTTTAGAACTTATGACTAAAACCATGGAAAGTATAAACAAACAGAATTTGGTATTATAATGCGGTAACCACTAAAAGTTCAAGGTGCTGTCTAAATGTACTTTCTAAGAGGTAAGGTATCTTTACAACAAACACTATTGATGCTGCAGACAGAGATTTACACAGGATTTCACGCTGGCGGCAAAATGCAGCTTCGCAAACGGGGCAGAGCCAGAACGCTCCGTGGTTCCAGCATGCTGTACGAAAAAGACTGAAAACATCTGACAGGCTGCAATATTCAATTATTCATTACACATCCCAGTCCATTTGCAGGTAGCAATACGATGGAAAAACGCGTCAAGTCAATGCCATGCTATAATACTTTCCACTTAACCCATCATATTTTAAGTTATTCAACTGTTAGTTTCATGTGAATTTAGTCGGACAAATCTACAGTCTACACTAAATATATATATACACACACACACACACACACAATCAATTACTGGCACGATAAAGTGAAAAGATGGAGTAAAGTCCTTTGGGCTTATGGACAGAATGATCGAGGTTTTTGAACACTTTCTCCCATCTCAATGTTAGACATTTTACTTTATAAAGAATCCTTACACTACGGCACATTTCCCAAAAAGGCCTCTCTGCAGTAGATTCCACTTTTGATCTCTTGCAACTCAATAGATATATTATTTTGCCTCTTCACATTTCAACAATGTACAAGATTTTTTTCCTAAGCTCTTGTTTTTTCATCTTGTGCTCAATACAGCAGTTAATCCAAACATAGGGCATTATGGTTGTAGGAGCTACATAAATTATTTTTTTCATAATAATTCAGAAAGAATGTAGCAAAATACGTAATTGATGGGTAAATACAGCACAGATTTCACCGCAAGAACTTTCAACAGCTCAGAATTACTTGCAGTCTTTGCTGCAAAATGTAAACATAATTCAGTAGGGTCACTCGGGGCAGGCTCGAAGGGCCGTATGGCCTACTCCTGCTCCTAATTCTTATGATCACTCGCACTTCCACATATTTACCCTAGTTTATTCCCTGAAAATGGGATAGCACCTTTTAATTAAGTGAAAAACAAAGCAATAGCCCAATTACTTAATTCTGACAGTCTGTTACAAAATATACTGTATCTTTCCCCTCAATGAAAAAGGGTTTTAGTAAGTCGACCAGCCCGATAGTCTAGCCTGGATACACAGAGGCCAATTGTACTACTTTCCACTTCCTTGCTATCCGAGAACAGTTAACTCAGGAGAGCAGGGATCAAATCTGCAAAGCGCCTAGTCTGTGGGGCTCAGAAACTTCACTGGCTAACCAATTAGACCACAGTGCATTATTCAGATGTTTGAGAAATTATTAGCGTACTGTAGTTTTGATGCTGACGCACCTCAAAGCGATCACATTGCATTAAAGCCAAACGTGCGGTATAATTGACAGATTTCTAGCCGCGTTTATCCGTTTTTAAAAATATATATTTTCTTGTAGCATCGCTGTGCAGCTTTGTCACACAACACTGCCCAGAAAGTTCACTGGCACATTGAGGTTGTCGCTATAGCTGGGCACATGCTGGAATCGATGGGGGGGCGGGGCTCAGGCTCAATAGGGAATCACCCCGGGGTTGGGTTGGGTAGATACCAAGAGTCCTGTCTACATAGAGAGGGATTTTGAAAGGTTGGGGCACTGCCCCATGTGGGTCTTGGGTGGCCTCACCTAGGATATACTAGATATATTAAAGGGTAGTACAATAGTCCTAGGCAGATGGACAATTTTAAACGTAACTATACTTTCACACCCATTATATTACCAACCTGGCCTACATTTTCCATACTGCATAAACTTCAGAATGAAAACTTAATACTGAGGATCTTTTACTAAAAGCATAAGAACTTTTAAGGTCTTAACAGCATCTTCGTAAAAAAGTACTTAAGAAAAATAGGCAATTGTAAGGAGGAGACCAGAGAGGAGGTTATACCAGGTCTCAAC
Organism: Squalus acanthias; assembly: GCA_030390025.1. NCBI lineage: Eukaryota > Metazoa > Chordata > Chondrichthyes > Squaliformes > Squalidae > Squalus > Squalus acanthias. The sequence goes on along the minus strand of CM059425.1, from coordinate 130,990,669 downwards.
CCTCTCACTAGCCCCACCTTTAGTTTTCTATCCTCAGAGTCCAAATCTCAGTTTGCCCTGAAATGCGTTGCACATTAGAATGACTGTCCCATGGAGAAGTTTGCTTAGTGATAGAGACAATACATAAATCAGGAAGGTGCAAAATAATGACATTAATGAAAAGGGAAAAAGGAAAAGCTGCATTAGTTCTGAAGACAAGCTTTCTTTTATCATAATAAACACTACAGCATCTGTATCCAGGAGTCGCCTGTGAGTTGTCTCTACAAATCTATTAGTTTATTTAAACTGTAGAATTAATTTCCTAAATAAATATATTTTTTTAAATATGAATAAGTTAACATTTTAATCTGAAGTAGCATTCAGTAGCACGACATTCACAAAATAATTCAAAATCTCAACTTTTACTGGCAGGTTATTCTAAGCATGAAATTTATTTAAGGCTCAATAAATTTAGTCTTTTTCTGTCAGTTCAGTTTGGTGAAGGCCAGTATCCAAACTGGCTTTCTATGTTGCAAGAGGATTACTTTACAAATCAAAGGGAAATCTTTACCACTATTGACATCAGTAGACAGCCTTCACCTGATCAGGCAGTGCAGCTCTAAGTGCTGCGACACCCTTATATTCAGCAAACAGTAATTCTCCCACCAGAGATAATTATACATTGAAGCCCCCTTTTCCATATATTTATGGTTCATTCGTTGCATCAATGTTCCTCTTTTATCCCCCTATTTAGTTTCAGCCACGCTCAGTGTATCTGGATGACTTCGTCCCAGTCCTGGGGAGGCCAAATGCCATTTTCTTGCACATTAGATGGTGAACTTTTCCAATCCCAACTGGTTACAGGAATTTCCCAGTTCTCGCCATAGTTTGCTTCCACGTATGCAAGTGTTTTACAGGGGACTCGTACCTTCAATTCTAGGAATTCCGTCCAGCACAGGGTAAATTTAGGAAATATGTATCTGCAAAAACAATTTGGTAAGAAAAAAAACGGATTAAGCAAATGTAGTAATAGTTGTAGGATACTTTGCACAAAACTATAAAATCAACATTTGTTTTCATTCATTTTTGAAAGATAACTTACACGTTTAAAACACAATACAATGCTTTAGCAGTCGTTGTTCTCTGTGAATCAACCATTTTGACTTGAGCCTGCACACCAGCCACCAGTATTTTGCATATCTCTGTAACCTCCTCCAGCCCGACAACCCTGCGAGATACCTGCGTTCCTTCAATTCTGGTCTCTCAGGCATCCCTGATTTCCTTTGTCCCACCTTTGGCAGCTGTGCCTTCAGCTCCCTGGGCCCTAAGCTCTGCAATTTCCTCCCTAAACCCCCCTCTTGTCCTTTAAGACACTCCTTAAAACATACTTCTTTGACCAAGCTTTTGGTCACCTGTCCTAATATCTCCTTATGTGGCTCAGTGTCAAATTCTGTCTGATAATCACTCCTGTGAAGTGCCTTGGGATGTTTGACTACATTAAAGGTGCTATATAAATGTAATGTTGTTGTTGATGTAATCTATATGCCTCTAATGGAACGTCTGGCACTCTCTCTCGGATTCCAGGGGCATAGTCAGAAATGGATCAACTAGCAGTCGAGCTGGTCTCAACCCCAGGAAATCTGGACAGAGGTACTGCTCATGCTGAGGTTATGCAAACTGATGTGGCCAGGGCTGAACATTTGGCTAGGCGAGTCCCACTTGTGCTTCATGCAATAAACCAAACATTTCAGATGCATGAAGCTGGACCAGCAAAATAACCAATGGGGCAAGAATACCATCTATTGAAATGTGAAAAACGGCAACCAACTTTAGCTATGAACACCTGGGAGAAGCAAACCTCCCGTAATACTTGGCTTTTATAAAAAAAATGTAATCACAATAAAAAGTCTGGAGTCCACAGCAATGATTCAAAATATGAATGGTTTAAGTTGAAAGCAATTTTTACATCCATCAAAGCAGTAAAATACAATAAATCTTGTTACAAATCAAGGCAGCTTATGAAAAAGTAGGATTCAGTGCCTTCCAACGAGGGGAGAAAATAAAAGTTTTTTTAAACTGCTTGTGTTCTACTAAAATGCAGCAAAAAAGCAGGGTCTGCAACAGAGATCTTTGTATGGAATAGTTTTAAGATAGTGTAGATAACAGTACTTCTATCATCTGGAGACTGCTTTTACAAACAAGCAAGGAGTACACATGATGGGGAAGAGAAAGTGTCATCCCCATATTCTTAATGATCGTTAAAGTCAGCGTTTTCTGCCAATTTAAAATCTTTTTCAGGTTTTTAGTGTAAAAAGAGAAAATCTGTAAAAAAAAAAAAAAAAAATCACTACTAACTTAAGAAAACATACAAGGGATTTTGAAAAAAGGTACAGCTAAGCTAAATGACAACTTGTAATTATTTACGCAGTTCACAGACACCATTTTTAAGGCTCACCATCAGACTCTTGTTTAATCCTTGGATTTTTTTTTTATAAAGTTAAAAGTAAATTTGATGAATCTATGTTTATCGTTGTGGCTCCAACCACTTACCTGCCCCTATGATGGCTGGAAAGTAAAAACTGTTGAACGTTATGCACAAGGGGAACAGTTGTGATCTTACTTTTATTAAGCGATGCCTTGGTGTGTGACCAGAGTCCCCTCAGTGGTGTTCTTGCTCCACACCAAACTCGGAATGAAAGATCCACTTACACTGCACCATAAAGAATACTGACCACACAGCAATACTTAAAAAATGATCCTGATCCCCTTAAAAAAAAATCCAAATTGCATAGCCTATATTTCTTTCCCTGCTGTAAATTAGAATTAGAGGTGCATGCACAGCACATTGGTGATGTTTGTACAATACTGTACCACGTGCAATGTACATGCTGCCATTACAGATGCGATGTGTATGCATCTCCAGACCTGATTTTTGGTAAACTGTGAAGTCGGGAGCATTGGTTAGTAGACTTTGCATTGTATACATCCTCTTATAGCAAGGTATTAACCATTTAGAAACTGCTCCTAGAAGAGGACCACAAGATGCAGCAATTAAATGTTGTTAGCAACATACTTGAATTTTTTGCCAGATTTGGCCTGGGTTCCTCCATTCCACATGTAATCATCCTCCTCATAGAAAAAGAATATATCCAGCTTCACATCTGCTGCCTGAAAGGAAAGCTCCAGGCTGTCGTCTGCCTGAAACGAAGCAGAATTTAAAAAAAGTCAAACTAAATTCATTTTAGACTCTGTAATGGTTTGGTGAGTTTAGGATTAAAATAAGGTTCTGGCTCGCTTTAACTAATGGGAGGTAGGCAAAAAACAGGAGGCACTTGTTAGAGGAGTTACATTAGGGTGCTGGGCAAGTACAAAGTGGGGTGCCCTAGGGATTGGTGTTTCTAATTTATATCAATGACGTGGACTCAGACACCCAATGCAAATTGGTCAAATTTCCAGATGATACCATACTAGGAGAAGCAGATGAATTGGAGGCAGCATCTCAGAAATTACAGAATCAGTTGGACAAAATATGTAAGTGGGCAGAATAATGGCAGATGAAATTTAATACAGACAAATGTAATTCTGCACAGGTAAAAATTATATATTTTACCAATACTAAAATATTCTATAGAAGAGGGGTGAAACCTTTAAAACTCCCATGATGCATCACTCTCTCGTTCTCACTCAGATATACAGTTCGCCAAGAGGAACTAAAACTTCACAGTCCTGTGGAATAATCTAAGTGCTGAGTTTAGAGCAGAATTCGCGTGCCAGGATTCAAAGAATGGGGCAGGTCTGTGCAGGAGAAACTTCTTGGAAGCACTTCAAAACAGGTAAGTTAGTTTTTTTCCCCCCCAGAGAATTATATCACTGTTAATGTACCTATGGTATTTTTAAGCTGTAATTATTGGTGTATATGAGGAAGCAACATGGCCACTTGAAGATTGGGTTGGTTTTACACTTGTGGTTGCCACTTGTTGATTGTTAGCTTTTTTAGTAACCAAATTGCTTTTTTGCAGCTTTTTCCTACTTGTATAATGAATAGAGGAATTGAGCTAATAGGCATAGCTCACATAACAGTGCTTTGTGACTATTTTTAATAATCAATTTTACATAATACAGGAAACTCTTTATTAACCGGCACCCAAATATCCAGAAATCTCTCTCAACCAGCAAAATTCTTGAGTAGGTAACCGGGATTTCCTTCATCTGTTTAAAATTAACTTTAAAAAAAACCCCGAGGCGTTTGCCTTGTATCGGAGCGTGTAGATTGGGAGGGGAATGTGCAGCCCGGGTAGGCAGCGGACACGACAGATGGTCAGCTGGCGGTTCCCGGGGAGACGGAGCTCCGAATGCAGGCGCATGTCAATGTGTACGGGGCTCTCGTATGTTGGGAGATATAACTCTCCATTATCCGGACTTTTTGATTAACCGGCACCACGCCGGTCCCGTCGGTGCCGGTTAATAAAGAGTTTCCTGTACTTGAGCCAATCATGGTTTCCCCCCTACAGAAACCCTTGAGTGTGAAAGAAACTGATGCATCGTAGATGCAAAGGATTTAATTATTTACAAAAATGTTTAATTATGTAAGATAAACAAGATTCATGATAACGCAGCAAAGCATGCCGTTGACTCACTTTACCAAACTTATGTTTCAGTGGAAGTCCTGCCCTCTGGAACGCTGTGATGATGTCAACCTTATAATCTTTTATCAGTATTCCCAAATCCACATCTTTACTGTATGGAATTATATTACATTGTCTGAACCATCCTAAAAAAAAAATCAGAAATCAAAATGTAGGGCAACATTGATCTTCGCTCTTGAGGCTTGCTGTACTAAAGTCCAAAATATTAGGAACAATTTGTAACGATCAATGATTGGCCAAAGGCCACGTGTTTGGACTCGATATTAGTGGTTTACCTGCTGGATTATCTTACTTCTGAGCCCAACATCACTTTGCAAAGCTTGCTTGGCTGCAATAATCAAGACCTCACTTTGTTTCTGAATGAAAGGGGGGGGGGGAATAATACCCACCTCAATTTCACCTAGCACAATAATGTTAAAAAGAAAAACTATAACTGATCCCCAATTCCACTGGCAGTGCCGTCTGGAAATGAACAATGCAAGATTCTCTTTTCTAAGCTGTCTCCATTCTTCTGAATTTCCTTTCTCTACTGGTCTGCTGCCTGCCAATATTCCTTTTTGGAGTCTTATCTTTCTTCCTCCCATCCCAAAGATTTTTTCATTCGTTCCAGGGATATGGGCGTCGCTGGCAAGGCCAGCATTTATTGCCCATCCCTAATTGCCCTCGAGAAGGTGGTGGTGAGCCGCCTTCGTGAACTGCTGCAGTCCTTGTGGTGAAGGTACTCCCATAGTGCTGCGAGGGAGGGAGTTCCAGGATTTTGACCCAGTCATGATGAAGGAACGGCGATATATTCCAAGTCAGGCTGGTGTGTGACTTGGAGGGGAAGTTGCAGGTGATGGTGTTCCCATGCGCTTGCTGCCCTTGTCCTTCTAGGTGGTAAAGGTCACGGGTTTTGGAGGTGCTGCCGAAGAAGCCATGGCGAGTTGCTGCAGTGCATCTTGTAGATGGTACACACTGCAGCCATGGTGCACTGGTGATGGAGGGAGTAAAAGTTTAAGGTGGCAGATGGGATGCCAATCAAGCGGGCTGCTTTGTCATGGATGGTGTCGAGATTCTTCAGTGTTGTTGGAGCTGCACTCATCCAGGCAAGTGGAGAGTATTCCATCACATTCCTGACTTGTGCCTTGTAGATGGTCGAAAGGCTTTTGGGAGTCAGGAGGTGAGACACTCGCTGCAGAATACCCAGCCTCTGACCTGCTCTTGTAGCCACATATTTATGTGGCTGGTCCAATTAAGTTTCTGGTCAATGGTGACCCCCCCCCCCCCCCCCCCAGGATGTTGGTGGTGGGGGATTCAGCAATGGTTATGCCGTTGAATGTCAAGGGGCAGTGGTTAGACTCTCGCTTGTTGGAGATAGTCATTGCCTGGCACTGGTGTGGTGCGAATGTTACTTGCCACTTATCAGCCCAAGCCTGAAAGTCTTCCAGGTCTTGCTGCATGCGAGCATGGACTGCTTCATTATTGGAGGAGTTGCGAATGGAACTGAACACTGTGCAGTCATCAGCGAACATCCCCACTTTTGACCTTATGATGGAAGGGAGATCATTGATTAAGCAGCTGAAGTTGGGCTTAGGACACTGCGCTGAGGAACTCCTGCAGTGATGTCCTGGGGCTGAGATGATTGACCTCCAACAACCACAACCATCTTCCTTTGAGTTAGGTATGACTCCAGCCAGTGGAGAGTTTTCCCTTCATTCCGACTTACTTCAATTTTACTCGGGCTCCTTGATGCCACTCGGTCAAATGCTGCCTTGATGTCGAGGGCAGTCACTCTCACCTCACCTCTGGAATTCAGCTCTTTTGTCCATGTTTGGACCAAGGCTGTAATGAGGTCTGGAGCAGAGTGGTCCTGGCGGAACCCGAACTGAGCAATGGTGAGCAGGTTATTGGTGAGTAAGTGCCGCTTGATAGCACTGTCGACAACACCTTCCATCACTTTGCTAATCACAGTAGACTGATGGGACGGTAATTGGCCGAATTGGATTTGTCCTGCTTTTTGTTGACAGGACATAGCTGGGCAGTTTTCCACATTGTTGGGTAGATGCCAGTGTTGTAGCTGTCCTGGAACAGCTTGGCTAGAGGCACGGCTAGTTCTGCACAAGTCTTCAGTACGACAGCCGGGATGTTGCCGGGGCCCATAGCCTTTGCTGTATCCAGTGTGCTCAGCCGTTTCTTGATATCATGTGGAGTGAATCAAATTGGCTGAAGACTGGCTTCTGTGATGGTGGGGACCGCAGGAGGAGGCAGAGATGGATCATCCACTTAGCACTTCTGGCTGAAGATGGTTGTAAACGCTTCAGCCTTGTCTTTTGCACTCACGTGCTGGGCTCCGCCATCATTGAGGATGGGGATATTCATGGAGCCTCCTCCTTCCGTTAGTTGTTTAATGGTCCACCACCATTCACGACTGGATGTGGCAGGACTGCAGAGCTTTGATCTGATCTGTTGATTGTGGGATTGCTTAGCTCTGTCTATAGCATGCTGCTTCCACTGTTGAGCATGCATGTAGTCCTGTATTGCAGCTTCCCCAAGTTGGCACCTAATTTTTTAGGTACGCCTGGTGCTGCTCCTGGCATGCTCTTCTGCACTCCTCATTGAACCAGGGTTGGTCCCCTGGCTTGATGGTAATGGTAGAGTGAGGGATATGCTGGGCCATAAGGTTACAGATTGTGGTGGAATACAATTCTGCTGCTGCTGATGGCCCACAGCGCCTCATGGATGACAAGTTTTGAGGTGCTGGATCTGTTCTGAATCTATCCCATTTAGCACAGTGGTAGTGTCACACAACTATCCTCAGTGTGAAGACGGGACTTTGTTTCCACAAGGACTGTGCGGTGGTCCCTGCTACTAATACTATCATGGACAGATGCATCTGTGACAAGTAGATTGGTGAGGACGAGGTCAAGTAGGTTTTTCCCCTCGTGTTGGTTCTCTCACCACCTGCTGCAGGCCCAGTCTGGCAGCTATGTCCTTCAGGACTCGGTCAGTTGTGGTGCTACTGAGCCACTCTTGGTGACGGACATTGAAGTCCCCCACCCAGAGTACATTCTGTGCCCTTGCTACCCTCAGTGCTTCTTCCAAGTGGTGTTCAACATGGAGGAGTACGGATTCATCAGCTGAGTGTGGCCAATAGGTGGTAATCAGCAGGAGGCATGCTTGACCTGAAGCCATGAGACTTCATGAGGTCCGGAGTCAATGTTGAGGACTCCCAGGACCACTCCCTCCCGACTGTGCCACCACCTCTGCTGGGTCTGTCCTGCCGGTAGGACACAGGACATACCCAGGGGTGGTGATGAAGGAGTCTGGGGCATTGGCTGAAAAGGTATGATTCATCAGGCTGTTGCTTGACTAGTCTGTGGGACAGCTCTCCCAATTTTGGCACAAGTCCCCAGATGTTAGTGAGGAGGACTTTGCAGGGTCAACTGGGCTGAGTGTGCCATTGTCGTGTCTGAAGCCGGTGGTCCGTCCGGTTTTATTCTCATTTGTTTAGAATAAAACCGGACAGATCACCCGGCATTCTACTTGCCAGATGATGATTTCTACACTTTCCTACATTACAACAGTGACTATACTGTACTTCATTGGCTGTAAAGCACTTTGGGATGTCCTAAGGTTGTGAAAGATATTATATAAATACAAGTCTTTCTTTCCTTGTGTTTCCTCTCCTGCTTGACCTAGTTTTCCCCCTTGCTGGCCTCTATTGCTAACTTTCTCCAGTTGTACAACACGCACTGCTTCAAGGAGCTTTCTCAGGCATCACAGTTTGTCATGTGCACCCAAACTGCTTCTGCACAACAATGTGCTGCCACAAGTCACTTACCACCCAACTAAACTTTCTACAAGTAGCTAAAATTACTCACAACATACCCTAGAGCAGGGAAGTAGGGTTCTACTCCCTTTTAAAACATTTTAATTTTCAAGAAATCACAAAATTTGCCCCATCAAAGCCCATTCTTTCCATAGGCCATGTATTTTGACTTCAACCATTTAATCTTCAGAAGGAAAGTTTTTGCTTAAATATTCCCTGATTCCCCAAAGATCGAGAAAACTCTGGAATATTTATCCGTCCCCATATCTCCACCATTCAACTCTGGTCTACTGCCCTCCATTGCAACAGGAAGCATTGTGTCCTGTAACCACCAACCTTACTTCCGCCCGGATTCCTAGCTCTTCCAAAAAGGAGTCGGTGTCAACTTGGCCCTATCCATTTTTGCTGGGAGTCTGTTCTACATGGTCACTACTCAGCAGGGGGGAGGAGTTTCTTCTAAGTGCTTTTCTAATCGTGAATGAGGCCGGTTACTTTTAAATGTGTATCCTTTCGTTTTGCTCTTGAAGTTTTAATCAAATGGCCTACTTACATTTACATAATCTATGTCTTGCAACATTTTAATCTCTCTCCCTCCATTCTTCCAGAAATCCAAACAATTATTAATTATTCCTTTGTGTGCAATTGTTTAAATTATCTGATGTGCACAATTTTCTAACTGCACACATTTCCATCCAGTTCATGGTTTAATGGTCATTCCTGAGACTCCTCCATTCCACTGATTCCAGGTTAATTTCTTTTAAAGATCTCTTTCAGCTCCTTTAATTTGGCATCCATTCATCCCCTTGTGGTAGCGACTTCCACCCAAAATTGTTAAATTTATTTTATTACCGTACACTGTTCTAGTCCTTCCATTCCTAAAGCCACAGGGTTCATAGAATCATAGAAATTTACGGCATAGAAGGCGGCCATTCAGTCCATGTGTCTGTGCCGGCCGAAAAAGAGCTATCTAGCCTAATCCCACTTTCCAGCTCTTGGTCCGTAGCCCTGTAGGTTACGGCACTTCAAGTGCCTATCCAAATACTTTTTAAATGCGATGAGAGTTTCTGCTTCTACCACCGTTTCAGGTAGTGAATTCCAGACCCCCACAACCCTCTAGTGAAAAAAGTTCTCCTCAACTCCCCTCCAATCCTTCTACCAATTATTTTAAATCTATGCCCCCTGGTTATTGACCTCACTGCTAAGGGCAATAGGTCCTTCCTATCCACTCTATCTAGGCCCCTCAATTTTATACACCTCAATTAAGGTTGCTTAATTTTATGGATTGCAGGGAGTCTGAAGACTCCCATATATTCTCTAACCTCTCTGCCTTGTTTAATGAAATTAACTGTTCCTGTATGTTTAACCTCAGTACATTGTCAGAAAGCTATTCCAGAATATGCACACAGTACTTTACCTAGACATGTTCCACTGCTGAGCCAGAATGGCACCTCCTGTCTATTCAATGTCTTTGCAGCCAGATGAAGCAAATCCTTAGCCTTTTTCTTAAACTCCATGGCATCTTGGGATGTGTCCTCAGGGTACATCTATCATGAAACAATTGTATATGGGATACCAGTATAAAAAAGTGAACCTCCCTCTTCTAAAAATAGATATACCCTCGTGAATGTAGCCAGACCTGTTATAAGTAACTTGACATGTTAAACATTAATTGTAACCCTTCCCACCCAAAATAAAGTATAGCAACATTCTGATATACAAAGATACAGTGATGAGTGAACTGTCAAAACTATACAATTATAGTTGTAATTAAACCACAAAAAATCCAGTGAATGAGGAATAAATATGAAGCTATTATATTTGGACAAAGAAAGATATACTGCTCAGAGAAACAGGATCAGTATACAGCTCACATAATTGTGCACAAATATGCAAAGCAATTAAGAAATGAATATAAAAGTTTTGGTTTGTGTGAACTGCTGGACAGAATGTCCATTATGGCACCTCTACGGGTTTTTTGAATTAATCTGGATAGATTGTAGTGTTGCTTGATAGTTTTGACTATTTGACCCCCATGTCCAAGTTAAGAACAGCATGCGGGCTCCAAAATTGTATAATCTCAAAACACTGTCAATCATTACTTTCCTCCAAAAGTCCACAATAAACCTCATAAAAAGCCTAATTCAAACATAGGACTAAAATTACTTTGATTTACTGCTCTGAGACCTGAATGTATTAAAAAATCTTGATTTTAAACTCTGTGGTCCAAACACAAACTACCAAAAAAGTAATAATTTTTCTTCAATTTACGTGAATTAATGTGTAGAATACTTTTTTCCATTTCAGTATTTTCAAACTATTTTCCCACTTTTCCCTTTTATTTCACTATTTCTTTAGCTCAATAGTGATCAACCCTGTCCAAAAATTGGTAAGATGTATTAAAATCAAATCCATTCTCTTCTCCAGCCCCCATCCCTCTTCACTTGAACCTCAAATTGTGCATCCATTTCACCAAAACTGTGGAATATTTTGACCTATACCAAAAAGTTAGTTGCTAGACATTGAACCCAAAAGGTTTTGAATCCCATAATTGTGTTATAGCTTTTTACTGCAACAAGACTTGGCACACAGACTAACCTGGTAAAACATCCTCGCTTCCTTGTATCTGCATTCAACAAATCTGGAATGAGAAACCTCTTCTAGAAAATGGGTTATTTCCTTAGGAACGTGGAATTCCAGTCCATCAACTGAAGCTAGACGCAGCTCAGGTCTATAAGAATCAATACAATGTTAGCAAAATCAACAAATAAATGGATCCTTCTCTCTCTGTTAGATTTTGCGTTGTGTAGTTAAGTAAGGAGTAATTATAAGGAACTGCAACTGTTACTTTGTCAATTGAGGGCACATTGAAGTTTGTCCCTGTGCAGTTCATTACAATTACGTCCTCTATCACCAATGATAAAGAGTGAACATGCTTGGTAACGGGATCTCGTTTGGTTGATATTGCCCTGTATCACTAATCGTGCGTTGCACTATAAAATGGAATTCATTAAAACATAGGACTCCTGTAAATATTTTTTTTTCCCCAAAAGGAATTATTTTTGTGATGAACTGCAGTTTATCTATGGACTCTCCAAGCCAAGGAAACCACTTTTAATGCTTAGTACAGAATTATGACAAGAATTCCCACCGACCCCCCCACCCCCCCCCAAAAAAAAAACTCCTTCTCCATAATAAATAAATTATTGGTTTTAAATCATGACTTAAAATGAAAATTAAATTCTAAGATTATAGGTGGAAAATGTTAATCAGAGTTCCAGTTCTGTATTGATTGTTGGTTTATTAACATCGAGTCCCCAAGGTTTTGCAGAACTGTTTAATTTACCTTGTACAGAACATGCCAGTGGAACAGTTTTAATAGACATTGCTCAAAGTAAACAACGTGATACTCTGCTGCGGACTGATAAAAGTTTGAGTTGCTGCACATTTGTTGATCCCAAGAGTTAATTTATTCGAGAATGGGTCTAAATTCTAGAGTTTCTGATTGGCATTACTGAACACGTGTGGTCATTGGTGTTAAAATTATGCTAATTAGAAAACCTCGGCTAAAGGTAGGAGTGCTCTGAATACTGTACATCTGAAAACCTCCAATTAAAGGATACTGGTTGGCAGTTTTCAATGGAAGAATGGATGGAATCCCCACAATGCCAGTTTAAAAACCCCAGAATCCCACCTAATAAATATAAAATTTGATTTATTCAGTCACCATAAATCAATGGTCCTGCTATAGATGACACTTGACAGTTTCAAACAAAAAAGCCACATTGACTGACTGGAAAAATCCATTTATAATCGGATATGTTTATCTGCATGCTGTTCCGCAGCTGCTTATTAGGTCAAATACCAGCACAGGACTAAAAATACCACCGGATTATAGTCAACGCAAAATAGGCATTTAAATATAGTCCAAGTAAATCATCTTAGAAATACTACTCCAAGCAACCTATCGCATTTCATAGTAGCTACCGAGTCCCAAAATGATGTCCTGAGGTGATTGCCATTCCTTTCTTACCCCTCCTTCCTTACCCTCTCTTCTGTATCAGTAACCTAATCACTAATTCTTGGGCTTTAAACAGATTTATCTCCTACTCTTCAAATTTTAACGGTGACCTTCACTTATGTCCTTTAGCCTTCAGGTAGGCCTCTGTGACCACACTTCAAAAAGTGCTTCATTGGCTGTAAAGCGCTTTGGGACATCCTGAGGTTGTGAAAGGCGCTAGAGATGCAAGTCCTTTCTTTCTTTCAATTGGAAAAAAAAATAAACTGAGTAACTACAGGGGTTACGCTGAGTTTTACCAACAGATCTAGACTTCAACCAGTAGCACATCTCTTAGAAGTCTCGGATCACTTAGTTTGCACTTACTTGTTGTAGGCTCCAGGGTAACGCCCAAAATGCAGCTTTCGGAAATGCACAAATTTTTTGTCTGCATTTTGCTTGAGCCGCAGCTGCCCGTGCCAGAGGAAGTTACCACTCCTTTCGTAAAATACCACCAGGTGGATGGCGTGATTCTGTAGCTTAAAGATGTAGTGCAAAGGAATTTCTGTGCCAGAAAGACCATCCATTCCAGCCAGTCGTGGGTCTTTGCCACTCAACTCCATCCACTGAAAACCCTCCTCTTCAGCTTCTTTCTTCAGGAACACCTTAGTGAATTGAAAAAATACTTTTGAAGAGTGTTAGCATACAAAATCTGATGGTCAGTCAGTACTTTCAAACACCATTCGATTGGATATGGTTAAAACTGGTGCACAAGATTCCTCTCCATCTACTGAAGCAACTGGGCATCTTGCATTGGGGTTAACATTAACAAAATGTCTTTAAAAGGTGATTTAAATCTAACTTGTGATAAACAAAGATATACAGAAGCAAATAAAAAGATATAAATCAGATTACAACAAATACATTTCACCAGTACAAACTTTTTCTGAAATCGACCTGTCAAATCATTTCAACAAAAGTTAAAATGAAGCAGAAAATGGTTCAAAGCCAAATGGTGTCCCTTCTCGCTGCAGTGGTCAAACATGGGGGTTCCTTGTGAGCTGACGGTTTTAGCCTGCCACACACACAGATATACATAGTCCAGGCAGCTACCTCACTTCACAGCAAGCGAGTATTTCCCTCGTTCAGTTTATTTTAAGAATGTTCAAAATCCTCAGTTAGAAATTCAACCAGTTTTTAATCAATCATCCCTTCGAGGCAGGTGGAGCCTGAGGCCTAAATGGATGTTGAACCTTAACACACTTGATAGGCATGAAAGAATAATGCATCTATTCTTCAATAAAGGAATTTCTGCTTTGATTAACTTTAGTTCAAAGAATTAGTTGAGCTTCAAACCTGATGTCCCATCTTCATATTCCACACTACAGAAAGAAGTTTCCCGTGGGGAATAACTAAGTAAAGTCCATTTTAAAAATCCTAAGGCCATGTTAAAATTTTATTTACAAATATAATGTCCTATTTTTAGAATATAAAACATGAAAGATGTCTGTCACTTATGTATCATAAGAACATAAAGCAGGGAATAAGAAAAGGCCATTTAGCCCCTTCAAGCTGATTCTTCCACACAGCACTTCATGCATCAACTATATTGGCCCAGAAATTGATCTCGCTCTGTTCCCGCGGGGGTAAGGCTCCCCCGCGATCTCTCACTCCGCTTGTGCTTTTTCAGATCCAGCTCGCACGAACTTGATGTTCCAGACATCAGCTGGGCAGTGCTTGCGTATCCCACCGGCGTAGTGAATTCGTGCGAGCTGTGGGATCACGTGACTCAGTTAGAGCCAATGGCAGCACACCATCTTCCATTCATAAGTTTCACATACGTGCTGTGGAATCTATGAATCCTACACCCCCCCAAAATAACAGCTAAACCTCAATTAAATTAAAAAAAAAACCATCACATTAATAAAATAAGTATAGTTAAATAAATTAACCATTTTAAATAAAAAAGTAAATTTTTGAAAAAATTTAAAATTTTAAAAAGTTATAAAAATAAACTTACCTGTCTTTAAAGTCTCTAAAAAAGATATACCTGTTAAAAAAAATTCAAAAAAATACTTAATTCACTACTTACCTTGTTAAAAGTGGGTCTTACTCCTTTTTCCATTTCTAAAATCTTCCGTCCTTACCTGCGCGTCCAAAGCATGAAGTGCACAGCGTGCACGCAGCCTGTAGCGCGCACGCGATGCACCGAGGAACCGCTCCCTTTTCAAAAGACCAAGTGCCGGTTTTCAGCGCATGCGCAGGGCATGCAGAAAACCGGCAATTGGAGAGAGAATACGCGAGAGTACGCAGTGCGTACTCTCGCGTCGCGGGATGAATTTTTGGCCCAATATCCATAAAACTGTATTCACACTTACTTCATTTTTCCAAAATTTGTCCAATAGTGCAAATGTAGTAAACTCCCTGGGAGCACACAGGTATTTGCAGTTCAGCCCACTGCCTGTACTTTCCTCGTGGTGACTATCCTCGTTCATCCGTCCCAAAACCAAAGGATCAATGAGGTATAAAGGAATGTTGTGGACCGATACCAAACTAAGAAACTTTTTGACCACTTTCTAGGAAAGAATACACAGACAGCATTAATAAAATTACAACGACGCACTAACCACAGTAACAAAAGCACACAATACTTTGTACAGTCCTGCAGCAAATCTAATACGGCTCTTTTAGTCAAAGGAGTGATCACCTGGGGTGCTGCTCACAGTCCACTGGGTGTGGGAAGCTGTGGACATTTGTGTTGAATCAAAGAGCAAAAGGGAGCTACAGAGGGCAGTACATGATGGTGCAGGCTTGGTGTTAGAGTTAGAGTAGGAGCCTAATGGGCACAGAGCTCAGGTGAACAGGCAGCAGTAGTGGAGCCCATTTGGAGTGAAACAGCAAATTTAAAATTGAGATTTATTAATTTTAATATGAATTTATTCATTAGCAATTTTTCTCACCTTTATTCACTTAGTGGGACAATAAATCAATTGTATTAGGCTGCACAGATTTGCAATATGTAACTACATAGAACAAGGGTGGCACAACCCAATCCAGCTCACTCTCTTAGGTCATAGAGATCTGCAAAAACATGGAAACAAGATCATGCAGCCTATTCAATTCAAACTGCCATCCAACTCCAATTCCAGGACCATGCTGGACCACCACTCCATGCGGAGTCAGAAGTCTGACCATGTTGTTTTGCATGTTTCAGCAGAGTCAGAATTCACTACACTAGGTAGCAGTCTTGTCAGAGAAGTGTGTTTGTTGGTTTGGGAGGGGGAGAAGAGGGGACAAGGGCGAGATGGATATTGGGGAGAGGAATTGGAAAAGTCATTGGGACAGGGAAGCAGGCCTAAAAGGTATGTGATCTTCATATTGAGAAACTTAATAACAGAGCAGTCGGCTATTTCTTTAGAAGAACATAAGAATTAGGAGTAGGCCATACGGCCCTTCGAGCCTGCTCCGCCATTCAGTATCATGGCTGATCTTCTACCGTAACGCCACTTTCCTGCCCGATCCACATATCCCTTGATTCCCCTAGAGTCCAAAAATCTATCGATCTCAGTCTTGAATATACTCAAGGACTGAGCATCCACAGCCCACTGGGGTGGAGAATTCCAAAGATTCACAACACTCTGAATGAAGAAATTTCTCATCTCAGTCCTAAATGGCTGACCCCTTATCCTGAAACAGCGACCCCTAGTTCTAGACTCTCCAGCCAGGGGAAACAGCCTCTCAGCATCTACCCTGTGAAGCCCTTCTCATTCTTCTAAACTCTAGAGAATATAGGCCCATTCTACTCAATCTCTCCTCATAGGACAGCCCTCACATCCCAGGGGTTAGGAAGTGACTCTCGGAACATGGATGGCAAGTGAAGGTTATGGCTTTGGAGACTGAATTCCCGATGCCACTAAGAGAAACACTGCACAGCGTACTACTGAGCCACACAGAGCAGGAAAAGTCCCAGCTCAACTGAGTTAGCTGCTGTTGGCTGTGCCAGCAGCAAGGCCACGACTGCCTTCAGCATCCCTTGAGCTGTAGATGGGTAAAAGAAAAGGCATCCCAGCACTGATTCTCAGTAAACAAATTACAGACCCTATTCAACAATTCCCAAAGTGATCATGCTCAGATATATTAACCACGTTTCATAAGCTGTGCTCGAGGTCTGAATTCCTAGGCGATGTCACTGCGGAAGATGCAAGCTGACACTCCAACCAGCAGGTTCCAGTTCCTCCATTACTGCCATCCACCTTCTCCTCCTCAGTCTCGCTTGGTAATTCACATAGTACTCCCTTCCTCCTCAAACTGACTATCTGGCACTGGATCACAAATATCTAAGCTGATACTTCAGTGCAGCACTGAGGCAATACTGCATCGTCAAGGGTGCTGTCCCTCAGGCGAGTTGTTAAACCAAGTGGATGTTAAAAATGTTATGGCACTGTGCGAAGATCAGATGGTTCGCCCAGTGTCCTAGCCAACATTCTTAACTCACTGAACAAAAACAGACTAACTGGTCATTCATCTCTCATTGCTGTTTGTAATTGTGCTGTGCACAAAATGGCTGCTATGCTTACATAACAGGAGTGACTATACTTCAAAGCAATTTATTGTATATAAAATGTGTTGGAATGTCTTAGATGTGATGATAAGCACTGATATAAATGTAAGTTCTTCCTTTCTTTACTTTGCCAAGGCCTTTACAGAACCACAAAACTGAATAGCAACCGAGTCCAAATGATATACATACCCAGTGCACACTGTCTTCCATGGAATAACTTCCTTTGAAATCAGAAATGTCTGCTCCATTCTAAAATAAACCGACAACAAAATAACTTTTAAAAGAGGCTATGCAAATATGAGTCTATGTAAATGACGCTGCATTACAACCTGTAGTCCTGGTAGGGATTCAGAAGGTTTTTGGTAGCCTTACTTGTCTAGGGCTCTGTAGCAGAACAGTGGGGTTCTGGGATAACATGTACATGTCCTTTTACAATATTTGACTTTCCTCAGTAAGCTACACAAATGCTATAGCGGCCTCTAGTGGCAGAAAGAGCTGCAGCACCTCATTATACACATAGGGCCAGAAATTCGGCTTTCCGGCTTCCTGCGGGTGCAAGCATCGCGCGCGTACTTGCCTACCGCGCCTGCCGTTGTGCTTTGGGCCCACGAGGACTTCGGCTCCTGGGCCTCCTCCAGCTGCCGGCGCAGAGTGCTTGCGTATCCCAGGGGCGCAGTTAGTTCGAAGCGTCCCCTGGGATCACATGGGCCATGGAGAGCCAACCCTAACAGGGCATTTTCATTCATAGATTTGACAGGAAGACCTGTCAAATCTATGAAGAGAGATCGGCCCCAAAACCACACTTAAACTTCAAATAATTTTTTTTTTTAAATCACATTTAAAATAAGTTACATAAATTAACTACTTTAAACAAAAATAAAATTTTTTGAAAAAATTAATTATACTTTTTAACGGTGCTAAAAATAAACTTACCTTTCTTTAAAGTATCTAAAAAAGATAAAGCTGTTGAAAAAATGTTTAAATTGTAATTAATTAACCACTTACCTTGTTAAAAACAGGCCTTGCGCCTCCTTTTTAAAAGTGCAGCTTCCCCATACTTACCCTCCCGGAGAAACCTGAAAAAAAAATCGAAGTTCGCTGCATGCGCGCAGCCTCTCCCGCGCACGCGTTCGACTTCTGAACCCCTTCCTTCAGGGGAACGGAAGTTCCGGTTTCCCGCGCATGCGCAGTGCATGTAGGAAACCGGCACTTCAGGTGGCCTTACGGGTGAGTACACAGCGCGTACTCACCCGACAAGAGCCGAATTTCTGGCCCTAGTTTTCACCCCTGCCGTTCTTTAATTGTCTCCCCAAGTAACATGTAACCCAAAAAGGGGGCAGATGACCATCTCGCAGTTCTTTGTAGGTTCCATCCTGTGAGAATCAGATAGCAAGTGTGCGAGACTGGCTCACATTGACCTTCCTTATGTTTCTACTTCCCGTAGGGGAAACATAATGCCCGTTCAGTGGAACCCCACATTAAAACAGCCGAGATTAGTAACTGAGAATGACCGGCACAAAAAACACTCGGTGATGGAAGTACGTTGAAGTCAATGTACTGTGCTATCAAATGCAAAGGATTTTTAAAAAAATATTTCATGATGTAGGCATTTAAAGAAGCAGTATGCCGCCTTAACATGACATTCCAGTACTGAAACTGTTAGAAATGATATTTCTGCTAACAACTTGCTGTTTTAAAATAACCTATATTTTTGATTTTTTTTTAATGATAAAAAGCAGAGGACTGCCCCGTTACCATATTCTACGTGCCAACCTGAGGGAACCCATGGGCTTTGGTCATCCCACCTGTGGTTTCTACCTGTTTCTCAAACAGCGGATATTATAGGGGTGTGCATAATAGACTCAGAATTGTATCTGTCACTGCATTAGTCGATTCAAAATATAAATTTTGAAAAATATCCTCTGGATGAAAATAAATAGAATTTCAATTTAAAAAAAGTACAGCAGCATAAAGCTTTCCTTTTTTTGAAAAACAGCAAAGCACGGCTCAAATTGGTAAAGGCACTGAGTGATACGTCTTGAGCTATTCAGACCAGAAATACCCCTGGCTCGACCCCCGATCTGTGCCTCGTTGGCTGAACTCAGCCAGGGCAGCTATGCTGTGGTACGATTGGTCTTGTGTTCTCGGAAAGATTTTAAAAAAAAATTAGCCAGTTGCTGGCTGCTATGCAGCAGCTCTGCTAACGGTGTACAGATAGAGGTTGCGTGAGATCTGACTCAGCTCTGCTTTTTAATCAGGTTTAGTGACTCAAAGCTGCAAAGTTAAAAAAAAATTGTACTTATCAATGATCATGTAGATATCTTTTAATAATTAATTTTTAAAAACTGAATTCAATACACATTCTAGGAAAGCAATGTTGCACTTGGTCTGGGGCTCCTGCCTTTTAATGTATTTTACTTCGACTGCGCATCTCAAACCCGCGGCCTCGTCACCTAAAAGAATAAGGACAGCAGCCACATGGGACCACCACCACCTCCAAATTCCTTCACCAAACGGACTGCAGTGGTTCAAGAAGGCGGCTCACCTTCTCAAGGGCAACGAGGGATGGACAATAAATGCCAGCCTTGTCAGCGACGCCCACGTCCAGAGAATGAATACATTTAAACACCTCAATTTTATTCATAACACGTCTCAGGCAGACAGACTGAAAATTGTCAATAAAATCTCAAATTATTTTTGGGAGTTATTAATCTGCTAGCATAACCACATTTTGATTGGTTTTAGTTGCAATATATGAAGAAAATTTTATTCACAACATATGCAGATACTGTACCAAAATGGGGGAATTGTACCTTTTTCTGGAGTATAAGAATTGGTCTCCCACTGCCTGAGAATTTGGTATATATATTTTTCCTAAAATTTTAGTAAATTTTTGGTGTCATGAAAGACTAAAAATACACAGTGCCATACTTGCCTTTGATGAAAAGTATTGTTTATAATAATACAGCTGAAACAACAGAAAAATGGAACTTGTCACAGTCAGGAGGGTCAATACGATGGTCTTATTGATTCGAGGCATTGGTCGTTGTTTGTCCTGTCTTCCAATAACTGGGAAAAAATAAAATACTTTACAGACAATAAGAGTTGCAAACACTACTTATATCGACAACTCTCTTCCGCAAACAGCAACTGCTGCTAGATCAATTGTTAATTTTAAATCTGAGATCGATAGATTTATGTTACCGAAGCTATTAAGGGATATGGGGCAAAGGCAGGAACATGGAGTTAGGTCACAGCCATGATCTCACTGAATGGGGGGGGGGGGGGGGGGGGGGGGGGGGGGGGGGGGGGGGGGGGGGGGGGGGGGGGGGGGGGGGGGGGGGGGGGGGGGGGGGGGGGGGGGGGGGGGGGGGGGGGGGGGGGGGGGGGGGGGG